>VXBJ01006732.1:410078-445496 GCA_013400055.1 Nycticryphes semicollaris | reverse complement strand
GGGGGGGAGGAGGGGGAACTTAACAAGCTAAAGGGGAAAAAGGTTAGAAGAAAGGTGAAAGATATCTCTGGCAACAGTTATTAGCAAGAAAGAAGAAATGAGTAGATGAGCAAAACCAATAAAAATTCCTGAGTGATACTTCTGTATATTTTGGTAAAATTTGATTTTTGGTGTAATATAGCTGTATGACTTCCACTGGCTAACAAACTGCAGAAGGACACCATCAACTGTGACCAGTCTGAGACACCTCACTTGTCAAAGTTCTACATGACTAAGCTAAAGATACCAACTACCCCTACCAGAGGAACAGATTATGTTCCTATAAAGTACTCATCGGATGGTGTCTGATGAGGGTACTTCCTCTGTGTAAGGACTATATTTGGGATTCCAAAGACAATGAATCCTTTATGCACCTTTTTTTTTTTAATGGAAGTGAAGTGCTGGCTGTTGCTGGGCATGGAAAATATAGTAACCTGCTGAGAAAATGTAATAGGAACCACAAGGTAAATCTGAAAATTGAGTTGGATGGCAATGTTCCTTTGAAATACAAGCAATATTTTTGCTGGACATCAAAAAAGATCATCTCTAAGCTCTGAATTTTCCTGGTTTTGTACATACCACAAGCATACAACAGAAGAAAGAGAAAGACAAAACTGCATGTGAAAAGAAATACACATTATTGCATTCTCAGTCTCTGCACAGAATCTGCCTTTGCTAAGACAGTGCTAAACATGAGTCTTACTTGAAAATATGTGCAAACATGCACACATATATTGGCTTTGTCTATTAATTTTGGATTTTCAAAGTTCTGTGTATTATTACCTGCTCCATTTCTTATTCTGGGATTTGGGTTGTTGGTTTTTGGGTTGGGTTTTTTTCCTTATTTTATATGGGCACTGTGCTTATAAGTGAAAATTTATTTACGTACGTGACATACATGTATATATATTTATATTTATATTTATATTTATACTTTTGGGTGATAATAATCAGTTTCTTGATGAAGACTAGACTTGGTCGTATCTGTTGTTACAGGAATGCCAGTATTTTGACAGGGTTTCTCATTGCTGAGAATCTGTAAAACAGAAAATTTTAGGAAACTCATTCAAAGCTACAGATAAAATTGATCATTTAAAAGCATCAATAAGTTATACCTTCAGTTTTGTTAAATGTCAAAAAAATATGCAACTCAGATAATAATTTTTTAAACTTATTGGAACATTTCATAAAAATCTTTTTATGTATAAATACACTGAAGCAACCTGAAAGAGTCATTTCTAGATAAACAAGAGTAATCAATCTGAAAATGTTTTAGGTGTAATGAAGAAATTAATGCAATTACATTTTATAATATTTGACCTTTTCATTAAATGTTGTATAATTTTAATTAACAATTTTGATACGAAAATTAGTTGTGTCAGCATCATGGATAATAGCAGTGTTGGAAAGACATGTTGAAAACTAATGATAGGTGGAAATTATGTCCCATGAGACTTTCAAATATATATGCTTTTTTTTTTTCAAGTTTACTAAATTCTCATTGTGCCAAAGACCTAAGGAGTATACCTGCGGTCAAAAATGAGACTGATTCTGAAAGTTACTCTGCAGTATCTATTGAGAGAGAGTTACTCTGCGGAGCTGAAGGGAGGGAACCTAATCAGAATGACTATCAGATTGAAAAAATCAATACTTTTTAGCAAGAGAATGTGGCCATTGTTTCCCCCAGATAAAAGAGCTAACATTTTTAACTACCATACTCTGAAAACTCATGAGAAAGTTCTCCTGTTTTCCATTGCATGACCTATCCTGAACCAATAAATGAATTAGTCAGGTGAATTGTTCTATCAAAATACTGTAAGTTTTTAGCTTTATTATGCTTTCATTCTTTTTTGTCAAGTTCTTGCTATTTGCAATCTGTGGCAGATAACAGGTAAGAGTAACAAACAGGTAATAAGAACAGTAACTAAACTCTTATCACTTTTCTACTCAGCTTTGATGCTTTTGTCAGAGGAAACTTGAACTGAGCTCACAAATTGTCATTGTTAGTTTTGTTGCTCTATAAAACCTAATCAGCCATCATTTAACTTCTGTCTGGAGTAGAGTTTTCTCATCTTCACCTATTTACAGTGAAGGAAGAACTTGAAATTCAGGAACTTTTGAAATCGACTGGATAAAGGTTCTATCCTTCTAGGTCCTGTACAATGAGCATCTAAGGGAATTTAATTAAAGTTTGGTGATATATAAATTTTCTGCTTTAAGGACAGAAGTAAGTGGAGTTCTCTTTCTTTAATATATAAAAAAATAGAATTGAGGAAGGTGTCTGAAAGAAGGAAAAACTGGGAAGTAGCACAAACAGTAATCTTCTCAAATATTGTACTGTTCTTGTGCCCCAAAATGAAATTAAGTGCCATTTTGAAAAAAACAGTAGATAGTCTTTCAAGTCACTGAAACTAAGTTCTCATTTATTTGTAATGCCAGCAAACAAAAAAAAATCCTAAAATGAGTATTCAGATAATAGGTAATGCTTGTATACCAACATTCAATGAGATTTTGATGAGCAGCAGGTCTGAAGAGCCATTTTATTATTTAAAAGATTTGTGACAAGTTTGATAGAAAGTGCTGAATTTAAAGAAAAACAATTTTCACCACAAGATATACTAAGAAAGAGATTTACTTGTACATTTGAAGAAAATTCTATCCATACTTAAAATTTCAGTCAATTCTGATTGTAAACAGTACAATATTGTGGAGCATATGCTCTAGGGGTACCTCAGGCTAGATAAATTATTCTAAGACTGAAAAAGACATTCACAGGTACAGTGACCAAAATGGAAATAAAGCTATTAATGGCCCACTCATAGAATCACAAAATTGTCAGAGTTGGAAGGGACCTCTAAAGATCATCTAGTCCAACTCCCCTGCTAAAGCAGGATTGTCTAGAGCACATGACTCAGGACTGCATCCAGGCAGGTCTTGAACATCTCCAGAGAAGGGGATTCCACACTCTCCCTGGGCAGCTTATTCCAGTGCTCTGTAACCCTCGCAAGAAATAAGTTTTTCTTCATATTATTTGAAGAGTCATTTAGATGTGGTGTTGGGAGATTTGGTGTAGGAGAGGAATTTGTAAAGTAGGGCTGATGGTGGGACTCGATGATCTCAAGGGTCTCTTTCAACCTGAATGATTTTATGATTCTATGAATGGAACTTCCTATGTTCCAGCATGTGCCCATTGCCCCTCTCCTGTCACTGGGAACCACTGAGAAGAGTCTTGCTCCATCCTCCTTCAATGCATCCTTCAGATACGTATATGCATTGATAAGGTCTCCCCTCAGCCTTCTCTTCTTCAGGCTCAAGAGTCCCAGCTTTCTCAGCCTTTCCTCATAAGGGGGACACTCCAATCCCTTAATCATCTTTGTTGCCCTACGCTGGAATCTCTCCAGTAGTTCCCTGTCTTGAACTGGGGAGCCCAGAACTGGACACACTATTCCAGTTGTGGCCTCACCAGTGCAGAGTAAGAGGGGGAGAATGACCTTCTTCGATCTACTGGCCACACTCTTCCCTATGCAGCCCAGGATTCCATTGGCCCTCTGGGCAACAAGGGCACATTGTTGGCTCATGGGTAGTTTATTATCTACCAGGACCTCCAGATCCTTCTCCTCAGAAGTGCTTTCCAGCAGGTCTGCCCCTAACCTATATTGGTGCCCGGAATTCTTTCTCCCCAGGTGCAGAACCCTCCACTTTCTCTTGTTGAACCTCATTAGATTCTTCTCTGCCCAGCTTTCCAGACTGTCCAGGTCTCACTGGATGGTGGCACAACCTTCTGGGGTGTCAGTCAGCCCTCCTAGTTTGGTATCATCAGCACTCAGTCCCCTTATCCAGGTCATTGATGAATATGTTGAACAAGACTGAACCGAGTATTGACCCTTGGGGGACACCACTGGTTACAGGCCTCCAACTTGACCCTGCTCCATTAATTACAGCCCCCTGAGTCCTGTCACACATCCAGTTCTCAATCCACCTCACTATCCCCTCAGTTTCCTAATGAGGATGTTATGGGAGAAAGTGTCAAAAGCCTTGCTGAAGTCAAGGTAGATGACATCTGCTGCTCTCCCCTGACCTTAAATAGCAAAAGAAAAAAAAATGGTAGTGTATATCATGACTCAGAATACGTATCATGCACAAATACTTGGTTATTGTCTTTAGAGAGAAAGATTCATAGCAGATACAACATCTGTTACCTTAAATAATGCATCTTACAATGAAAAAGGAAAACAAATATTTGATAATATTTCCAGAATTACTTGAAAAAAACTTCCACAAGGCATCACCAAAGTCTTTACAGAAAGTTTCCATAACACGTAGATGACATAAAATCTGAGTGGCATGTTTTGTTTATTATTAAGGTACTTTGTATGCAAAATAGGTTTGTTTGATGTTTAACTGATATAGAAAGAAAGATTTTTTAAAGGAACCACTAACACTGTGTTTGTACGCTGAATAACATGGACTAATTTAGTCACAGGAAAGATGTTTTTGTTGTGTATAATTTGCACCTTTTTTTTCAATTAGCTCTATGACAAATGCGTACTGTAATAGCTCCTGTACAGCTGTGTAGAATAGAAATATGTCACCATCCATTTTTTCTTAGTAAGTTGAGAAACAGTGGTGAAATAAAAGACTTTTGAAAACTGTGGAATTCAGTTAGTTTTAAAAGCCAGACAGGATTTGATTTGGATGAAATAACAGAAGAAGACTGGTAGTGAAAGAATAAAAATTGTGTCCCTCTGTGATATGTGCCTGTTACAATATTTAGTGCATCTACATTATCTGAAGCAGTTGCATTTCTTCTTAAGTGTTCTTACAGAATGTAACACAGAATGTTATGTGGTTGGAAGGGACCTCTGAAGATCATCTAGTCATGTTATGTTATGGTTCTTACCATAATATTATGCTCTGATATATTAATTTGGTTTGCCCACCTCCACGTAATACTGACATTAGATAAGAACTAACAAGTACACATTCTTCTCACTTCTTTATTCTTATTCAGCATAGTCTTCCACTGATATTCACTGATATTACATGAAGTTTTTAACAAATGCTTTTGTAAAAACAGCATAATAAGCAGAATCTTTTATCTCATCACTTAGAAATTTCACAATGTATAAAATATACTGGAATAAATACATAGGTGTCTATGTTAAATGTGCAATTGTATTCATTCAAGTTCAGATGTTAATTCTCCATACGTTTGATTAGTGGTTGCAGTGATTGTCTGAAATGTAAATATACTTGAATAACCCAGCAGGATATTCTATGTTGTGGGTTTATTTAAAAATAATAATAATAAAAAAGTAAATCCTGGCTGGTTTAGCTGTCTTTTTAGGATAATTTTAGCTTTAAATTAGAAATAAAATACTCCACATTCCTCAAAAAATTCCAACCTCTTTAATCCTCCAGAATAGCAAGCTTTTCTTTTATCTATACACATGGAACTTTGTAAGTATCTGTCAGTTTATCCATCTGTCCAAAAAACAAAACAAAACAAAACAAAACAAAACAAACACCTGTACATCTAAAAGATCTATCTTTAAAGGATCTATCTTCCTTACTGACAACTTCTTCTTGCATATCCCATTTAAAACTTTTGTTCAGTTTTTATTCTGTGGAGGTTTTTCCTTTCTATTTTTTTTCTCGTTTCTTGTTTTGGATGGAGAGCTTTGAAAACAAAATAATCTGATTTTATTCTTTTTACCCCTCTGGGGAAGAAGGTTATTTTGCTATCTTTCTTATTTTTCCTTTCTTCTGGATCAATAATCCTTCACCCAGGATTGCAGGTGAAATCCTTCTTTTAACCTCTAAAGTTACAACGGAACTATTGCATCTGAACACATACAGCCTCTCGGGAATGTAAATAGTTTCTCATTATCTCTATTTTCCTAGCTTGACTGATCTTGCCCATGTACACATGGTGGTTGGAAATGAGAAAGATCTTTCAGAGTCTGTTTAACCCTTCATTCAATATACAACAACCTTAAGCACAAAACAGTACTTACTTAAACAGGGCTAAAAACTACTTACTCAATAATACATATAATGATTCTTTAAAACATTTTCTTAAAGAGTCTGTACTGTTTGTGCATCTATCCAGGATGGGTTTCCTCATGAATAACAATTTCCACTGTACAACAAGACTTTCACACCACTTAGTACGTTACAAATAAAAACGGAAGGAGAAAGAAAGCTCAAGGAAGTAGCTATACTAAGAAAACCATTCTTCTTAAAGTGAGTCCAGAAAAATTCCATCTGTGCTAATCTGTATATAATTCTTTTAGGAGGTGTTAGATAATCTTCACTTGGAGATAAAATTCAGAACAAGCTTATTAAACTAATCTAAACCTGCACTTCTAGACCAAAGACATAGGAAACCTGGCAGGAGGACCTGGAGGGGATAATATGATAATATGAAAGACAGAAATCTTTCTCAGAGAGTTCACAGATGGCAATGTCCTCTCTCTGACTGTGTTTTTAAATTGCATTTGCTGTCACACATTTGGTACAAAGCAACAAGCTTTGGCAGAACTTGTAACCAATTTATAAGAATATCTTGGGACAAGGAGGCCATGATACTAGAAACCATACTAGTGAGTACTACAACTTTTTGTAAAATACATTGTTTAAAAATATTTTGTTTACTAAATCTCATATGAAAATTATCATTGAAAAGACATGAGGGTTTTAGAAGATATACGCCAAAATTTACTCTTACATATTTCTTCTTTCTTATTACTTGGCTCTTGAAGAAGATACTGGACATTTAGACACAGATTCCTTTTGTACAACTGAAGAAATACTGTAAATTGGAACCTTAGTCATATTTTTGTCCAGAGAGAAATAGGAAAATTCTTTCAGGAAGGATGGTCAGAGGTGGACTGAAATACTTGTAAGAATATGCTATAGTCTCTCAGTACCCATTGAAATAGCTTAGGGTGACTACTGTCCTAAAATAGACAGAGAGAGTCTGAAAACACTTTGTTTGAATCAATTATCTGAATGTAGGTTAAGCATTTTGTGGGAATGTGCCATTTCCCCTCTTTCTATAAAATTTTTTTTTTTTACATGTCTGTAAAATGGATATGTAAAGGTAGTTTGACAGGAGTCTCATATGTAGTCACATGACCTGATAAGCTCATTTGAAGTCTGAGATGCTCTTAAACATTTTCATCAAGAAGTGTTCTGTTATTTCATTCACTCGGAAAAATAGAAGCTAATTACTGTATTCCTGAGAAACATAAATTATGTGTAAGAATTATCAAATCATTCTTTTCCATCATCTTTAAGAAGAACTATATGAATATGTGGAAGTACTAGATTCTGACTGTTTTCAAGGCAGTTTTATATATCACTGTATATGCATAGGATGGAATTAATTTTAATAAATTTAGACTTCTGTTATATAGATACCCATATAAACTAATCATCTAGACTCCCTTAAGAATTCAAGAAGAGAAATAGGAATTTTCAGGATGTACTTGACTTGATCTTAGACTTATACCACAAGAGTGGAAAAAATGCTCTTAGGAAAAAGTCTTTAATCAAGACTCACAGCAAAACCAGAACAGTGCTGACAGTGGCTACATTTGGGATCCACTCACACACACACACAAACTCAACAAAATATAGGACACAACAAATAGAGGAGCTTTTGTGAAATGTTTACAGCTTTTCATGTAACTGCCATTTTTTAATATTTGTGACATTTTTCCAATTCTGTTCTCATTAATGTTAAAGAATTCTGCTGGCAAAGTTATGAACACAAAGGCTCATGTTAAAATAATTCTCATGCTAGTCACTTTGCAGTATAAATACATAGAAATCAACTTTGAACTAAATATTAATTTTTGGAAAGTGACACATATTATGAATCTGAATTGTCATATCAGGTTTCCAGGTACTCCACTCATTCCCAAGTTCACAAAGTTAGGCATTGGGTATTTTGAAGGTGCAGTAATTCAATGACTTCTGTTGCTAGTTCATATGGAAATCTGCTGGATAAACAGGAGTAGGCATGGGAATCTGTACAAGCTCATTCACACATCTCAAATCTTTGGAATCCCATTTCTTACAATTTTAGTGCCATAGTGCCAACATTTTTATTCTATTGAAACAATTAGCACTGTGCTTTTTTTCTGAGGGGGGTCTAATAGTATTGTATTTCTTAGCTAAAAAAAGAATTGTGTGCAAGTTGTTTAGACAGTTTCATTACATTTATTTTGGAAGAAATGTCTGTGTACAACTGAGTAATGCTTTACTTCAGAAAACCAAAACAAGTTCCACCAAATCTCATAAAAGGGGATATATAACATCGGTTACATAGCTCAGTAGCACCCTGAAGGTTCATAAATTTACTCAGCATCTAATGCTTTAGTGTGATATCCATATTAATGTCAACCTGTTATTATGTGATTTAGAAATCAAATATCAAATGTCTAATTAAAAATAATTATTAGACATAGCCCAGGAAAAAGTCAGATACATTGGAAATCATGTATTCTAGCAAAGAATTGTATTGTGTCTATTCCAGCTAATCATGTTCGTTATGGTATAATCTAAATTTATATTATATATATATGTATATATGTGTATATATATCAATGTATGTAATATAAATAAAAATAATATTAATTAATTTTAACGTATATTTACACTTCATCAGTAGTTGCTGTTGTTAGAATGCAATAGGAAATTAAATTATATCTAGAAAAACAAGAAAAATTACATGAAAACGTAACAGATTAGTGTTAATATTAAACATTCTGAACCAGTAAGTGTACTGTAATGTCAAATATCATGCAATATCTTACTATGCTTTCTGTGAATAACATATAGATAGAGAAATATTAAAAGACAATTATTGGTCAGAAAGATTGAAATAAATTGAGTACAATCATTTTTATATGTTAAGAAAAGGTTAATAAAATCAAATTGTGTTTGTTTATCATGTCTGTATCATTATGCAGTAAAATTAATCCCCTATTCATGTAATATACATCAAAAATCAATATTGAAGGTATTTTATTTTTTCTTTCTTCTCAGATCCACGATAGGTATTATGACTCAAATCTATTTGAATCACAGGTTTAGTTTTGTGTAAACTTTGATGCTGCTCAGATGTTAACTAGAACATCATTAAATTAGGCTGCTATTTCACATTATGTGACTTTAAAGCGCCTGAAAATAAGCATAGGCTGAAAAACAAAATATTGTCTATAGACAAAAAGATAAGTTTCCAAGGCACAAGTGACCCCGTCCAAAGTGTTACTATGGAATGTGTCTGTCTTCCTAGACACACTTCTTTCCATCTGTTTTATAGGAGGGATAGTAATGTAGATTATGATTACTGCTTACCTTTCACTCATCTGATATTAGGATAGATAAAGCCAAGGATAAGTGACCTGTTTTGAACAACACATTAGGTTTAGACAATTATATCTTCAACTCCTGTCACTGTCTACTTTCTTGTGAGTGCTTACAAAATGAGTTATTCCCCCATCAAGAAGACCGACCATACTATTTCAGAAGAGCAGCAGTCTACCTTACACTGGATCCAAGTGTAGGTGACTTCCCACCAGGTTAATTGTCTATGAAAGATTATATTGATGGTTTTTTTTAATGAATCCTCATTCATAAATCACAGTGCAGCTGTTTTTCACAGTAGGATGCCATATTACTGAAGAGCTATTACCAAGCTGGCAACTGCTCTCATCAGTTTACATCTTACAAAGTCATTTTTATTACAGTTACTTTCTTTTATTTTTGACATAGTTTGTATTCAGAAATTATATGCAGATAACCAGAAAGGTCTTCAGAATACTCAATTCAGTTTTAGTCATATTATGTAGGTCAAAGAACCTATGTACAAAGAATTTATGTAAAACTCTTTGCAAATATTCAAAAATCCTTGCTGTACCCCAAGAAATAATCACTAAAATAGAATGGGAAAGCTTAACAGATAAATTCAAAGAGTTCATTAACATAACTTTCCACATATTACCAATCATCGATAAACAACTGGTTCATCTGACCATGATTTTTTATATCAACTTGAGTAGCTTGCAAAATTAATTTTTAAAGTGCATATTTACAACCAAATGAAGATATTTTTTCCCTAACCTCTTTTCACCTTTAAAGTTTACAAGGAAGACGGAAGAATCTGGTCAATTTTCTGAATCCTGACAATTATCATCATAGTTCATCACATTGTCTTTTATGTACACACATGAAGGGCAAAAGTTATCTCACCCAATATTAGAAAACAAAGCTTTCCACTTCTGCAGTCAGTGCAGGCACACACACAACATCTGTAATTGATCCAGAGCTTCAGAACATCAAATACCCTTTGAATTTAAGTCAGTGAGAAAATAAATGTAGGAATTCTTGCTTGTTTCTCAACATTAGACAAAAAGAACATGAGACTAGAAGTTTTTTTAACCTGCGTCTAGGCTGCAGAACATGTGAGACTGATTCTCCTGACATCTCGGATCAGATCAGATACTATTTGGATTGCTCCCTGACCGAGCACCAAGGTTTTCCTTGCAAGAAAGATCATGGAGAGAAAGGAGAAAGCTGCATGCTTTGTGTTGACATACATTCAAGTCACAGTATCCCGACAGTATAGGACACACAAGTTAAAGAAATGCATAGCTGGACTGGCTGTAAAGCCTTATGTGGTCTGATAACATCCCATATATTCAATTTTCCACACAAACATGAACTGATATCAAGCTATTTTTCTATATATCATTGAAAGCAAACAAGTTTTTGAGAAATTTGATGCACAACACGATATGAATTACAAAGGGAAGAATCTTAAACTTCTTACAGCCCATTTTTAAAAATATGTAAACACTTCAAATTGCTTAGTTTTTAGGGTGTTTTGTTTAATTTCACAGTGAACAGGAAATTGCAGGAGGACTTTGTATTATTATTTCATGTAATTTAGACAACAATTGCAGTAACTCATTTACCACTGCTATTTTCTTTCAGTTTAGAAGGAAAATAGTTTGACCTACAATACAGATTCTCTTGGCATTTTCTCAAATTTATTTTACACAAGCAGCAGTCACTGATTTTAATTGAATGGAAACAACAGCTCTCATCCTCTGTGTCACATTGCTGGATTTTGTATCATTGAATTTCAATCTGGTTTCACTGGGACCTGCCGAGTGTGGCTTATGCCAACCTCTGAGTCTCCTTGCTGTACTCCTTTCCAGGGCAGCATTGTTTGCCTTTTGTCTGCTCTTTGATTAAATTGACACCATTTTACCTTTTGTGACTCCCGTGTCATTTTCTGTTGACAGCATCTAGTAATGGTAACAGACCAGTGTCCTTGTGGAAGGGGCAGAAACCATTGATTGGCTGGGTGTATTAATGCAGACCCTTTTAAAGTCATGCAGACGTGGCATTGTGCTAACTGGCAGCTGAATGGGGGCTAGTGAGAGATGTTATTAACCACAGATAACAGTCAGCACCCTCTATTCACTAGCAATGTCACTTTGTATCATTTGAGGAACAGTTGGTAGTGAAATTTGTTAAAGCCATTCTTCCTCCGCCTTTACACAACCTGGACTGAAGCTATTTAAGGCAGAAGAGTAGAAATAGTGTTCTGATTAAACTGATGTTGGTAGAATGCACATATAATTTCCAGGGAGCTGAAACACTTAATACAATCCATCTACACTTTACAGCTAAAATCTCTTTAGGACAAAAAGAGAGGCCCTGCTGACATGAGAGGTTAAATGTTTACCATCGATAGGGAATTTATAATTGCCTTTTCAGAAATGAGTGATTAAAAGTGGTTACAAGAAACACCTGGTTATATGTGTCTTACCCATATAACACAAGGGATATGTAATAATTATGTCAAATACTTCTGCTATGATCCTTTTAAATGGGGTAGAAAAATGAAAATACCAAAGCCTTAAAGGTATGAACTTTACAAAACATCTGTATTTAAAAATAAAGTGTCTGAGAAGTGCAGAACAGTGTCTGAGAAGTGCAGAACAGTGTTAGTGCACGCTTATACCATAGACTCATAGAATGGTTTGGTTAATGGATCTCAAAGATCCCTTAAATTTGCAACTGCCCTGCCACGGGCAGAGACACCTTCCACTAGACTAGGTTATGTAAAGCCCCATCTATCTTGGCCTTGATCACTTCCAGGAGTCGGATATCCACTGCTTCTCTGGGCAAACTGTTCCATTGTTTCTCTACTCTCACAGTAAAGAATTCCTTCCTGCTATCTCCTCTAAATCTACCCTCTTTTAGTTTAAAACGATTGCCCCTCATCCCACCGCTACATTCCTGATAAAGAGTTCCTCCCCACCTTACCTGTAGGCCCCCTTCAGGTACTGGAAGGCTGCTGTAAAGGCTTCCAGGCGCCTTCTCTTCTCCAGGCTGAAGAATCCAAACTCTCTCAGCCTGTCTGTGTAGGAGAGGTGTTTCATCCCTCTGAGCATCTTTTTGACTTTGGACTCACTCCAATAGAACCATGTCTTTCCTGAGCTGAGGACTGCAGAGTTGGATGCAATACTCCAGGTGGGGTCTCATGAGAGCAGTGTGGAGGAGGAAAATATCCTTCCTCANAGGCCCCCTTCAGGTACTGGAAGGCTGCTGTAAAGGCTTCCAGGCGCCTTCTCTTCTCCAGGCTGAAGAATCCAAACTCTCTCAGCCTGTCTGTGTAGGAGAGGTGTTTCATCCCTCTGAGCATCTTTTTGACTTTGGACTCACTCCAATAGAACCATGTCTTTCCTGAGCTGAGGACTGCAGAGTTGGATGCAATACTCCAGGTGGGGTCTCATGAGAGCAGTGTGGAGGAGGAAAATATCCTTCCTCAACCTTCTGGCCATATTTCTTTTGATGCAGCCAAGGATATGGCTGGCTTTCTGAGTTCCAAGTGAGCATTGATGGATCATGTTGAGTTTCTCATTCATGAACACTCCCAAGTTCTTCTCCTCAGGGCTGTTCTCGATCCATTCTCTGATCAGCCTGCAATTATTCTTGAGTTGCCTGTTCTTTGTTGCCTGAGGCACATGCAGGACCTTGTTCTTGGCCTTGTTGGACTTCATGAGTTTCACATAGGCCCACCTCTCAAGCCTGTAAAAGGTCCCTCTGGATGGCATCCCTTCCCCTGCAGTATGTTGATCACTCCACACAGCTTGGTGTCATTGGCAAACTTGCTAAGAGTACACTCAATCCTACTGTCCCTGTCACTGGCAGCGATGTTAAACAGAATGGATACCAGTACCAATTTCTAAGGAACTCCGCTCATCACCAGTCTCCAACTTGGACTTAAGTCATTCACTGCAACTCTTCGAGTGTGACTATCCAGCCAATTCTTTATCTACCAAGTCTATCTATCAGTCAAACCTGCATCTCTCCAATTTAGAGACAAGGATGTTGTGTGGGACAGTGTCAAATGCTCTGCCCAAATCCAGGCAGATGATGTGAGTTGCTCTTTCCTTATCTACCACCACCATAATCCCATCATAGAAAGCCACCAAATTTGTTAGTGTATGATTTAATTCTATCAGGGCTTTAGCTTTCCTAACCTGATCCCTGTCTGCTCAGACAATTTCTCTGTATACCTCCCAGGTTACCTGTCCTTTCTTCCACCCTCTGCAGGCTTCCTTTTTGTGTTGGAATTGATCCAAGACCTCTTTACTCATCCACGCAGGCCTCCTGGGTTTTTTTTTTTGCCTGACTTTCTCTTTGTTGACATTCATCACTCCTGAAATCAGAGGTGGCAATCCTTGAATATTAACCAGCTTTCTTGGACTTCTCATATGCTGAACATGAATCACTTATTCAGTCTCACCTCTGTTCAGCAACACAATCAGATTTGGTTTAGTCATATTTTTATAATGTACATACATGTTTGAGGTATTTTTCTACATTAAGGAATTTGCCAAAATGTAAAGTGGAAACTGCAGTAGGAACTTTGTCTTCCTTCTGCTCAGTTCACATTATCATGAATAGCATAAACTAAGCAATGTAATTTCAATTTTCATCAGCATTCTGAAAACATAACTGTCCTCATATTTTCCTCAGAAATGGAGCATTTCATCCTGATTCTAAGTCACCCTGTGAACAAATTAAAATGCTAATGGCAGGTCATTGTTTCTGACAAAAAGTTATACTGTATAGTAGGGTGCTCTTGCACAAGGCCACATCAAAGTTACTGACTTCTACACTGTAGCTGTCTCACATCCAGCCACCTCTAAGCACTACTGGAATAAATGCAGCCTGTATGCACTCACCCATTTAAATATTTCTTAATTATTGCAAAGCATTGTAAAAGCTGAAGGGAAGTACAAATCCCCACTGGTTCTCGTAATACAAGTAGGACCCACATATATATAAGCAGGACTTATAAATAAGTACTGTCATATGATTAAGCCAAAAGACGGTATGTGTTGTATGTTATTTTGAGGATAATTAAAATGCCACCTGCTGTGACATTACATGTCACTATTCCATAAACTCACTAGAATATTTACTTTGTTGAGTGCTTTGCTGCACAACAGTTATTGTTTTGCTCCACTGTGGCAGAGTGCAGCCTACTTAAGTTATTATTCACTACCTATGGTTTTCAAAAAGATATTTCCCATCATGAACAGTGTCATTACTTTATATTTTTTTAGATTTTTTTTTTAATTGCAAACATAGAGAGTTATTATATGTGGTAAGGAAAAAAATCCAAACAAAAGGGACATTAGAATTTTTTAATTCATATTCCTACATAATAAGATTGATTCCAGTTTTGACACTGCATTTTGTCCTTTATCAGAAGAATATGTGGCAATATGTTGCAATTCTATATACATGACAATAGACTATTACTAGATTATTACTAGAATGATATTGCAGATGAGCTCTTCAATTGAGGTGCAGCAACTCAAAAATGGGGATTCTCAAACGAAGATTCAGTGGTGTGTATGTTGTCTCCATATACATGGAAAAAAGCAACTGTTCAGAGTACCATCTTCAGTAAACTACATTAATTAGGCCTTTGCTTATTGACATTTTTTGCTGCTCAATTTGAAATACCCCATTAGATATCTAAGAATAGATATCCCTACACTAATAAGGATATTGGAACATTTTGGGATATTTGGGTGACATAGATGAAATAGCATCTGGTTGCAATCATAACTGATATATATCTGTCAAACTAGTCCCTGATGGATGTTTTTGTTGCTGTGTCTCCAACGCTGAGAGCACAGTGATGTCTATGACATCGTAATTAAACTCTCAGTCCATCTGTGCAGATTTCTTAATATTTTCAGGAATAGAATGTTTTCAGTATTCGTGCATTTTTTATTTTGACTTGTTAAGGGATACATTATCCTCTTAACTTTCAAGAGCAGTTCGTAAGGAAGCTCCCTTCAGAAGGTCTTGTTGAAGCAGAAGGCAGCAACTACCTACAGTATTTAAAAGTTAACAGTTTTCTGCCTTTACAAGACCTAAATACAGACTGCAAGATGCTTCTTTTGTAAGAGTTAGTGGCTAAATTTGAGTCACGCAGAGTATAGATGTAGTGCTAGTTTTCATCATTATTGCCTAGTGTCTTACAGAGAATGTGGGAAAATCTTGAGTTTGGTTGAAACCATCAGCTTTCTGTTAAGTATATCTGCTTCAAAAATGTTTCACCAAATATATTCTAAATTCTTCCATTCATGAACAAATAATCAAATGTTGAAGTAGGCTGTTGCTTTTGTTGTAGTAAAATAAATTCGAGGAAGAAAAAAAAAAGACTCTTATGTTAGAGGAAAAGGATATTATTTTCATGAGAAAATTAGAAACAGTTCAAAAATGTGAGAGTTGTTTTGATGAGACAAAAAATGATGGGCAGAGATCTTTCAGAAAATCACATATAAACTTGTTTGATCTATACCTTGTCAATAAGTTAATGTGTTCTTGAATACAGGTACTTGTAATTCATTATATGATAGTCATCACAGTTGTGAATTTTTTGGAGACCTATGGATATTTTTGCTGACCTCACTACCTCTTTTTCTTCACTTCTTCTGTGTGCAGAGTGGCACTCCAAGCTTTGGCGGCTGCTTAATGTTGCAGCTGCTTTTGAATTCCTTAAGAGATGTGGTACTGCACAGTTGCTAATGTCATAATTTTTCTGCCACTAAGTCTTGCAGCCTTCTGTAGTTGGCCACTTCCATCATATGATTCAATAAAGGGAAGGAGGAAGTAATGGGAAAGAAAATTATTATCTGAAGGCTGGTAGCTACAGCCATCACTGATTTGTCATTCTGTATTTTCCTACTAAAAAACAAGGCCACACAGCTAAGGAGAAAACAGAATTTATAATGCAGTGTGCACAATATTGCTGGAAATATTTAAATATATAATTAAAAATAAGTAGGTTTTTGAAAAAAAAAATATTACAGTTTCATAAGCATTCAAGTAATTGTCTACATCAGTTCCCAGCAACTAATTTAAACTGTTCTATTTCACCACCTTTTCACTTCATGGTTTCTGAAAGGGTATTCCACTGAGATTTCACTATACTACATTTGACAAGGTTTATAATACCCTCTGTAAAGTCAAGATACTTATAACAGTTTTTCAGGTATGTTGTATTGCAGTAAAACAGTAGAACCCAAAGGTAAGCTAAAAACACAACCAAAAAAAAAGTTTCCATTTGGTCCTCAGGATATTTTTGATTTGTTAAACTATATCACAACATGCCAAGAGGTAGGAAGATTGATTTAAAAAAACATGCAAAAAAAAGGAATAGAGGAACACAAAATCAGGTTAAACTTTGGTGTCGACAAAAGTGAAAGGTTTCTGCATTTAATAAAATCATAAGTTTAGAAGGGACTCCAAAAAATAAGGTATTACATCAAGTGGATGTAGTCACTACTGACATGTTTGTCTGCCTTTTAGTTAAAGAGGTTCCTCAATCCCTGAAATAATCCATTCCAGGGCTTAGCATTCCAATTACAATTTTTTTCCCTACTGTTCAGTTATCGTTGGTGCAATTAAACTTCACTACTTCTTGGCTTATACTGTTTGGAATAAAGAAAAGAAAATTCTTACATTCTCTCTTACAGATGCCTTTTTCTGCATATGAAGCTGCTACTGCATTCACTCATCAGCCTTTCTCTTTTTGAACTGCACATAATAATTTATTCAAGGTTTCCTCATTCAATCCTATATACCAAACATTTGATGTTTAATTCTTCTTTTATATGTTGCCTAGCTATTCACAATTGCCCAAATATTTTTAGAAATGTGGTGCCCCAAACTGGACATAGCATTCCTGCTGAGATTATATAGCACTGAGCAGAGCAGAGAGTCTGTTTCTTATCTTCCAGGTTATACATCCTGAATGTATCTACCTATTATTCTTGCATTTTTATGGCCTTGCTAAATTTTATTAAAACTTTACTAAAATCAAGATATATTTTGCTTTTGTTTCTCCTTTGTTTACAGTTCCTCCATCATTTTAAAATAGAAACTGGTTGTTTCCTAATAAATCCATATTGGCCGTAACTGGTTTTGTTTTCTTATAGGTGTCTCCAAGTATTTCTTTCAATATTTGTCCTGGGTGTCAAAGTTAAGGTAGCAGGTATATAATTTCTTGCTTCCTCCAGACTTTTGATAGAAGTTCATGTATTTTCAAAAGGACTTCATGACTTATAAAAAATAATTGCTAATAGTTCTCTCTAACCTGTTCTTCCTCATTCAAAGACAAGATCTGATTTTGAGCTGATGTTGTCTACAGACTGCATTATAATAAATGACCTTTTTGTAAAATAAATAGAAGCCCCCACAACTTTCCAGCCACATCTCTGCTATAAAATAATACAGGCCGTGAGACACCTAATGATAATTGTACACACACAATTTGGCACTGGTTTGGCTCACTACGACTCGTCTTGCCTGAGGCAATGCAATGGCACAATTCAATAATTTGAATACCTCTTCAAATGTAGTATAGTGAATATCATATTTGGTTCCCTCAGCTCTCTACAGTTCTCCCAGTCTATTGCGGTAAGTTTCACACTATCCAGCCCCACTACATACCCTCACGTTATACACTGCAGCCAACAGTGCATATCTTCAGGCTATGTCTACAAACTCAGCTATGAGTAGGATCAGTGTCAGGCATGGGAACAAAATCCTCTGTGCTCACAAAATGCCAGAGAATCCCCTGGCAGGGTTTTGGCACATTTTAGCTAGCATTGGCCATTCCTGAACACAGTTGGAGGGTTATAACTATGCTGGGGCCATGTCCAATAGAAAATTTGCTTCCATCCACAGTTTTGAAAGTTGTTTCCAAGCTACACGTAAGCTATATGGTGTTAGTTAACATCAGTGCCAGGAAACGTTCCTGGCAATGTTTACTTGCTGGTGCTTTGCTACTGCAACAGAGTCCCCTTATTATACCAGATCCCAAGCTAAGTGCTGTATATTATTTATGTGGCCAGCTCACTAGTGAAGACCAGAGAACAATTACTACCTCATCTTAGTAAGTAGCTAGTCTTTTATTTAACTTCTTATATTTTTGTTCTGTGTTTCCATCCTTATTTTTGTATTGATGATACAGTTTCCATTTCATTTGAGTTCAATTAAAAACACTCAATATAGTCAGGTTTATCATGCATAATTCTTCAAACTTTCCTCTACAAGGTGACACAGCTTCTGGGAGCTCTTTCATTCAAATTCTTATTTCTCTTCAAGCCTGCCTTCCTGCTTTGATTCTTTTGCATTTCCTTTTTCCAGTTCTGAAGACTATGATTCTAAACATTTCATACTTATTCTACCTAATGAGGTCCCACCTCAATATTCTCAATAAGTTCTTCTCTATTAATTAGAATAAAAATTTATTAATTAGAATCACATTCTCAAGGTGTTTTCTGCAACTTCTGTACAACTAAATTGTTATTAATGCCTTCCAAGAATTTGTGGATCAGAACGGCCAGGGGATTCATCTCATCCAGCTGTTGAAATCAACAATGCAGGCTAAGAAATCTGACTTTGTCATTCAAAGATTCAATTATAGTCAGTGGAGAAAAAGAAGCACTTGAAGCACATCATTCATCTGCTGCATACCAAGCGAGGGCTGATGTTACTCACCAAGCAGGCCAATCAATTGCAGGAATGGTTATTGTGCACTCACTAAATCGATCTTTAAAGTACGACAGCTGCTTTCATCAGAATTTGTGAAACAACTTTTCACTGCATTAAAAAATAACTGTAGATTGCTCATTGGAAATCAGTGAAATAATCAAGGATTTTCATCCTATTGTATCATACAACAACTTTAATTTGCCAGAGACAATGATCACCATTAACTCAGTTCAATTTGTATATTTATCTAAAATTTTAAAATTAACAATGACTGTTATTGTTCCTGTTCTCTCCTGTATTACACCTGAAAGTTAAAAACATTCTAGTTGCAACATTTATGATTATATTTTAATAGATTTGTAAATAGTTAAACATTTCAATTGTCCTAGAAGTCTGCACTGGAAAAGAACACTTCATTTTTGCTTAAGAAAATGCCCACTGTGAAAGCAGGCAATGAGAACAATTATACGAGGGGGCTCTGACTCTTAATTTTAACTGCTTGTCAATGAATTTATCAATCACAGCCTATACACGTGGGTGCATGTGCATGCGTAGGGTATCTTTCAGGGCTGCTCAAATTCTGCTACCAATATAGCATGGAATAATGCTTTTCATTTACTTCTACTTTTATTCTCCTGATCTATCCATTAGAATTTCTTCCAACAATCAAGAAATACACTACATGATGGGATTAGGAATTCTAAAAATGTATGGGAACAATATGTTTCTGCCTTTTTATTAAATGAAGATTTATGCAGCCTAAGGTTAGGGACAGCTTATTTTAACAGAATCAAAATTTTGTGTATTCACTAACAGATTTCTATCCAGTCACAGTGGATCTACATTCTTCAGCCTTTCTAGATTTATTGTATATATTTGATCTACTAAAAAACATTACCCACAGTTACCATTCTCTACTGTATGAGACACAATAATAAGTTGTAGTAGCTGAACATCACTCCGGTATTTCAAGTTCCACAATAATGTAATAAGTGATGGCATTTTTATAGGTTGGCATTTTTAATGGCAGGCTAAATCAGGTACCCTGTACCTGGATTGGTGGGAAAGAAATAACAATAAATACTGGGTTTTTTTTTCCTTGTCACATTACCTAGAGACTACAATAAAGAGTAGGTCATTAGCAACATATAGGCAGCTATCTCCATGGCATCAGAGAGCTAATCATCCAAGAACAATAAAAAGAGACACTGATAAGTGAGTCTTAAAGGAACAATTTGCAAAAGGTTTAAAGATCACCAGCTAATATTTATTTGTAACAAAAATAAAAATTACCCTAGAAACACAAAAGGTCAATAGTAGCCCAAAGTCAGAAAAAAACAAGATAGGATATCCTTGGTTAAAGACTAATTGCAGAAATCACTAAATGAGGTCCCATGGCCCATTTTATAGAAGAGGTCAGACTAAATGACCATAAAATTCTCTAAATTTGCAAAAATAGATGTTGTATTCCATAGAATACAGAACAGTCTATAGAATGTAGAATGTATTCTATAGAATACAACTGTAGCTGCCCAAAAAATATTTTTTTATTCCACATACTGAAACCATTTTCTCTTCAGATTTTAAGAGAGCAATTGACTTTTTTTTTTTCTTTTTCTTATACCTTATATCTTTGGATATACGACTACTTTCAATTAAAAGAAGGGCAGTGTGCGAATTCATGGACTGGACTACTGATTAGCCACCCTGCTTCATCATTCTGGTGGTTTTATTTTGGCCAGTTGCCAGTCGCCCATCCAGGTGTTCTGTCGCTCCCCATCTCCTCAACATGACAAAGGCAGAAAATACCATTAAAAAGCTCATAGGCTGAGATAACGAAAGGGAGATCACTTGCCAGTTACTGTTACAGTCAAAACAGACTTAATTTGGGGAATATGAATTTATTGCTAATTTAAAACAGAGTAGGATGGTGAGAAACAACAACAAAAACTAAAACACCTTCTCCCACACACACCTTCTTCCCAGGTACATCTTCACTCCTTTATTCCTGAATCCTTTACCTCCCCCTTCCAAGTTGTGCAGAGAAGATGGGGCGGGAGAGTTGCCCATAACAGTTTCTCTATGCTGTTTCTTGTTCCTCACACTTTTCCCCTGCTCCACTGTGAGTCCTTCCCATGTGCTGCAGCTTCCCTCAAGGTGTATTCATCTGCTGCAATGTGGAGTCCTCCATGGGCTACAGTATGGCTATCTGCTCCACATCGGCTTTATGCTGCCGTCTACACACAACAAAGTCATTAACCCCTTCCTTAAGGGGGGTAAGAGATGAGACTGGGGATGCCACTGGAACTCAGAAAACAAACTGATTTTGTTTGAATGACACCATTCTTTGGTCATCTTCTATTTAATAGTGTTGTCAAACAGTACTCTTCCAGCCTCATAGCTTATTCCATTTTGTTCTTATGGCCAATAGCAGAGTGTAATAGAGATCACTAGCATGTCTTCTGTAGTCCCTGTACATCATCCTTGCATTTGTATAAACTGAGGAAATTAAAATAAAGGACTATGATGGACAGCCTGACACAGGAATATAGTGCCTTAGTTCAGCCTGAAGAGTTGTCATGATTTTAAATGCAAATCAATATAAGCAGGTAATAATGCTTGTGTCTCAGAAATCTGTTGAAAGCAGAGAAGTGTCAATAAAAAGTTTCATGCATTTTATCTTTTAGATACCAATGTCTGTAAGTTTTACAGTTTGAACATGTCTGGACTTGTTGCAAAATTAACTGTAATCTGCTTCTATGTATAGAGAAAAAAGTCTAAAGACTAGATATACCCTGCAATATAACAGGTTTATTCTCTTTTACCAAATGAGTCTGAAACTTTTAACAGAGATTTTTTTTTTTTTGAGTGATGTAAGCAGCATTAACATAATTTTGTAGCGTTTTATCTGTTCAAGTACTAATTATGAGGTGAATGTCACTCTGTGGGACACAACTCAATTATGTATCAGTTTTACTTGTAATTCCTACAAACTGTTCTATATTTTACTTTAAGTTACTTATTAAGTTTCTCTTTCAATACACCTGCAAGAGCTATATATTCTTTTTGTCTAAGTACATAGTCTGTTCCCCTGTGATTTTTTATTTTTTATTTTTTTTTTAAACTGCACATTTTTATTGTATACTGGGATTTGGAGCATACTAGACTCCAAAACCCAATGCTGGTTGCAATGGATGCAACCAATCCATGAGGAGACTCCATTCTAGCAGCCAGTAGAATCATAGTTGGAATCCAGGTTGCTTGAATGGATAAAGCACTATGGTAATATTGCAGAGAAAGAGAAAATTTCATTAGACCATTAAAAGCTACAAGATGACAGTTGGCTCACTGTCCTGGAGAATGTACCAATACAGCTAGTGTAAAATAAATATTTTAACATTAGACTGTTGAAGTTATATGTAAAAAATATAATTTGTTGTCTTAAAACTCACACAGTGGAAAAGGACAAGATTTTTCATTGACTCAAAAACATTCTGTAGCTTGGTTGTTGCATCAATCATCTGACAAGATTCTTTTCTTGAATTTTCTGAAGTTCTTATTCATGGTTCTGCAGATACAGAGAAGATATTTAAACAAAAGTCCCATCTTCCAGGAAAGTGTTCTATCCAATACTTTATGTCGCTTCATGACCTGCTGGAACAGGTGGCAGAGGGCCACAAAGATGATCAGAGGGATGGAACTCGTCTCCTATGAAGACAGGCAGTGGGAGCTGGGGTTGTTCAGCCTAGAGAAAAGAAGGCTCCAGGGAGACCTTATTGCAGCCTTCCAATATTTGAAGTGAGCCTACAGGAGAGCTGGAGAGGGACTCTTTGTCAGGAAGTGTAGTGACAGGACAAGGGTTAACAGCTTTAAATTAGAAGAGGGGAGATTTAGATTAGATACTAGAAAGAAATTCTTTACTATGAGGGTGGTGAGGCACTGGAACAGGTTTCCCGGAGAAGTTGTGGATGTCCCATCCCTGGAAGAGTTCAAGGCCCGGCTGGATGGGGCTTTGAGCAACCTGCTCTAGTGGGAGGTGTCCCTGCCCATGTCAGGGGGCTTGGATCTTAATGATCTTTCAGGTCCCTTCCAATCCTAACCATTGTATGATTCTATGATTCTATGGCCTTGCCTCTCCAATACCACTACTTTTTTATAAAATACTTGAATCAATATATTTTTTTAAATATTTATTCCCCATAGTAATGAAAAGAAAACTGCTACAGCAAAGTTATAGTACAGCTTTGCCGTTTGCTTTTTTCATTATATGAATGGGTTTTGCTACTATGCTATAATCTTAAGCAATTTGTCCTATTCCTTACTACTTTGCCTTTCTCTTCCTTTACATTTCATGCCTCTGGAAGTCAGATTTTAACTCATAGCACTTCGAACAGTACCATAGTTCTTTGATCTGGTACTTAGCCAGTGAATTTACACTGCATGGTGAAATGAAGCAAACTGCCACAGTATCCTGAAGTCAGTAAAATCCCAGGAGTAAAAATGAACTCTAGCCTCCCATTAGGCTGAGTTTGTCATCTAATGGGAAAACAGCATCTTTTTTACAACTATTTTAGGAAGCCTAATAAGATGCTCACTATAAAAGAAATAGTTCTGAAAGTATGAACAAGTCTGAACTGAAAATATGTACCACCGATTCCCATTTTCTGTGTGAGACTGGTATTTCTTTCAGTGCTTCTCTCTTTATTATTTCCCCCTCATGGAATTTCTACTTTTCTTGGATCATAAATCCAAATGATTGCACAGATCATCTGGGTGCCTTGGCAAGTCTGATACTGCAAAAATTGGGTTAGTCTGCTTTACTTAGGCTGTTATGAAATGTATGTGAAGCCTACAGAAGTCTTTAGGAGACAGCTATGAGCAGTTCCAATATCATAAGCTTACAATCAGTTACTCAGTGTAAGGTTACTTCTAAAGGTCCTTTGGATTCACTTTTTGTTGGTAGACTTTTTTAATATTTTTCATATTTCACCTTGCAAGTAGGTCGCACTGAAATATGATGGTTTGAAAATACAGTCCCTGAACTGAGATATCAGATTATTACTCTGAGTTTTAAAGCAAAACATGACATTTTCCTAGATAACAAAGGAAGAGCCCTACATTATTGGACAAATCTGTCATAATGCCCTGTGTTAAACAGAAGTTAAGAAATGCATTGTTATTGTTGCAGGGCATCATTGACATGTTGAAATTATAGATATTGAAGTGTCTATCTTTCAATTGCAATCAAAGCCAGCTTTATATACTATTTATAAATATGAACAGAATTAGCCACTGAAATTAAACAAAAATACATTATGACTCTTATGCAAACCTGTATATGCTTCTGTACAAAGTGCAGAGGATTTACTTATCTAAATAAGAAGATTGTGAAACCATCTCACTCCTTTTCCAGCATAATAAAGAACATCCCATTGACTCCAGTTAATACATGTTTAAATGACTATTCAGTACTACTAAGAAGTTATTCATTCCTCTTTTAGGTAAGTTGCCCCACGGATGGGTAACATAAAAACATAGTATTAATATTTCTTTATGACAACAAACTATTTATGAGATATTCACAGGAGAAATATACAAAGGCTCAAAACAAAACAATTATGAAAATCTCTGAAAAGCAACAGATTTATAAAGTTTACAGTCTTCCAGACTAGTTGTCATTGTACTATGCCTTGAAATGTTGACTGTTAATTGATCCAATATTCTAGGGAGACAGACTGAATTGTCCTTCCCTCTGAAATTCTGCTCAACGGTTCATCTATATATTTTGTGTACTTTAAACTTATTTTCCATGGATATCTATATTGCACTTTATGCTAGAATTATATATTATTTATGCATGCATGGTTTTTCATGTGTCAACTAGACCTTATATGGGTGTTTGTCGTGTAGTACCTGGTCTTCAAAGGTTTAGACTCCTTAAACTTCATAAAAATACCCCAATTAAATTCTTAAGTTCATTCCTAAGCTGCACTCATGTTTACAAGAAGCTGAGAATTTGTACTGCAAGTTATGGTATAATGTTCTACAGAGAAGAAGAAGATGGGATTAACAAAGGACAAAGTAACATTCTGTAAGCAGAAACACAAATTCCCTTCAGTTGAATAGGCAGCTAGTAAAACAAGCCAAAATAAACTAAACTGGTACGCTATTTTGTAAAATGTGAACCCTGAGCGAATTTAGAACAAAATTGATTGTTCTGCTTGAGGAAAAGAAAACAGGAAGGAAAAAAAGGCCACAAGAAACAACCTTCAAACCATACTATATAAGTTAAAATACTGGGCTGGGGATGAAAAGTACATCAGATGTTAGAGAGACTATGCCAGCTCTCTGAATTTGTGTCATATACAAAATTGAAGATACAGATGTCCAGATCCTCATAAATTACTTTATGCAAGTTTACACAATGATCATTTTCAGCACAAACTATACTTCAAAGCTACAATAATTACTAGAAAATATAGGAATAATGCTCTGAAAGGTTCTCCTCTGTAATAAATTTTCTCAGTATCCTATTAGCTCTTAAGTTTGACTTTCACTCAAAATAAAACCTACCCTTACATTTGTCTTTAAAATATATCTCCTGCAAACAACTTTGGAGATGTTAATTTAGGAACACATTGTCAGATACACAGACACGCACACATATAAAGCAGCAAGCTAAGCTACACTTCCTTCTGCTGTTCAATTTTGTCTAAACACAGCTGCTTCAAAAATCAAAAGTTACATTTAAAATTATCTTTTCTTCAGAATTATTGAATATCTTGTCATTCCTTCATTGTGTGATATACCTACAAGTTTAATGAACCGTCATAGCTCTTTTTTATGTCACCCATCACCTCCATTGTATTTTGATGTATTATTTAAACATGGTGCCTGAAAACCTGATCTTTCTTCTAGATGAAAAATATTATCGTCCTTTTTCCTATCAAAAAAATGCATTTGCAAGTCAAAGTTATTTCTTCTTCATTCCTAACCAAGAAAATAGGACAAAATTTTACTGTTAGTAAACTGGAAGACAAAAACTATAAGAAAGCAATGAGCTTGATGAGCATGGATTATGAAAATTCCAAAATAAGTATGCATTGGATGGGAGAAATGATGATAAGAAATCCAACCAGTTAGCCAAAGTATAAACTAAAGTTCTGATTTATATATGCTGTTTGAATGTCACATTATTATATCATAGCCTCCAGTTGCAAACAAGATTATTCCCAGCTCTGATGAGATGGCAATAAATCTAAAGATGCACTTTCCAGACGAAAATACATAAGAACAGAAAATGTTTTTTATTTTTTGGTTTGTTTTGTTTTTTTTTTAAGTCAATAATACAAATTTTTTACACCACGTACATGAGAAAAATTAGTGGAAATAAAGTTCTTGTAATGGGTTGACACTGGATACCAGGTTCCCTCCAGAGCCACTCCTCAGCTGGACAGGAGAGAGAAAATATAATGAAAGACTCATGGGCTGAGATGAAGAAGGGGAGCTATCACTCACCAATTACCACCATTAGCACAACAGACTTGACTTGTGGAAATTAATTTATTGCCGATCAAATAAGAGTAGGATAATGAGAAAATAAAAACTAAATTTTAAAATATCTTTCCCCCACCCCTTCCTCTTCCCAGGCTCAACATTTCTCCCAAATTCTCTCCCTCCTCCCTCCAAGCAGTGCAGGGGGAAGGGGGCGGAGGTTGCAGCCAGTTCAACACATGTTGTCTCTGCTACTCCTTCCTCCTCAGGAGAAGGACTCCTCATGCTCTTCCCCTGCTCCAGTGATGGTTCCCTCCCACGGGAGACAGTCCTCCATGAACTTCTCCAATGCGAGTCCTTCACATGGGCTACAGTTCTTCACAAACCTTTCCAGTGTGAGCCCCTTGCATGGGGTGCAGTCCTTCAGGAGCAGACTGCTCCATTGTGATGTGATGGGTTCACAGCCTCCTTCAGACACATCCACCTGCTCTGATATGGGATTCTCCACAAGCTGCAAGTAAATATCTGCTCCATCATGGATCTCCATGAGCTGCAGACAAATCATGGACTTCACCATGGGCTGCAGGGGAACTTCTGCTTTGGTCCCTGGAACATCTCCTCTCCCTCCTTCCTCACTGACTCTGGTGTCTGCAGAGTTCTTTCTCTCACATATTCTCACTCTTTCCTTCAGCTGCAGTTGTTGTGCAGCACGTTTTTCCCCTTCTTAAATAGGTTATCACAGAGGTGCAACCACTGCACTGATAGGCTCAGCCCTGGCCAGCAGCTGGTGCACCTTGAATCCAGTTGGCATTAGCTCTATCAGGCATGCGGGAAGCTTCTAGCAGCGTCTGACAGAAGACACCGTAGTAGCCCCACAGATCCAAAAACCTTGCCACACAAACCCAATACAGTTTTAGAAGTAGGCACAGGGACAATTGAAATCAATAGATACTAAAGAGATGAAAAGTGGCAAAAAATCTTGAATTAAGTGATAGAACAAGGAACAAGTTCCCCAAAATATTGCTTATAGGTGACTAAATTTAAATTCAGTTCTGCTAATTACCTGAATTCTTCTGTGGTTCTGGATGTACATACAATTATTTTACAATATAATTATTTATTCAATATTATTGTAAAATTGTTGCTAACTTAATCACAGATGAGTTACATGTGGCAGCATTACAATACTCACTAATATAATGTATAAATTCTGAACCAAAACCTTATACCTCCTTATATTATATTCCCTGATTTCCAGCAGTGACCCCCTGCAGGCAAACACATTCATTATGAACTTTCAACAGCATTTATCTGTAAAAACAATATTTTTTTTCTTCTCTCAGTGTAACCAAACCATCACTTTAGCTGTTCTCATAAAAGAGTTTAGGATCATCTTTAGCAGAAATGTGAAGGCAGAGACATTTGTATACGTAGCAGATGGAAGATTTACGCTCTTGTAAACCACACCTGGTATCTCTGTTAGGGGCATCACTTCAGAAAATTCTTGCAGGTTTTACCATTTTTGTGCGGAGTAAATTGGATGAAAAAATAATTTGATTCTTATTGCTCTGAAGTATTATGTGAAAAACCAAAGAAGTGATTGCTTAAATACTGCTATATTGTAGAGTTAAATGGGTTGGTTAATAAGCATTATATTATATTTCTATTTTTCTTGCCTTATACCGCTAAACATAAAGCACAATTTATTCTGTATTACATAAGGCTCTTGATGCATAATTATATTTATTCTTAAAAACAATATTGTGTTCAGTCGGGTCATTCACTTTCTAATTAGTCTTTTTTTCCTCCTCTCTTTTCTTTTCTGTGTACTCTTATATGGATGTGGAATTCAGATTCACACACCTTATACAGGATTTAGTGCAGCTGCTTTACACATAGGATACTAGTGCCATTTTTGGTGTTGGGTGGGTTTTTGGTCTTCAATTTCTGTTTCAGAACTATACAGCTCTCCTGAAAGTATTGTGACCTAAGTACCATACCCATGAGATAGCTTGTATACTCTAGAGCAAGTAAAATTGTAGCAGGTGCCTACATTTAAGTCAACTGATTTAATTTATGGTCAATACAGTCACTGACACTTGAATTACTTGCTTAAATGTTTTTATCTCATGCCATTTGCAGATACTCCAGCTGCGGCTCCAGGAAGATATAGGTCTGCTTTACATTCCATCTGTCACTTCAGTGTGTAGGTCTTGGATACCTTAGCATATCTCAAATGGCACCCGGAACCTATATTTAGGCAATTGAATTAAGTTTATATAGGTTGTTGAGCTGACTACATTTACATGACTCCTAAAGGCTGAACTGAATAATCCCCTAGATTTCCTCAGCTCCACTGTAACATAAACTTGACTAGTTTTTCCAAAATAGGCTCAAAATCCATTTGAAATGCTTTGTCATGCCCTGTTAGATGTCAAGTGCCCGTACAAGACTACATAGGTCTCCCATGCATGTCTTTTGTTATATCTGCTAGCTCCACACAGACGCCTCCACCTTGGACATGACTCAAGGTGAGGTACCTGACACTAAACATCTGTATATGGCAAGTGAACATATCTCCAGATCCCCATAGACTCTAATGACAACATAGCTCACGTGTCAACATGTGTATGTGGAATGTTTTATTATTGTTCTCCACTTCAGGGACTTACATATAAGTGTCTGAGTGGCACAAGGAACTCACAGTGGTCCACGTTTATTGGTGCCAAAATATACATATTTTTTTTTTAAAGTCTTGTGTCATAACTGTTAGCCTAATTGGGATATCTCAACTATGCCAGGGTGTCTCAAATGCCAGTAAATAGCTATATTTAGGCAAAAAAAAACCCCAAAAGACCAAACCAGTCCCATTTCATTACACAGATGATGTCAAACTGAGGAGTTCTATTGATATCCTAGAGACTAAGGCTGATAATCAAATGGATCTCAGCAGCTTGAAGATACTTGGAACAGAAACCTTATGAAGTTCAAGAAAAATCAATTGAAAGTCCTGTACCTGGAATGGAATATCTCAATGAGTACCTCAATACCTCAATACAAGTTGTTCACCTTCTTACTAGAAAGAAATTTTACACATTCTGGTGGGCAATAAGTTGAATATGAGTAAAATGTGCTGTTGTAACAAAGAAGAACAAAAACAAACGGGCAGGTATTAAGAGTCCAGCCAGCAAGTCAATAGAAATGATTTTTTCTCTATTTGGCACTTGTGAGAATGCATCTAGAATAGTGAATCCCATGAAGAGACACCACGACAATTAGGAACCCGAAGCACAACAAATAAAGATAGAAAAGAAGGCTATGGGGGATCCAGGTGGTGTCTTCAGTTGCTTCAAACAAATTTATGGGGAAAATGGAATCATAGCCTTCAGACCTGCACAACAAAAGGAGAAGAATCAGCAGGCAAAGTTGCAACATTTTAGTTTTTTTCACAGTGAGAGCAATCAAAGTCTGAAAGAGGTTGCCCAGCTCTCTGTTCTTGAAGATACCCAAAATTCAACTGGACAAGATCCTGATGCATATGCTCTAACTTCAAAGTCAAATCCAGTTAAAAATGAATTAGTTCAGAAGGAAATCAGATAGCTTCCACAGACCTCTCACAACTGAAAGTATTAAATTATTCTATAATTCTTGAATTCTGTGGTTTTAACCTCAATCCCGTAATTTTCGAAGTGTGAACTGTCATTTATTTACATTCCACTATTGGAAGAAAATTGATCAAATTCACCTTTCCCTTATTCTCACAGGTAACTTAGAAAGAGTTAAGGAACTCAGCATGTCTTTTTTTTATTATTTATTTACAGACAGAACATCCTACCTCAAAACCAGTTTCTTGTTCATGAGAAATCATGAAAGAAGGACACGAGGACTGGGTTTGTCCTCCTCTTTTTTTTTTTTACTTTTTTCGGCTTTTTTTCCTTAGCTCATCAATCCTGTAGTTGTGATTAGGTGTATTAGGAAAGTTGTCTATTCATAAGTTTTCTGTAAGGCATAATGAATATTTTTATTGAAATAGAAGAAAAAGAAAACTCTGAATTTTCATGACTATCACTAGAAGACATGTATTTTTGTGACTCCATTAAATCATTGTTATTTGCTTTCTACTTCTTTTGCATTAAATTCATAAATCTCCATAAAATGGGCTGAATTCCAACTAGTACCATTGACAGATGGGAGCATATTCTAGCAGTATTTGACTCAGTTGTGCCTGACTGACTTTATAATCCTTTTTTACTTTCCACTCACAGCAGGGTTACCTGTCCATGATTATGGTAACTAGATTTCCTAAAGATAAGCAAACCTTTTTTAAGTGTAAAGTTATTATTCCCACAAAGTTCAAGGTGTTTATTACAAGAAGAAATATCAGTAAAATGCCTAGATTCTTATGCACTGTACAAAACTTATAGTAAAGGACTCTTAAGAGAAAAAACATTATGTCTTTTGAATGAGTTACCAGAGATAATTACTGGAGGGCATCTTAACTATAAGCTTTTCCTCTGTAAGATGTTGTGAGAACAATATGATGTTTAAAAAAAAAAAAAACAAAACTGATATTGTGGAAATACAGCTCAATATTCTTCAGATATGTATGGTAGTGCAACATCATCAAGCTGGGTGCATATAGTAATGATTTATTAACTATTCCTCAGAGTTTTTTAGAAGAACTAAAGCATTTGGCATCATCTCATACAGTTAAAATGAATCCTAAGTGAGATTTTTGAATCTGTTCCACTTTGAGCTGTGGTAGACCGTGTCCATTGAGGTTCTTAAAGTGAATTTCTCCTATTTTAAATTAGACGAAAACACTGGTCAGGTATTGGCTCTGCTGACTCTGAAATTTACTTTCCATTTGAAATACTAAAGCCTGAATACCTTAACATTCACATTTGCTGCAACCATGTCATTGGAATTTGATGTTTGATCTGTGGAGCAAGTAATTATTAGGGCAGGAAGAGTAGTGAAGTAAGTAATATTGAGTATTTTATTATGGATAGTAACATTAGCTAACAGTGCTCAAAGCATGAACATAGCTTAGGAGAATAAGAAATAGCTTTAAGTACAATTGTTCACATTTATGAGTTCACACTTCACTGTCTAGGCTTATTCTCTAGTACTTGCTCAGAATATGATATTTCAACACAAATTCCAGACAGTACACTCATCAATGGAATATTTATGTCCAACAAATAAAGAAGTGTGTTTTTTTGCAAAACCAAACCATTTATTTATTAAGGATTATCTGAAGTATTTGTTAAATTTTTTTATTTTCCCTATCAGCAAAAATACCGTATGTATTCAACTGGTTCTTTACATTCAGTGCATTTTTTTCTTAACTTTATGTTCAGTCATCAACCACCTTCTAGTATCACAAAAACCTTTTGAGACCTGACGGTTTTTAAAAATTGTTAAACATAACAGTTACAGAAGTTCTTCAATGAACCTTCTCTCTTTCATAAATATCCAAGAAAGAATCCTTATTTTCTGAATGGATTTGGGGTTTAATTGGATCCTTACAAACTGCATATTGCCCTATCATAACTAAAATAATCTTCTGTTCCATGCAGGTTTAGACAACGTTCTATGATTTTTAAATATAAATGGTATGATTCACTATAAATTATTCTGTTTCCCAAGAATGCATGGAAGACATACAAAGGAAACTCCAGGTCCCTAGGGCAGCTGACACAAGGACATGAGATGAGTCACAAATCTAATGTAACTTGCCCTGGCAACTGGTGTTCAATCTATGTTCAGCTTCAGCAAACTGAATGCAGAAAGTATAACACACCAGTATGTTATAGATTTCAAATCTATCGTGTCTATTTGGAAAGAATCATAAAAGTAGGAATCTGCTTGGGAGAAATAAAATTTTTTAAAAGACTTAAATGAAAATTTGGTATATGAGAGAGTTATTCCTAAAATGAGATAAATCACAGAAGAAAAGTTATCAAATAGCTAAACGCTTCCTTCTTTGAGGTTGTTTTCCCACATCTTCACTCATGAAATGAAATCTGAGACCATCCACAAGAAGGATTCCCTAAATCTATCTGTGAGCTAATCTGATTTTTATACATGTATTGAATTTGCAGCTTTACTCGCACACTTTGAAGCACTTCCTTTACCATATAATTTCTCAAAAATGCCCCAAATGGCAAAATTAATGTCAATGTCACAGTGAACGTCAATGGCACTACGAAGTCAATGTACCTGGTTGTATCCAGAGGTAGAAAATCTCTTTTTTTGTGCTTCTCCTACAATCAACATTTATGTCTTCTACTTCCAATCTCATTTTTCTTAAACTTACAAAATAATAATCTTACAGAGATATACACTAAAGTTGGAATATGCAACCACACACAAAAAGTATTTCCAGTAACTCCAATTTTGCTGCTTTAAAAGTATCAGTGTCCTTCTTTATTATTAAAATATCTCCAAATTATTAAATAAATACTTTCAATTTGAAACACAAATTTTAGAAATGTTTGGGGCAGCCTTTTCTGATTCATATACTTAGGTATATGAAGCTAAATAGCTAAATGAGACATGCATTTGACACTAAACTGAGAAAGGAATCAGCCTTCTGATTCTGAAAAGCTGGCAGGAATAAAGGAATCCCTATGTTTATTAGTCATACGTCTCTCAACTGAAGAATGAAAATGTTTTTTGAAAATACCAGAGCTGTTGTAGATAACACTAACCGTCCATGGCAGGCGTTCACTGGCAGCCAGTGATTCTGCCTCATATCTTCCCAGCACTGCTGTCCTGGAACAAGTAAGGGAACCAATGTGGACTTCATCTGGTGTGCAGTCTACCAACAGACCAATATAACTCTTGCTTAACATTAGGATTTTCATAGAACTTCACAAAGGATTGACAGTTCTACGATTCTATGATTCTGTGATTCAATGACTGAAATACTAACAACTGCAATTGTCCTCTTCCCGAAGTCACAAAATATCAATTAAACCTTTTAAGAGAGTGGAAAAGAAAACATAAATGTTAAGATTAAAATATAAATCTTTTGGAAACATAGTATTTCATTGAAGAAATATACAAACTGAAACCAAACCATATAGCTGTTGTCCACACTGGTCAAAGAGACAAGCCTACTTGGTAAAACAGAAGCACAAGTGTTTGGTTGTTTTTTTGGGTTTTGGGTTGGGTTTTTTTGGGGGGTGGGTGTGGTTGGGATATTTTGTGTGTTGTTTTTGTTGAGTTTTAGGGTTTGGTTTGGTTTTTAACAACAAAGAAAATTATGGATGCTAGTGTGGGAGTTTTTATAGAAGTCCTTCTGGTTTCGTTCACTGTACAGAGTATGTCTGTATGGACTAGAGACCAGTCGGCTATGCCTTTATTTAAGATGCTGAAACGGCCAGGGCACAAGTCTAAACTATTCATCGGTTAGCATAGCTTTGGTCCAGGTCAAGCAGTGCTTTCTTGAAAAAAAAATCAGATATTCCTGAGACCTAGCAAAAGAAAACACTATTTCTAAGATATTTGTTCCTATCTATTTCAACAGAGAAAACCTATTTTGCAGAGGAAGAGATTATAGCTGCATTATAACTTGGAAATAAATTATTTCCAAGTTATTTGGCCTCAAGGCCAAAGAACCATGACCTTCTTACTTTACTAGGATAGTTGTAGGTCTCATCCCTGCAAAGTCATAAGAAACCAGATTTGGTTGCAGCCTATTTCAAATCTTATGCTTAATATTTTGCAGAAAGATGTTTGTCAGTACATCAGTAGGATGATTTTGGCCTTCACTAGCCAGGTAGCAGAGAACTAATTCTTCAGTATAACCAGTTCTAGTAATGGGAAATTTAAGAGATTTAATTTTAACTTGCTTCATACATTGTGTTATTTCATGCAGTATTCCTATATACTATGTCACTTGCAATTATAAATACAGTGTTGCAACTGCTTCCACAAATAAAAGTCTGCTTTAGGAAAATAATAACAAAAACAATTGATATCTGAATAATATAACAAGTAATGATATACGGAAAATTTTCAGGTTAGATAAGTGCTGAAAAGTACAGACGTGTAGTAAGAGAGTCTTATCCAAAATATCTGCCTGCTGGGCCAAATTTTCTAGCTCTGTATAATGTAGCTCTGCAGTCAATTGCAGACAAAATGTATATTCAGTAAGAATTCAATGTATATTCAATGTGATACTGAACTGCTCAATTTGGAGTCACATTTAGTGTTATCAGCTGTGCCTTAAACTAAACTGTAGGCCAAAACTTAAATGGCAGATTGTCCCCCTCACTGAATCTAAATTAGCAAGCTCAAAAATGCTTCCCAGCTTCTTCCTCTTTCCCTCTTTGGAAGGAAATCCCTCTCTCCTTTCCTCCTCAATGGGAGGAGTTATCCAACACACTGGAACCCTCTGCACCACATATGTGTATGCTTTTTTCTCAGGGTTGCTAGATTGAAGCTAAACAGAGCTATGACACCCAAAGATTGCCAGTCTGGATGACTAGTGTAATGAGGAACACTGTGGCATAGCTCAGAAATTATGGACATGACCTGTGAATGCCTATGATTACACAGAACATCAAATGGCTATGATTAGGTAGAACATCAGGTCTTTGATGAGCTTTGTAGTTCTCTTTTTTCCTGCAGACTACCAGTACTAGAAGAATATTTCCTTAAGTAGTGTCTGGACAGTTCTGATTCTTACCAAATTAGAGGTAACAGGATTGTTTTATGTAAGTGGAATAAATTCTATCAATTTATATTTGAACTTTC
>VXBJ01006732.1:381974-409582 GCA_013400055.1 Nycticryphes semicollaris | reverse complement strand
AAAAAAAAAAAAAAACCACAATTGTATCTGTATTTTCGTGAAGGAAACTTTGTTTGATGTCTGGCTAATAAAAGTCATTTTGCAATGTAATCCAAACATATTTGTGCATCTTTAAATATTCATACAAAACTAACCATAACTGAAATACTCAATATCTTACTGGGCCCTTAAATTCTTATTATTATAATATGGATTTCCTGGTTTGAATCTATATTATTATTAAACTAAAGTTATTTCAGAAATTTTCTCTAATGATGCATTCTTTTTGAACATTCATATCCTTAATCTACATCAGTACCTTCTAAAACAAGTAGCAGACATCTTTTATGATAAACTTTGCTTTGAACTTTTTCTTAAATGAGGGCCTCTTTTACCCTGCTTAAAAAAAAAGAGTTTATTTTTATTCTGCAGAACTGCTATAGTATTCCCAAGAAAATAATTTCATTTCACTCTCTCACAGATCGAATTAAATTGATCAAGTATAATTTAATTAACATCATTGTACATGCAATGTACAATAAATGAATACATCAATAAATAAGTGCATCAAACTTCGAATCATATGCTATGAACTGCACTAACAAAAATTGTGTTCTACATTTGGTCTTAATCATGGATATATTGTTTTGACTTTAAATGGCTTCTCTCTGTTCTCCTTCATTTAGCAGTCATTAGACATGGCCCTAATGCCAGCCCTTTTCTTTTGTATCACTCCATTTATATCACATGCACAGAGTCTTGTAGTGTATGCTTGTTTAATTTACAGTTGAAGCTTATATCACATAAGATTTATTGAAAACCCAAAGTCTTATCTCCTTTAAAACTAAAGAAAAATCTAGATTTGTACCTGAAAAAAAAAAACCCAGACTTTAAATTTTGAAACAGCTTATAGAAAAAAAGAAGTATGTCCTTCAGATTTTACCCATCAGAGGCACAAGAAAGGCCAACTGGAAGACTGAATTACAACAACACAGATTATTAATGGATATTTTCCCTTTTCTTGTTGTTGAAGCTCAACTATGTATTGTTAATATAAACACTTTTATTTGTTTATCCTGAAATTGCAAAGTTTACATCAATGAGGCAAATGAACAATCAGTTGGTAACAGATGAGTATAAGTAAGATATACAAACATTTCCACCTGCAGTGAAGAGTTTCCTTATCTTTATCTCCCTAGTATGTATGTGTGCATGTCATCATAAACACATGCCGATGTATGTGTATCTGTGTGCACCCTGTGTTCCTATATGTGGGTGTGTGGGACCCAAGCAAAATATACTCAAAACTGAATTCCCAGGTCATTTGTTTACTAGTTGTTATTCAAGTATTATTATTATTATTATTATTATTGTTGTTGTTGTTGTTGTTGTTGTTGTTGTTGTTGTTGTTGTTGTTGTTGTTTTGTGTGTGTGTAGATTTACAGATTAAATCAAAGTGTTATTCTAGTCATACCAGAAAATGACAACTATACCCTTCCTTTTTGTGTAATTAATTCTTTATTAGGTATTCATAGTACACGTAAAAGAGAAATCAAACAGTATTTTGCACAGTATTTCTTTGTCTGCACTCCTCCCATATGAAAGAACTCATCCATCTAATAAACTGCACAAAACAGCTATAGCCTGTCTTTTTCACCTCTCCTCACATTCTGGATATACCCATGAGTACTTTCTGTTTGCGTCTTTCCAGTTTCCAAATGATGTCATGTGTTATTATCTTTATCTTTAATGCTACAACTTCTTCAGGTTATTTATATAGAAATTTTCTTGAAACAAGATTGCTATCATATATCTTCCATATATCTTTAATTCTGTTACTCATATATTAAAGAGCCACGTTATCAAAAATATTATTTCATTGAACATTAAATGTCTTAACATCCTCCATAAAAAGAAGAGAAAAATGAATTTCTTTCACTTAATTTCATTATGCCTTGTTCTTCAAGAAAACTTCTTCCTAAAAATGCATTGCATTTGTCTGTAAGAATGTAGAGTTTTAAAGTATGTATGATTTAGCTTATAAAATGATTTGGGACATTGTAGAGGTCTGAAAACCAAAACTTCAAGAGTATCCTTTGAATGTGTCTGTCAGGCAGAATGGATTGGATCACGGGAAAATGCAGACTGTGGAAAGGGGCAAGAGTTGTGCTAAGAGACGAGCAGCTACAGCTACTGATTTTTAAAGTAATTTATGCTGCTTCCTGCCTGTAGGCAACCTAATAACCCAATAAGAGATGAAGCATTTAAAGTAAAAGGCCAATGAACAAAACTCAGGCTACTCTATGTAACTCCCAGCAGTCTTTCTTAAATCTAATACTGCTATGAGACATCAAATAATTGCCCTTAGAAAAAAGTACCAACTTAGAAAATTTGAGAGGCGTGGTAACTAAGTTTCTTTATGCATTTCTAGTGAGCCTGAAATCCTGGAGTGAAATTAAAATGAAGTTCTAAATATTTACAAAAATATGAGCTATAATTTGCAGCTCAATCCTTTACTGCAGGACAGTGAAAAGGTTATGGGAGACACAGTAATAGCTTTAAGAGGCAATACATTAAATCTAATTCCCACTGATCTACAAACCAAATGTTTCAGAAATTTTATTTAAAAAAAAAAAGGTAAAAGGTTCTATATATTCTAATTAGTTGTTTAGTGCTCTAGACGAAGAATATATGAAAAAAAAAAACAGATCTTATGCTACATTTGTAATTTTAGGAATAAGAAATAAAGAAATAAGAGTAAAAAATTTAATATTGTATTGAATTAGATTATTTTCAGAATAAACATAAATAGTAAAATTATGTAAAACTAAATGTGTTATTTCAGGATCTTGGTTAGCTTGAACTTCTCTAACACACATAATTTTGATTGAGCTGAGTTAGGAAGTGATTACACAAGCGAATTGCAGGGCAGATCTGAGGGTGGGGTAATGTATGGTGGGTGGAGAACAGGAGGTAAGCTGCTGCTCTTGAAACACAAGACAGCTTCAGCTGACTGTCACCACTGTTTGTGCTGAAAAAAAACTGAATTATTTGCACTTAATATTGTATAGGAAGAAGGTCAGAAAAAAAGAGGGAAGGATAGGACTTGGGGTAGAGCAGGAGGACACTGTCAAGTACACATTTAAGTAGTTGGTCTGAGACAAAGAGGAGCAATGTACAGTGGTGTTTATTTTAAATCCATGTCAGTGAAAGGTAGCAGAGAAAGTAGGTTAATTTTCAAAACATTGACAAACATTTCACTCTAATTATTCAGTGTAATACTCAGACTCTTGCATAAAAACCTGCAGCACGTTGGTCACCTGTAGTTTCCTTAATCTTTCTTAAATACCAATCAACCTTGAGGTATCAGGGCAGGGAGCGGGAATCCAAAGGAAGGGTGAGGGCAGGTAACCCAAAATCAAGATACTAGTGCTTCTGTTCCAATAAAATGCCTTTTTCTCTTGTTTCTAGTATGACGAGAATGATGTTTCTAGGCTGAACTCTCCTCATATCAACACTTCGTTTTTCAAACATATTTTTCACTCATTTCTGCACCAGTGCAAACAGAGGTTGCTATGACTGACTTGCCTGAAGTTAGAAATTAAAATGTAAACCTCTAAAATATCAATAAAGCTGACATAAAACCTTTTTGGTTGTCTAGGATAGAAGGTAGAAAGATTGTGGCCTTAGGGCAATATACCGTGCCTAAAGGCTCATGGAGTCTGCTGTCATACATTGCATTCGTATATTATTACACTGTGTCTATTGACATTGAGCCTTGGGGATTTTCACAGAACTTTGAACATAATCTATGAGATTGCTCACATTTTAGCTAGAGCTAATATACCACTGCTTTAATACTCATGGCTATGCCAAAAATCCAAGTCTTTTCTTACTTTGGCTAGTGAGAGTGTCAAATTACCAGCCTAAACAAAGTGAAAAGGAATGCTAATTAAAAAGGCAGAATGTGTTCCAGTTGTTTTAAACAAAGAGAGCTTAATCCCTTCATAAGCTAGCTGGCTTTGTTGGAGGAAATTCTGAACAACCTTGTTACTTTTGATAACTATAAGCCACTGACTCATGGCCCCTTGACAGCTAGCTGAGCATGTAATAACATTTCTCTGTATTTGGGGACTGGCTTAGCTGGCTTTATAATAGATTATTGTGGATGTTAAAGTGAAATGTTAGTCTTTCTTTAAAGCTCCGTATTCACTGGTAATTAAGGTTATAAAAAGGGCACTGAACACAATGCAGCTTCAAGGTCGCCAAACATGGATACAAAAGTCTTCAGTTTGTGTAAATAAGGTATTAACCATAGGTTTATTATGCAGCACTAATAACTGAAAGGTGATTCTTCTATTACCAGTACATGACAAATTCATTGAAAGCTATTTTTAAGTGCAAACAAGTGCCTTTCACTTCAATTAGAAGACGCAGTAAATTGTAAGTACTTTTGTAAGAAGATGGAAAAGGTGGAAATACTTAAATACATTGGGGGAAAAAAATGAGGAACAAATAAAACAAAAGAACTCTTAGGTAAGCAGAACACTACTGGACAGACCACAATCAAAAGACATTGCACAATGACATCTGCAGGAGTGGAGGTTACCTGGTGTAATAAGAACCTTAACGAAATCACAGCTTTTGGCAAAGCAAGTCTAGAGGAACTATGAAAACTAGGATTTCATTTTAACTTTCAGGGCAGTGATGCTTATTTGTAGTATATGTTTTCCAATCTGTGTATTCCACTGTGAATGTAAGAGCTTGAAAAAAGGAGTCTTCTGAACTTTAAGTATTAAATTCCTAACAGGTAAGAATATAGCACAAGAACTACATAACCTGAGGAAGTACAAACTTTTATAAAAATGCATTAAAACAATTTTCAAAAAAAAAGGAGTCTCTGGCATTTAGTGAAAAATGGTGAGGGGATGAAAAAGCTAAAGGAAGCCATTGGGAATGACCAGTGTAAGGGTACTCAGAGGTGTCTGTGTGGACCTGCACTTATTAGAAGACTATAGCTTTGCTTTTGACAGAGCCAGCGTGGGAAATTCCTTACTGCTCTATGCCCGTATTCAAGAAACTGGTCCTACTTTTCAGGTCTGCTAATTCATTTGTTTGCTTGACAGTAGTGTAAGAGAAATGCGTGAAATTACTTAAGAGAAAACAGCTCCAAACACACACACACCAACAACGTCGTATAAGCACGATGTGAAATGCTACGGGCATAAGCTAAATGAAGAAAGGATCAGATTTACTTGAAAAAAACCCAAAACATTTCATGGTAAGGACAACAGTCAGCCCATGGAGTATTTTGTTCAGAGACACCGTAGGGGGTTTTCAAGACCTGACTGCATAAAGTCCTGAGAAATCTAATATGCTCCATAGCTGACCCTGCTTTGCTAGGTTGGCCCAGAATCCTGACGAGGTCCCATCCAACACTTAAGTAGTGGAACCGCTTCTATAAGAATGTAAGCAATTTTTAAACTTTTGATCAATGCTAAAAACACTGCCTAAGTATGATTTTTTTTAAAAAAGCGGGTTAATTCAAACAAAATTCAGACAAAACACTCGGCTCCTGTTTCTTCCCTATAAGTTCAAAGAGACAGAAGGAAAGGAAAAAAGAACTACAGAAAGGAAATGTTTAACCTACAGATAAAGGAGTACTGTCTTAGAAAACTACTTAACTGTTTGGCAAATGGAGCCAAAAAAATACATGTCTGGTAGATAGATAAAGTTATATCTGTAGAATCAAAATGTAATTAATGTCTTCAACCGAAAAAAATTTAAGTTGCACAGAGATGAAATATTGTTATACAGAATAGTAGAGAAGAATTTGCTCGGAGAATTGCTGTGAAAACTCAAACTGGAAAGCACATAAAAAGCAAGCAGCCCTTTTTGGACCTCTAAAAAGAAAAGATACAGCTTCTTGTTGCGAAGGACTCAGTCCTCCTGGGAGGCTCATTCTTAAAAGTCCTCTTAGACTGAATTGTTCAGGGCACCTGGATTCCTACTGATTTCAAAATCCTGCCTGAAACTAGAAGCCAGGAGCGCAAATTTCTCTGCCAGGGGAAAGTTTTTGCCAAATCACAGGAGTAGGATACAGCAGAAGACTAAAACACCTGAATTTTTATGTCTGCATATGTGCTGACAAATGTGCACATGCATATGTCATATTTCCCATTCGCTGTTGCCATACCCTGAGCTCCAGAGCACTCTTCTCTTTCCTGTGGAACATTTTAGCTAGTTCAAAGTCCTGCAATCAAGTGAAGACAGTTTGCTGCTTTCTCCACCGCTCATCATTATAAATATTCTAATATAATATTGAGCACATCAATACTTAATCGTAAGCTATGGAAATTTATCATATATGTACATCACAGTATAAAGTAAGATCCATTACTTTTCACGCATCAAGAATTTTCCATTGCTTAGAATAAAACAACACTTTCTGAATGGAGAACATGTCAGTAGAAAGTGTTTTTCTACATCAGCCAAGGTTAGTACACATTCACAATTATTCATCCATTATATAGCTCGAATTACAGTTGTGCATTTCTAGGCTCTCTCATTGAAGACTACATTTCCCATTTTTCACTGAAATAAAAAAAATCTCAGTCCAAATTGTTCACAGCAGGATATCAATGCACCAGGCTTGTAGTAATCTGGAAATGCTATGTCACATAAGATCCCAGAACAGGTACAGCTTCTATGATATGAAGAGCAAATGGACAGGTATTTAATCACTGACTTCGTTACAAGAAAATCAGTTTATACTAACTAAGAATTTGACTGGAATTTTATGAAAGCTATTTACACAGGCTTTTGTTTGTATGTTTGTTTTATGTAGTTGGTTTTATATGTTTTGATATCCTGTTAGAAGTATAAGTATTAAATTAATTTTACTAATAAACCAAACACTTTGCAAGATAATAGAATATTCACTCTAAGAAGTTAATGAAGAATTAAATGATTCACTTTGTACTTAATATTGTCTACAGAAACTTCATAATTTATATTTATTACCCAGGTATTCAGTAGTCAATAATGTGGGGTGGGTTTGGGTTTTTTTTCCCCATGGGAAATTAATCAAGAAATAAAGAGACAAGCAGGGAAACACTAATGAAAAGTTTCAATGGGTTTAGGTTTTCCTAAAGGCTATGGCAGGAAAATTATTAATTATTTCTATCACTTCAGCCTGTGTGAATCTGCACGAAGGAGAGCAGCAAACCAGAAAAAGAGGCCAGAAGCATTTTTGGGAGTTTTGCCCAGCTGTTCTCTTAGAGGCTTATGAAAGCTTTTAGGCCTAAACCTGTATCATTCCCTTTCCTCTGACATTACTACACTGAAGCTAAATACAAGCCTTTTGGACCAATCACTCTTACTAAAGTTCATGATTTTGTTCTTCTCCTCATATTGCTGCTTGAACTTTTCTCTATAGCTGTGCAATTGTAATTTCTTGGATTTTTGTCAAAAATACAAAACATTTGGAATTTCTATACAGTGGGATTTTACAGATGGCTCCAACACTTTTTCGTTTAGCTACATAACTGAAGAACATCTCGCAACTTTTTTGTTCTGCATCAAGATGCGACACAGACAAGAATATAAAGATTATATAAGTTTACTGTGTAAGGTAATATTAATAGAATCATACCTCAATCTTCTTGAACAACTATACTCATAGTACCAGTTCCCAAATGAAAAACAGAGTAGCATCAAGCAAAAGCATGAAGAGTGCTCCATTTTCCTTGCATATCAAATTTTTTAATATTAAAATATTAATATTTAAAAAATAAATTAAACTCTGGGCTTTGGCAGAGCAACTTGGTGATTACACACCATTATGTCAGTCATGGCAATCAGGTAGTTCAACTGAACTAATTACATTTAATATTATTATATGTATAAATGTATGCGTAAATATTTATAGGAGATTCAAATTTTATTAATTATTCTTTTTAAAGCAAATAACCCAAAGAGTTCCGAATCTTGTGAAATTAATAATTTGTCACAGGAAACACCATTCAGTGTTTTTACTCTGTTTCCACACAGTTAAAAACCAAGGTGTTTCTGGATTCAGCTCAACACCCAAAGAACTCACTTCCTCCTCTCTGATGGAGGCAGCCTTGGTCTCTCTGCAGAAGTGACATTTAACATCATGTCTCAGCTGGCACTTCTCAGCTAAGAATAAAGTCCATCTGTAGGAACAAACCTCTTCCTCACTATTTCTACACGGTAATAGAAAATTACATGCTTTTATAGCCAAGAGAAGTTGCTGCTTTCCAGGAAATTAGGAAAGAAGTGTAGTCTACCCGTAGAGCCCCATATTCACCAGAAAATAGCAACGGATAGCAATCTGACATACTAATTATTTTCTCAGATATGCTTGTCTTCCTGTTACCATAATACCCATCAATACATTATGATGGTTCCTCTCTGACCCTGTACGTTCCAGTGCTTCAAGGAACCATCAAGAATATTTCTAGGATCTAGAAGTTTTTCAGTCAGTGGTACAACACGTGCAGTGTGCAATTTTCTTAATTTGAATAACTTGTTACTGGCAAGGATTAATATCTTTCTATATATGTATATCTTTGTTTCAAATCATCACTTATTCTCTTTACTAAAGAGCATTTTGTTTAAAATTTATACTTACTATATTTATATATTATGGCTATACCCAGAAGCCAATGAGGCTGATTTTCCATGACATTAGAAACATTAGAAACTTCATCTGTTTTCTGAGAGGATGATATTTATCTGTTATCCTGCCAGCCATTACCTTAAACCCTTCTCTTTTCTTCTCACCTTGTCTATTCTTTTCTTCTCCTCATCTGTATCTTCCACATTCTCCTACTTAAATTCTTTTAAATGTTAACTAATTCCAAAGGGTAGTTCTTATCCTGGTTTCTCCTTCTAACTGCATGGGGTACCCAGTGTAACAGTTTAAAGCAGGTATGTTTCCCTTTCTTCCTCTAAGTTCCCTTTGATTTTCAGATATTATGGGAAAATATTGCCAATTACTCTGTTGTGCAGTAACAAAGCCTACAGTAACTTAATTTTGTACAACAACCTAATTCAGTAGGTGCATGCTAAATGCACCATTCTCAAAATGCTTCACAGATTGAACCCTTTAGGGAGCGCAGGCATTTCTCCAGTTAATTTCTGGAAACCAACAGGGTTTAGGCATATGGCTGCTCAGAATGGGGCAGGTTTTGGCATGTGAAGAGGTACAACTCTAAGGATTTGTATTTGTGGAACTTAGTCATACCCTGAAATTTAGGTAGCAGTAACCGGCACATGTATTTTTGTGGAAGAAAGGAGAACATTTGGGACAATATTTCTAAACTAAAATTTTGACTCTTACATCCCTCATTAAAACTAACATAATGATGAAACATTCAGTATAATTCCTCCAAAAATCTACATTGTGTAGCATTCAAAATTATTTTTAAATTACTGCCTATGCTGCTGGAATCAGAATACATTAGAAATATATCACTAGAGTGAGAGCTTTTCACGTGATTTACAGAAAGATTTCTCAAGCAAAATGTCTGCATAAATACAGCACAAAAATTAAAAGAAAAAAAAAAAAAAACTGTGAGCCCTTCTGGCACAAAATATAACCAAACCAACCTGCCATCCGCAATCTCATTATAGTGAAGAAAGTGGGAAATCTTGCTTCCTTACGAAGTAGTGTAAATGAAAGTGTAGTTATTAACATAATACAGGAATGATACCCTTGAGTGAAGAAGGGACAATCAGTAACACAGGATAGTAATAACATAACAATCATGTTATCATCAAATGATGACTGCTTGATTGTGATGGATTAAACAATTGCAACATTTTATTACTTCATATCCCTCCTGCAGTAACATTACAGCAGCAATCATGTCTTTTTTTTTTTTGGAAATTTGGCACCTGCTAACTTAAAGTCATTTATAGGATGTTGTTAAGTTGGCTTCTTAATGCAGGTGCTAAGTTACCATTAACACACTTAATGACCACAAGGAATATGAAATTGGATCAATTAAAAGAGGGGGTTAGCCCTCCCACAGTTTCTAATCACATGTGGACAACCACTAATGAATTGGAGCTCTCTCGGGTATCTGTTCTGAAAATCAAATCTTCTAGACAGTTAATCAATTGAGATAGATATCAATTGAGCTTATGCTCTGCTGGATTGCACTGCATCACCACTACTTATAGACAAAGAGGCCAAGTGAAAAAGGAGTGGTGGTGCAAATGCAAGTTTAAAGGTGTTCATCTGCAGTACTGTACAGTAAATAATTAAGCTTAGTGTCATTCCTGAAATTCCACAAATGTTCAAATAGAAGCACATTTTAGAGTTTCTTTCTGTTGATATTTTTCATGCAAAAATAACAACAAAAGTCCACAAACAAGAAAGATCTATTCCATTGTTCTCATATCTTGGACACTAGTACTGCCATGAAATAGCTGTGGGCTAAACATCTTTTCTGGCACAAACACAGTAAACACTCTTTTGCTTCCAAAGTATCTACTACCCCATATTGCCAGATGTATGCAACTTCACTAATGCCAGGATTTAAGCACTAATGCCAGCAAAGTTTTGTTTTCTTTTTTTTTAAATTTCCAGACTTAATCATATGTCATAAAAAAATCGTACATCCTTATTTAAGGAAAATAAGATGAAAAATACATAAGCCTTACAAACCCCCGAAACCCTCTGAGATTAAAAATATTTTAGTGCTTTATCTTGGACTGCACTCTAATACTGAATGTTAATTAGAGCTGCCAAGTTGTGCTTTTAAGATTTGCTATTCATATACTACTTTATCCACTGGTGTGAAAATTAGTGTTTTGCCATTATGTTGACTCTGCAAAACTATTTTCTTTGTATGTATTTATTTCAGCAATGTCACACACACAGACAACTAGACATCAGTGACTGATTGTGCTCCATATGTGGACTATCTCAAATCTCCAAATTATACCACTTTCCACAAGGAACTATGGCACCAGTCTCATTCAGTGTATTTCTTCCTATCAGTTTATATGAAATACCAACCAAAAACTCTGAAAAAGAAAAGAGGGGGGATTAACTGGCTATGCAGAGGTGATATACCCAGACCCTTCCACATGAAAAGCCTTCCAATCTCTGCGGAGATTTGCCTCTGCAAATCCCTGTTCTTGGAAGATTGACTAGCACTGAAAATTACTTGGTGAAGGAAAGCTCAAGAGTACATAAATAAGCTATCCCAAAAAGAACGTATGACTTTGCTTCTCAGCCAAAGAGTGACACTCAGCAAAAAATGGGACTACAGCTCCAGATGGCAGCTTTTCAAATTTGAAAGATAAAGATATTTCTCAAACATCTTGTAGGAGCTGCCTAGTATCTAACAGAATGCATCTTCAGACTGTCAGCACTATTGCTCCTGCCTGATCAAGGATACAATGAATCTTTAATAATTTGAGTTATTAAGTAACAAAATTGATACCCTTCTGACTCATCCCGAATTCCATAAATAATTGAAGTTTTTGAAGAACTTCCAGTCAATAAATGCCATGGATTCTTCCTTCATTACTGGAGATAATGAAGACGCAGCCATTCTTTTTTCTGACTTGTCTTTCCGGGAACGAAAAAGCACTTAGATCTAGCAGACGTGTGTAATTGACACCAGTTATTGTATTTCTTAACTTTCAAAAATCTGGAACTGAGGAATGAATTACTCTTATTTCCTCAATATCTGAGGTCAGATCACATGTAAGATTTGTAGGAATTAGCAATTCATACCTGTGCTGTGAAAGCTTGCTTACTGATATTTGTGATATTGGAGGCAATATACAGACATCCAGTGTCAAAAGTATGATTTTTTTCAAAGCATAAGTATTTGTGTTTCTCACCTTGAATATATAGTTCATGCCTTTTTTATTTAATAAATTCCAAAGATAGCAGAGGCAGGATATTCAACTGGTCTTTATTACATGTATAGATACTTGTCTGAAAACTGTATTTGTATTCCCATGGATAAGACAGTTGATACTCTCAGACTCTTAGCCAGTGTGGGTCAGGAAGGAACATAGGTCTTGCCATTCAAATGTCACAATGAGTTCAACAGTTATTTTCAACATATCAACAGTACCTTATTTTATTGATGTGAATGAATGTACCATGTGTAGTACACATAGGCATCTTATCTTTCTAAGGTCAGTGGTAAAAAGGATATGCTATAATGACATGGTATAATGTATATGCTCACACCTTTACTAGACAAAAAGGGGGGAATACCGTTATATTTCCAGAACCATTTTTCTTCTGTTGCCCAATCCCTGGTTTCCTAGCTAAGGATTAGCATTTGTTTGCTTTAAATGTTTTTCATTTAGCTTTTTCTGTGGGAAGTTATCCACAATCATTCCAGTCACATTTTTCTTGTACTCTTTCTAGTATTTGCTAGACTTAATTAGCGTTCACGGCTAATGTGATAGCTGTTGGTGAGTGGGTGCAATAACCTGCAGAACTTCCTGCAGCCCTGTCCTGCCAATGTCTGGTTAAATGCAGCTCTGTGTTAATCACTACTGAAAGGTCATTGTTGCCTATCATTTCTATTCTCCTTCTCCGAGAAAATTCTCATGAAATCATATTCAGGTGCAGGGTATGAGAGAGAGATATATATAAAGCAGAAAAGTAGAAACTTTAGAAACAAAGTTATTGGGAGGGGTGGAGGAGTGGAGGGGAGGATATCTGATAAGAGCAACAAATACTCTACTGATGCCAATTCCTTCCTGTCCTCATTGCCTCCATTTAGAGACATGAGTAATGCACATAAAACAGATATGCTAAAAGTAGAAATGGTATCATGTCAGTATCTCCTTCCAGAAAGTTTGTAGGTCGCAAGCAAGATAATGAAAAAGAAATGCCTAAAAGGGTCAAACCGAAAACTCTCTTTAGAGACTACAGTCTCAAATTTACAGTACTGAGGTCTATCCCCTTAAACATTTAAACTCCATGAAAAAAGTAGCTTAAAATATTATAAATACCAAATCGTTGTTACAGTGAACAAAGGGAATTCAAGAAGGAGTCTAAACTTTCATTATACAGACAGCAAAATAGCAATCTGTGTTCTGCAATGGTAATCGACTGTGGCTAGTGATACCCTGAAGAGATGCAATTAGTTTCTAATGTATTTGGTAGTTTAAAACATATTTTTATTGTCTTTATTTATTATTTATATTGAAGACTAATAGTTTGTTTTCTTCAAAACTTCTCTCCACGCTTAGTTCCTGAGCATCTGCCCCTTCAGCTCAAAGTCACTTAACCTATATTAGTACTTCCCTTTTATCACTGATGCTCACTTCACTGTTAAAGCTGCACATCTCAGACAGATTTAGTCTTATGAATCTGAATAGATAAAAGCCTAATATAATTCAGAAGCTACAAATTGCACAGCAAGATTGGACCAAAAGGAGATTATTTCACTGCTTGTTGTATACACAAGTCAGGACATTTTCCCAGGGAACAGAGTTTAATACAGGTTATATTCTTTCTCAGAGAAAGAGAGAATTGCCTTTTAGTTTACTTTCATCAAAACAATTCCAGATTGTCAATTCCAAGTAGCAGCCCTGTTGGCAACAACTGAGGAATAGACACACCTCTATCTCTATGTTTTCTTTCCTGAATGTTGTTTTCCAGATCCCATTTTGAGGTATCCAGCTGTCCTGGTATTCTGCATAGGTGTTTAGGCACCTAAATTAGAGATATGCATCCCATTCCAGAATAAAGTTAGATACTTCAGAAACCTGTTTGCAGAATCTTCAGATCCTTTATTAGATAAAGACATTGATATTTACTAGAAGACGTATCCATTAAGCTATATTTATTAGTCTGTAGAATAAATAATAGATAGTAATTTTAGTGAAAAAAATCTAACTACTAGAACAATTTCCATGTAATAAATGCTGTAGTTTGCAATATAAGTCATGTTGAATTTCTTCCGTTTAAATAACCGCCATTAATATTCTATGACAGGGGAACAAGAAAATCATTGAATCATAGAATAGTTTGGTTTGGAAGTGACCTTTAAAGATCATCTAGTCTAACCCCTCTGTGATGAATGGAGACATCTTCAACTAGATAAGAACGCTCATAGCCCCATCCAACCTGGCCTTGAATGTTTCCAGGGATATGTGGACTTCTTTGAAATTACATAAGAGTTTTATCCTTCAGTTTATGTGCATGTCAAGTACAATAGCATAACATATACTGGCCTGAAAACTAAAAAGATCAAGTCAAATCGGTTGAGATAAGAAGAAAATATTTAAAATACTTCAGATGCATGTGTGATTCTCTGCTCTCCTATATGCATATTCACTAGCAGAAATGTTACACTTGCAAAATAATTGCTAGGTCTAGCCTTGATTTCACCAGAAAAATTCATAAAGCAGCTCTTAACTGCAAGAAATTATAGACTCAAGAAATTCACTTTACTTTAAGACATAAAGCATACCTTCTGGAATTTCAATCTCATTCAGTGATTGAAAAATTCTATCCTATATTCCTAGACAGGGCACTTCTACCTATATAAATGTAATACGGTGATTGAAACATCTGTCTGACACGACAATTGATTAAAGTTACAAATCAGAGCCCTACAGAATTCTCCACTGCAACCACTATATGGAAACTTGCCAAAGGGTATCTAACTGCCCATCAAGGAATTAGGAATTTGTAAAGGTTGAGACTTATACAATAGATAGGTGCATATGGAAGATGGAAGGGACAATTTATTCTTAAATGGTTTAATCATAAAAAATTGCAATAGGAATAGGCAATGTTGTTAAATTTTGTACTTTCAAGGTTATCACATGCAGTCACCTTTATACCAAACTATTTTGTGGTAAGACAGATAAGTGAAATCAACCAGAAAAAAATTATTTTTTTTAAATACATTTTAGTTTGTTGCCTTTTTTTCACAAAAGTCTACAATCAAGCACAAAACAAATATGTTTTCCTGTTTCACCCATCACTGCACTCTAAGAAATCTAGAAAGCTCTAGATGGTTTGCTTTATGTCTTTGCCTTCTTTTCTCCTAAGTTTTCTGTTCATATGATTCAATCCCTGGCTATGACATGCCAGAGAGTACTTGCTGAGGCATCAGCAAAGTAGAAAGTTAATGCTGTTTTACTTTCCCAAAGACAGATTCAGAAAGAAAAAAAAAAAACAAAAACAAAACCAAAAACAACCACAAATTGAGAACTGCTAGATTAGAGAAGCTTGTACTTATTTATAGATTTTCTGACCAGAAGGGATCATTCTCTTAATTTATTTTGACTTCTTGTACAACTAAGCCCATTGGAATTTCACCTGAAAATTCCTCTGTCAAGTTCATAGCTTTGCAATGAGACAGAATTTTCAGTGAAACCTGGCTTTCTTGGGTTAAAGACTTAAAATGACAGAGAATCCTACATATCCAAGGGTACATTGTTCTACTGATTAAAAACTATAACTACTAAACAATTGCCTGTTAGTGGTAATCTAAATTTATCTGGGTTTATTTCTTGGTTTTTCTTGTTTTATTGTCTTTCTCAGTACTGGGATATTCCACTTGCATTTCCATATCTACACTATAATAAAACTGACCTTTAACATTTGATTAAACATACTAGAAGAAAGCTAAAGAGTATGTAAATTAAAACTACAGTATCAACAGAAACAGAACACCACTAATGAAATAATAATAATTAAAAAAACCCAAACGAACAAAAAACAAAACAAAGGAAAACCACTTATTGTTAAAACACTTTCTGCAACCTGTTTGAAATAAGAATTTTACTATAAAGAATGCACATAACTTTAATGCTCACAGTGCTATGTCTCTCATTACACACATATAAATGCATACACATACACACACGTACGTGCATATACCTGGAAAAGTTTCAATGCTATGAAACCTTATACTATCATTTAACATGCATTATGTTAATAAAATTTAAAACTTACAGAGGAAAGCATATTCCAAAAGTTCAATGAATCATTCAATTTCCAGATGTACTTGCTCCATGTATCGATAGATTCTTTGTGTCATGCTGTCAAACTCTGGAAGGTTGTATTAGAATTAAACACTCCAACTCAGGTTTTAACATAAGATGGAAAGCTTATCTAACCTGACAGTACTCTAGAAATAATCCTTCTCGCTTGTCAAAGATGGTACATGGCAGGATCTTTACATTATTTAGTGTCCTGGTTTCAGGTAAAACGGAACCAATTTTCTATTCAGTAATTTTATTTTTTAGCTGGGTGCATTTTAACTAACTAAACTCTGAACTTAACAGCATATTGTTCATAAACTGGTCACTCTGACAGTAGTAAGACCGGATTAAACCAAGGAATGGTATGCAGAGAGGACATTGGTTATACTTATTGCTATAAAAAACAAGGTCAGGTGATTTCATTATTTGCCCCATTAGAGGGTCAGAAGTGGAAAAGTGTAAAGGGGTCACATCTTTTGGGAGGAGTGGACAGGACAGGTGACCCAAAACTGACTAACTGGGATATTCTTTTCCATCTGTATCATGCTCAGTATAAAAGCTGAGGTATCAAAGGGTCTACTCTCTTTCTTTGATGTCTGATGTCCGAGGAGGACCTTGTCTGCTTGTATGCCTCTGATCCCAATCCAAGCATTCCTGATTCTGGATCTGGAAGACAGTTCCTGTCAGTCACCAAGACCAGTCTGAGACATTTTGTGATGCCTGATGGTGATGTGATTGTCACCCTGGGAGCTCAATATGGTTTTGTATATACTGTACACTTTTTTTCCCCTTTTGTAGATTTTCTTTTTATTATTTCATTATTTATTTATATTTTCATTGAAGTAGTGTAGGGTTTTTTTTTCTGGTGCTTTTTGTTGTTGTTGTGGTTTTTCTCTAAACTCATAAATCTCTTTAATCTCTTCCCCCCCTATCTTTCTTTTTTTAGGGAGGAGGAGGAGGTAGGGCCATCTGTCATTCTGATTGGTCAATCCAGTCAAAACTATGACATTTAGAAATGAAGGGAGTTAAAAATAAAATACTAATAAAAAAAAAAAAAGAATAAAATCTTATTAAGTCCAGTGGTCAAATTTGAACTGGGGCAAAGTAGAGACACATAAACTAAATATGAAATAAAAAATGCACAGAATGACAAAAAATACATAATGTATGATTCAGAGCTTAGTTTAACCCTTACCTACATCTAGAATTCTACCCAAATTGATGGAGTAAATGGTAAGAAAAGATGATATGTCTCAGCAACATTTGTCAGTGAAAGGCAATCTATTATCTATATCATCTGTTAACTGGTTTTAACTGGTTTTGCAGAAGCAGTCTACAGTTGACTATGGACTTCTAAAATAATTTTCAAAGATGAAAAAGCTTAATCTATTCTATTGTTTATAATGCCTTTGTGAAAAATGTTATGTGATTTTTAATGCAAATGTCCCCTTTTCATGATAGGGGCAACTCCTAACATTCTCATAAAATTAAAAAAAAAATACTAACACAAAGAAAAACACCTTAAAGCAATTTTTGCTAATGATACTATTTTCTTCCAAATTTCTCTTATTCTGACCAGTTCTTTTCTGTTTCTAAATATATAGTTGTTTTTGTATAAACAGATGGTCACAGCTATGCCAGAGAAACACTGATTCACACTCTCGGAAGACAACTTACTTGAAAGCAATTAGTTCTCTTGCAAGGTTCTGTTTGCTCTTCAAACAGTAAAATGCTTAACCAAGTACTAGGTGTGTACGTAATCATGTTGACTATGGACCATTGTGCTTTATTAAGTACTTCAATTATTTGTACTTTATTAAGTACTACAACTTTTCAATTTACTTAATCTTAGTTAACCAAAAAGGATACCTCTGTACCAATTTTACTCAAGTAATGACAGTTGCAGAGACTCCTGTCTTGTGCTTTTGTAATTTAACTACATTACATTTAAACTATATAAAATAGACATATGGATTGATTCAGATGCCTAAACATGGGCACAGACTGCCTTCTAAGACATACTAGGGTAGACAAATAGCCATATAGGGGTATTATATTTGACTCAGGACGTGCAAGAGACCTCCACCCTTCTGAACCAGCAACTAAAGACATACAAATACCCCCTAGGACTCTCAAATGATGGTAAAAAATTAGATTAAAACAACTGAATGGAACCTTTGGTGTCTGAATTCAGATAAAATTGCTCTTTAAGCTTTGTTGGCTGTATCAGCTGACTATAATGAGAGCTTAGACACATACCCTATATAAGGGCCTCTACGCTGTAGATGCTTACATTTGTGAACCTCCCAAACTAGGTGGGAAATTGTTGGAATATATACTTTATTTCAATATTTTATCTCATTTCAGTTTCACTGACCACGGCACAACAGAATGCTTTTTCATGGGTCACCTTCCTGCCTAGAAATCCAATCACTTGTTTCTTAGAGAGAATGTCTAAATATCATGCAGATGCTCTCTTACAGCTCCTAGAGCCTCATTCTCATTGTTCTCCATGATGGGGAATAGACTGGTTCCCACTGTGACTTCTGGTTTACCCTTGTGTACACCACAAAATAACCTGTTGAAAAGAGGCCAAAGAAAAGTGTGGGAATAATAGTTGTCCCTGGAATAATTCAGTGTGATTTGTATTCAGTCTAACACAGTGCTAATATAGTCCAAAGTAAGCCTGTTCAGCAATCACAAAAAAACTAGGAAAAAAGAGCAGGTGAGGTGACAGATGTCAAAACTATAAGACAGGAGAAATAAGGATCAATACTGAAGCAGGCGTGACAAGACCCCTGACTGTACAAATGAAATTGGTTTTGTGTGATAACTAGCAGCCTATTAAGGGTAAGGATCGAAGACAGGAGAATGGAGAAGAAAACAGAATAAAGAAGGCTTTGACCTAACAACACGAAAGAACCAAGACAATAAAAAAATAAGCTTTGCTTATTTGCAATAGATGATAACTGTAGTTGGTATAGTCCTATACGAGTTGACTGGAGACATGGTCAGAGAATCACAGAATCACAGAATGATATGGGGTTGTAAGGGACCTCTGGAAATCATCTAGTCCTATCAAGATGCATTATTCTGCATCTGCTTGAGAGCCTCATGATAGGCTGCAGGAGCTATCTACCCTCAGTGTGAGGGTGGCCTTTCTCAGTTCCTTATAAGCACTGATAGGTGAGCACACTGGGTGTTTCTTTGTCATTTAGTGCCTTTAGTAGATGGTGAATATCCCTTCAGTCCTCTGGTGCTGAGTAGGAGAGACTTGCAACTAAGTGTGTAGCATGTGTAACACCAAAACCGAGATTGCTTTAGGTGAAAATAAAGGCAAGTTGAGCAGTAGTTCACTCCGGTGTCACGATGGATATGCATAGGCATAGTTGTAATGCATGTTGGGATTCTGTTTGTTTGGGGTTTTTTTACGTTCTTCCCACAAAAAAAAGTTTAAATAGCATTTGTGAAAATCACAAACAAGTGCATTACAATCTGAAAATCAGTTTCAGATGCAAATATGCCATTTAAGATGCCTAGCATATGAAAGGCAGACCTGGAGATGAGGTTTGTCTTTAGAAAACTCATCTTGAATGTATTTTCAAGAAGGTTATTACCCCTCAGAATTCTTATCTGGCGCATTTTTCAGATCTGGAAGAACTCACACAGACTTATCAGACATTTTTAGCCCCACTAAATTAAATATATTGGCTAGAGCAGTGCAGTCAAAATAATACTTGCAAATATAACTCTTATTTCTGTTTATAACTTGCTTGTCAACAGTTCCTAATTTTACAAGTTTATTTGTCTAATGGCTTTGTATATTTATAAACTGCTTAGTTTCTGTGAGCATCAGTAATATGTACGAGAAAAACATTTGGTTTTAACTTCACAGCTAACATGAAAAGAAACTCTAAATAGTTTTAAAAGACTAAATGTATTAAATTATTTTTCTTTCTGCATGATGACCCAGGGCAAACTCCAGCAATTCTGCAAGGTCTTAGAAGGTCTGTCTCTAGACCTCATTCCTCTTGCACACTTTGGGACTTCTTTTTAAAACTGCTTTTTGAATTTGCAGAAAAAAATGCTAATTAATCATCTGGCCTGACCAGTATGGATGCAACATCACTCACTTGAGGAAAAGAAAAAATAGACATAGCTCAAAATTGGCATTAAAGAGCAAGCAAGGCTGACAAATGTCTGCAATTTAAATGAGAATAGATACAAATACACTTTCCATCCACTCTCAGATAAAAGACATTTTGCGACTCACAATTCTTGGAAATTAAATGTTATTGCTACAGAATCACTGTAGGGTCTGGCTGGTGGAGTTCTTTATCTTTCCTCCCCCTTCCAAAGGAGCCTTGCTTCAGGAGTCTTAAATTTTCTACACTTATCAAAGATGTATCATTAAAATGGAAACAGATTAGTTACATTGTTCCTCACTGACTCTTAACATAGACTAAATAACACCATTCCTAATCAGGGGAAGCCTTCATTATTCCACTTTATATTTTAGTACTTCAATACAGAGATATTGTACAGCACTCATACAGGTGTTTCTTTTATGTCTGCAGTGATCCAGCAATACATGTCTAAAGCCTTTTTCAGTGTCATAGGGCTGAGATGGTCCTCAGCTGCTGATCCGGTATGATTTGATTTTTTCATAGTCTCATGCTCTATTTCCACTTCTGTGCTGAGGTTTTAGATACCTTAAAACATTTAAATTGATATCTGAATCATTGTTCTTGCTGTAACTTGGAAGTCCTTTGAGTTACAAAGTTATATGTTTTTATTTTTTTTTTCCTGTGTTATTCAAAACAGACAGAACTGGGATCTTAACATATAACAGATTTCTAGGCTTTATGTTAATACTAGAACAAATTATTATGATTAATAACAAAGAAGAAAATAATAATAAATAATAATATTAATTGTAATAACAGCACACCTTATAAGGAGATTAGGAAGAAAAGAGAATGTATTAGTATAAGCAATGTGATTTGTCTGCATATATATAACAAACACTATAGTCAAAGTACAACACATATGACAGTAATATCTGAAATATGGAGTCATCAGAAATTACAGTAAAGTTGTGGTTTGAAGTGTGATCTGAATCAAACTATCTGCTATTGATCTGAATGTGAAAACNGCTACAGAATCACTGTAGGGTCTGGCTGGTGGAGTTCTTTATCTTTCCTCCCCCTTCCAAAGGAGCCTTGCTTCAGGAGTCTTAAATTTTCTACACTTATCAAAGATGTATCATTAAAATGGAAACAGATTAGTTACATTGTTCCTCACTGACTCTTAACATAGACTAAATAACACCATTCCTAATCAGGGGAAGCCTTCATTATTCCACTTTATATTTTAGTACTTCAATACAGAGATATTGTACAGCACTCATACAGGTGTTTCTTTTATGTCTGCAGTGATCCAGCAATACATGTCTAAAGCCTTTTTCAGTGTCATAGGGCTGAGATGGTCCTCAGCTGCTGATCCGGTATGATTTGATTTTTTCATAGTCTCATGCTCTATTTCCACTTCTGTGCTGAGGTTTTAGATACCTTAAAACATTTAAATTGATATCTGAATCATTGTTCTTGCTGTAACTTGGAAGTCCTTTGAGTTACAAAGTTATATGTTTTTATTTTTTTTTTCCTGTGTTATTCAAAACAGACAGAACTGGGATCTTAACATATAACAGATTTCTAGGCTTTATGTTAATACTAGAACAAATTATTATGATTAATAACAAAGAAGAAAATAATAATAAATAATAATATTAATTGTAATAACAGCACACCTTATAAGGAGATTAGGAAGAAAAGAGAATGTATTAGTATAAGCAATGTGATTTGTCTGCATATATATGACAAACACTATAGTCAAAGTACAACACATATGACAGTAATATCTGAAATATGGAGTCATCAGAAATTACAGTAAAGTTGTGGTTTGAAGTGTGATCTGAATCAAACTATCTGCTATTGATCTGAATGTGAAAACAAAATAGATTGGTGGAGCCATACCCTGAGGCGAAGGCAATAGGTAGAGGCTTTACATGAAGTGGATGTTCCCTTTCCCTCCTGTCACCAAGCAGAAGGAAGGGACTTAAGGGACAGGGTGGAATGGAGACGGGTCACTCCTCGGAAGGGCAAGCCAAACCCTTTCCAACCCCCCTTGCCTTCCCAGTTGCCCTTGCACAATAGGTATGGGGCTTTGGCAATTAACGTCCAGGTAAATGAAGATAGAGAGGAAGATCCATCCCATAAGTTGCCCAGGCATAGTCACTCACCCTCATGCCTTAGGACTTCCTCAATGAAGAAAAAAGGAAAGGTGATTGGTGACATTTTTCTGAGGGGAACAGAAGGCTTCGTTTGTAGATCATACCCACCCCACAGGGAAATCAGCTGCCTCACTGGGGCCAAGATTAAGGATATACAGAAAAATTTCCCTACCCTGATTCAGCCCTCAGATTACTATCCATTATGATATTTGAAGTAGGTGGTGATGAGGTAGCTACCAGAAGTCTACGGCAATGAAGAGAGACTTTAGGTCCCTGGGATGGCTGGTTAAGGGATCAGGAGCACAAGCAGTTTTCTCCTCTATCCCACCAATTGCAGGGACTGATAAGGGGATAAACAGGAAGAACCAGCAGATTAACTCCTGGCTCCAAGACTGGTGCAACCGGCAGAACTTTTGTTTCTTTGATCACAGGTTGATCTACAGGACACTAAGCCTGCTGGCAACAGGTGGGGAAAGCCTAACCAGAAGGGGCAGAACAGGTGGAACAAGAATTAGCAGGGCTCATTGAAAGTGCTTTAAACTAGGTTTGAAGGGGGATGGGGAAGAACTGGGAACAGCAAAGTCTTACAGTCTGTTGTCTCAGTGGAGGTGGGGGATGGTGATTCATGTAAAAGCAAAAACATGAGGGGTTGGCAACTACAGAAGGGTGTGAGTACAGTCAGGTGGGAAACAGGGCTTTCCCCCCTCAAAAAGTGGCAGGACAATTGAACCTAGGAATGGTCAGGCCTTCCTACACCAAAAAGTTGGTGGGTNACTAGGTTTGAAGGGGGATGGGGAAGAACTGGGAACAGCAAGGTCTTACAGTCTGTTGTCTCAGTGGAGGTGGGGGATGGTGATTCATGTAAAAGCAAAAACATGAGGGGTTGGCAACTACAGAAGGGTGTGAGTACAGTCAGGTGGGAAACAGGGCTTTCCCCCCTCAAAAAGTGGCAGGACAATTGAACCTAGGAATGGTCAGGCCTTCCTACACCAAAAAGTTGGTGGGTCCAGTAGCCCAGCTGAAGTGCTTTTGCACTGATGCACGCAGCGTGGACAGAAAACAGGAGGAGCTGGAAGCCCTTATGCAGCAGGAAAGCTATGATGTAGTCGTCATCACAGAAATGTGGTGGGATGACTCACATGACTGGAGTGCTGCAATGGATGGCTACAAACTCTTCAGAAGGGACAGGCAAGGACAGAGGAGAACAGGTGGCCTTGTATGTTAGGGAGGGTTATGAATGTCAAGAGCTAATTGAGGGAAATAGTAGAGTTGAGTGCCTATGGGTAAGAATCAGGGGGAGGGCCAGCAAGGCTTATATTGTGGTGGGAGTCTGTTACAGACCACCCAACCAGGACGCAGGGGTAGACAAAATATTCTATAAGCAGCTGGGAAAGGTCTCAAGCTCACTTGCCCTTGTCCTGGTGGATGACTTCAACCTACAAGATATGTTCTGCTGGACACACAATATGACTGAGAGGGAACAGTCTAGGATGTTCCTGGAGTGAGTTGGGGATAACTGCCTGACACAGCTAGTGAAAGAGCTGACTAGGGAGGGAGCACTGCCAGATCTGGTGTTTGTGAATAGAGAAGGACTTGTGGGGGATGTGACAGTTGGATTCCATCTTGGGCACAGTGACCATGAATTAATAGAGTTCTCCATTCTCAGAAAAGTGAGAAAGGGAGCCAGCAGGACTGACATCATGGACTTCCAGAGGGCAGACTTTGGTCTCTTCAAGAACCTATTTGACAGAGTCCCTTGAGAGGCAGCCTTGAAGGGCAAAGAAGAATAGGAAGGCTGGACTTTTTTCAGGGAAGAAGTCTTAAAAGGACAGGAACAGGCTGTCCCTGTGTGCTGTAAAGCAAGTCACCAGGGGAAAAGGCTGACCTACCTGAACAAAGAGATACAGTCACAACTCAGGGGAAAAAAAGAGAGATTATAGCCTTTGGAAAAAAGGGCAGGCCACTCAGTAAGGCTATGTAGGGAAAAGATTAGAAAGGTCAAAGCCCAACTAGTATTTAACCTGGCCTTAGATGTTAAAAACAATAAAAAGAATTTCTATAAACATACTTGTAACAAGAGGAGGACTCAGGAGATTCTCCATCTTCTACTGGATGCAGGAGATAAGATAGTGACAAATGATGAGGAGAAGGATGAGGTACTTAATGCCTTCTTTGCCTCAGTCTTTAGTAGTAGAATAGGTTGTTCCCTGAGTATCCAGCCCCTTGAGCTACCAGATAGGGGCAGAAGATAGTGACAAAGAATGAGGAGAAGGATGAGTTACTTAATGCCTTCTTTGCCTCAGTCTTTAGTACTAGAATAGGTAGTTCCCTGAGTATCCAGCCCCTTGAGCTACCAGATAGGGGCGGGGAGCAGAATGAAGCCCACATAATCCAAAGGGAGGTGGTGAGGGACCTGCTCCAACACCTCAATATAAGCAAATCTATGGGGCCAGATGGGATCCACCCAAGGGTACTGAAGTAGCTGGTGGAAGTGCTCGCTGAGTTACTTTCCATCATTTACCAGCAGTCCCAGCAAAATTAGGAGGTCCCAGCTAACTGGTGTCCAGCAAATGTAATGCCTATCCACAAGAAAGGCCAGAAGGATGATTCTGGAGTACTACAAGCCTGTCAGTCTGGCCTTGGTGCCTGGGAAGGTCATGGAACAGGTCATCCTGAGTGCCAGCATGCAACACATGAAGGACACCCAGGTGATCAGGCCCAGCCATCACAGGTTCATGAGAGACAAGTCCTGCTTGACAAACCTGATCTCCTTCTATGACAAAGTGACCCACTTGGTGGATGAGGAAAAGGCTGTGGATGTTGTTTACCTGGACTTTAGTGAGGCCTTTGATACGGTCTCCTGCATTATCCTCCTGGAGAAACTGGCTGCCCATGGCTTGGATGGGAGTGCTCTCCACTGGGTTAAAAACTGGCTGGAGGGCCAGGCCCAGAAAGTGGTGGTAAATGGAGATAAATCCAGTTGGCAGCTGGTCATGAGTGGTGTCCCCCAAGGCTTGGTACTGGGGCCAGTTCTCTTTAACATGTCTATCAGTGGTCTGGCCAAGGGTATTGAGTGCACCGTCAGTAAGTTTGCAGACAACACCAAGTCAGGTGGGAGTGTTGACCTGTTTGAGGGTAGAAAGGCTTTGCAGAGAGATCTGGACAGGCTGGACCAATGGGCCAACCCCAGTGGGATAAGGTTCAATAAGGCCAAGTGCCAGGTCCTGCACTTGAGTCAGAACAACCCAAACAGCGCTACAGGCTTGGGGAAGAGTGGCTGGAGATCTGCCTGGCAGAAAAGGACCTGGGAGCATTGGTCATCAGCCATTTGAACATGAGCCAGCAGTGTGCCCAGGTGGCCAAGAAGGCCAACAGCATCCTGACCTGTATCAAGAACAGCATGGTGAGTAGGACTCGGGAGGTGATTATCCCCCTGGGCACTTGTGAGTCCCCATTTTGATTACTGTGTCCGGTTTTGGGCCCCTTACCGCAAAAAAGACATAGAGGTGCTGGAGCGGGTCCAGAGGAGGGCAACAAAGCTGGTGAGAGGTCTGGAAAGTAAGCTTTATGAGGAGAGGCAAAGGGAGCTGGGGTTGTTCAGTCTGGAGGTGGCTGAGGGGAGACCTGATCACCCTCTACAACTACTGAAAGGAGGTTGTAGAGAAGTGGAAGTCAGTGTTCTCCCAGGTCACAGGTGATAGGACAAGAGGAAATGGCCTGAAGTTGCACCAGGGGAGGTTTAGATTGGATATTAGAAAAAATTTTTACACCAAAAGGGTTATTAAGCATTGGAATGGGCTGCCCAGGGAAGTGGCTGAGGTACCATGGAGGTAGTTGAAAGATGGGCTGAAATAGTGCTCAGTGACATAGTTTAGTGGTGGGTTTTTGTGTTTTTATGAGAGTTAGGTTGATGGTTGGACTAGATCATCTCAAAGGTCCCTTCCAACATAGGCAATTCTATGATTCTATGATTATCTAAAACTCACTACGTTAAGCTGAGACAATTCCCATGACTTCAGATTGATCTGAATGAAGACAGCACTGCAGGATGGTACCTGGTAATCCAGTTCAGTTGGTCTTTATCATCACCTACTGTCTTTGTTATACACTGGAGAACCATTGCACAAAAAAGTCAAAGCTTAAGAAAAATATCAAGATAGGAAAACGTTAATTTATTTTTTTTCTCCTTCCAGCTGAATGGAAGGTGAATTGTATTTCTATCATCATTTTAACCAGACGTGTAGTGAAAGCACAAGAGGCAATGGTTTTGAAGTGAAAGAAGTTAGATAAAGATTGGACATAAGGAAGATGTTATTTATGATAAGAGTGGTGAGACACTGGAACAGAATGCCCTGAGAAGTTGTGGATGCCACATCCCTGAAACTGTTCAAGGTCAGATTCGATGGGGCTTCCAGTAACCAAAGTTGCTCAGTGTTTGGACATCCAAATTTCTTAAAGGGGAGGAAGACCCAAAATTCTGGGGTCTTTTCTGAAAGAGTGACCTAGCCATTAACTGGCTGTGCAAAGATCACCGGGCACAGAGGGAAACAGAAATTAATTCATAAAGTAAGATGCATCTCAGCTGTCTTAATATGGGGAGTTTTACAAGGTTATGTATTTTTTATTTTTAATTGAGCAGTCTTTGGTTGAAGAAATTAACACAGTAAAGTTGAAGACTACTCTAAAAATGCACAGCAGTTCAAATTTTACCCTGCAGGGAAGGTTTTGACAGAAAACTTAGTCACTTAGGGCATATCAGGTACCTGTGAAGTCTATGTAGTATTTATAGATTGCAGTTCTGAATTTAAGCTTATAAGCAACGTTTCAAGCTCTGTAATTTATCCTAAAATGCTGTCCTAGTGGTATGCATTTGTCTAAGCCCTGGCATGTACCAATTTAAGCACATTACAACTCCTTATTCAGAAACTTTGGTTCTAGAGCACAGAGCTGCTATGAATGTCCAAGGGCATTTTCCCAAAACAGTAGTTAATTTGGAATAAAAAATCTGGCCCTGTAAACTTGTCACCATGAACCCAGAACTGGGATCCATGGGAAGTACAGCACTCTGTTTCTTTCAAAAATGCCAACAAGATAAGAAGTAGTGGTGTCCAGATTTTCAAAACAACCTTCCAACTAGTTCACTCCTATAAACAAGTGTCTGATCTTTTTAACCTGTGTTAAGTCTTTTTTTCCTGCCTTGTTTCTAAATAAATCAAGAATCTGGGCCATTTGACTTAGCTGAAGCATTTTTGAATCCAGAACAAAACTGTAACAAAAAGGAAAACATATAATGACTGAGAGAGGAAAAAAAAAAAAAAAAAAA
>VXBJ01006732.1:306012-381966 GCA_013400055.1 Nycticryphes semicollaris | reverse complement strand
CCCACCAAAAAACAAAAACCACAACCAAAAGTCTGCAGAGGGAGCTCCAAGGAAATCTTGAGTGCCACCCAGTTGCTCATTATCTGACATGGAAAAGAAACTCTGATGTTACTTTCCAGTGATTCATATATGTAAATATTTTTCACTGAGGTGATGTTTCCTCTGGCTTTTATTTCTTCCTCTTTTCTTTTGTCTTCCTTCAAGACCTTCAAAGATATTTGTTTGTTACAAATTCACCCTGTAGCCCCACCAATTACCTGAGTGACTAAGTGGTTCTCAGGTATCAATTTGAAAGGATTAAAAAAAGATGAAGCAAGGCTGACCCTTCCAGCTCACAGAAGCAATGGGTTAGTGTGGAGTCAAATTAGAAAAAATATAAGTGCATCATACACTGTTTGACTGCAAAATCAATCTCTGCCTCACAGAAAAGACCAGAATTTAATCATGTGACTTTGAGAACTGACCAGCAATTATTTGGCAATAGTTGTCTGTGGCTGACAATGTCCTATATAAGTAATACTGTTATTTCAGTTTGTGTTTTTGCTTGCGTGTCATCTAACTCAAGGTCATTAGAACCTAGATTTAGCTTCTATTAGATTAAAAAACTGAAATAAAATACAATACGCACCATTGTAGGAAATTATCTAGCAAATGAGTTTGTTCAAACTCCAGTCTCAGGAGAAATATTTTACTCCAAGGCATATCTAAATAAACACCTGTTAACAGACTGCAGTTAATGCTAGTACATTCACTGACAGAAGCCCTAAAAAGTGCTCTGAGAATTGAGATGAAAATTACGAACAAAAAAGGAAAGAAAACAGGAAAAAGAAAGGAACTGGAATTCTTATAGCACAATTGAATTGATAAATTGAACCCTTAGAGTTCTGCATTACATATATCTGAAACTTCATATGACCAATTATGCCACCATATAAGGATATAAATCTGAGTAGGTTTATAACTGTATCATATCTTGATACAAAACTAAAAATGAAATAAAATCCACCGTATTAGCAGCTATTATATCATTACCATCTGCCTACACAGCACAAGATTCACTGACACCTTTTTTCCTGTCTTATTTTCGCAGGAATTTGTATTTTGCACCTTGGTTAGGTTGTCCCATTTTTTCATATTGCAAAAGCATTTACACTCTTTCTATTTGTCTTTTTCCTCTCCCCTCAGCATACATTTGAATTTTAATCACACAGAGATTTTTATATTTTCCAGGGACAGTCGTTACTCTTTGTAATTCTGATTCTGATGGCTTTTTCATAAATGGTTTATTTTTCCATATCAGCTTAAGGAATCTAATTCTCCAATTAATTGAAGCCTTTGCTCACTATTTTTGTTTTATGATGATAAGTATTAAGGTAAGCTAAAGACTGAGGAAGTAAAAGTTTCGATTTCTGTGCTTTTTTTTTTTTAAATTTACTCACGATTACATTCTTATTTCCTGCTTTATCAGAAATATGGTGTACTATCTTTATATTTCATTATTCTCTGCAAATATCATCCTTTAATATTTAATATAACCTTTAGTATTACATATATTTATCCCCCTGAATATACTTAAAATGCAACGCAATTTAATTTTAGCTAAACTGGTTTCCTGAAACATAATATAGAGATCATTACTACTTGCACAAATACGTACAACATATTTGGGGAACAATGGTAATAAAAGATGAAACACAGAATAGTTCTTAAAGGTAGTCCTAATTAAATAAAAATATCGTAATAATGCATATACCTTTTCAGAGGAAATCTATCTGCTAGCTATAGTCTACATGTGCCTTAACTTACTAAAAATATTCACACCATTAATTTCAGGTAAATGAGATTATTTTTAATAAATAGATTATAAGTATAGTTCATATAGTCCCATATTAGTTGACTGGAGGAAAGATGCATATGAAGTCTGTGCATTCATATACTATAAAAATATTTTAAAATATGTATAAAGTACATAGGATAGAAATTACATAAACTATAATTTGTTTGATGCTGATAGGAATGTGAATGTGTCTTAGTGTGTGGGCAGCAATTCCTTTTAAAATCTACTCATCATTGTCCAACCTGCTGTGTTTAATTTCAAAATCTAACATTTTCATAACATAAACTAAATTGTTCACTTCTGCTTTATATTGCATGGTTTCATATCCAACATAAAAAATAATTCAGATGGAATCATACTCACAGAACTGTAACAATTCAGAACATAGGTCTTAGTTGTAATTTCATCTATTTACTTTGCCATTATTAAAAAGGACACTTTCAGAGCTTTCCTGAGGTTATTTCAAGAAAGGACTGCACTTCATCATATCAAAAATGAGGACATCCATCCCAGCATGTGAAGGGAAAAAAAATCAAATACCCATAAACAGCATTTAAGAAATTCAAGAAAATTAACTAAACCATATGTCATAAATCAGATTACTAAAGAATTTATTATATTGCATATGTTACATAAAGCCCCATAAGGAGGAAAATATTTCATAATGACCTGGTAACAGGAATAATAGAATAAAAGATTATTTTATTTATCATTCAGTATCTGAAATGTCATTGAATCAAGACTAGTCCATGAATGAGAGAAATCCATCTGAAACTTAACTCAGACCAAATTGACATGATACTGGTGAGCTGGGGAAAACACCTGGACATTATTGTAAAATTTATATCAGCATTTTTAAATGAATGAATATGTCTGTTCTCATCACCGGTGCTCTCATTTAAGGTTTAGTCCAGCCCCCCAGCTGCTGGTGGATTGACACACTTTAGCAAAGTCAGCTCTTCCTCATTTATGAGAGGTTTTATTTTCTCCAATTAATCACAAAATCACAGGAGGATAGCAGTTGGAAGGGACCTTCGGAGATCATCTAGTCCAACACCCCTGTTAAAGTAGGTTCGCATAAAGCAGGCTGATCAGGAACACATCCAGGTGGGTTTCCAGTATCTTCAGAGAAGGAGACTCCGCAACCTCTCTGGGCAACCTGTTCCAGTGCTCTGGCATCTTCAAAGTAAAGTTTTTCCTCATGTTGACATGGAGTTTCCTGTGTTCCAGCTTATGTCCATATCCCCTTGTCCTGTCACTGGGCACCACTGAGAAGAGTTTGACCTCTTGACATCCACCCTTTAGATATTTGTAAACATTGATAAGATCCCCTCTTAGTCTTCTCCAGGCTAAACAGACCCAGGTATCTCAGCATTTCCTCATAAGAGAGGTGCACCATTCCCTTGATCATCTTTGCAGCCCTCTGCTGGACTTTTTCCAGTAGTTTTCTGTCACTCTTGAACTGGGGATCCAGAACTGAAAATTATTGTTAAGTCTGATAGAAGGGTCATACCTAACTAAAATTAGAGAAATGAAACAAGCCATATGCAACAGCTTACTTGAATGAAGCTTCTACGTAAGGGAGTATGGGAGAAGTGCTGTGAGGAGTACAGCAAAAGCTAGATTCATTCCACATGCATAAGCACTGAACTAAGAATTATACTACTTTTAAAGCAAGTAAAGACGCATTGCCTTTCAAGAGAAAAGGCAGATCTTAGCTGTTATTACTCTCTGGACATCTTTTTCTGGATGTCTTCAAGCTGAGCACTACCATGACACTCACTTCTATGTCACATGAGACACTAGACAGTCCCAAACTAAATTAGGGTTAGACTCAAAACTGTGGATCAGTTAACCCCTGAAGTAAGGCACAAACTGAATATAATTAGGTGGGGTGAGTCTGGGACCTAACTAATTTAAGTCTGCCCATACAGTTTAGTTTCTAGTTGGCTCATCCTTTGTGAGAAAACTTTTTTACCTAAGTGGTGATTTTTTTTTAATATTTAAAGTATCTGATTAGAAACTCTTCTATAAAAAGGAAGCTGTGAAAACTGAGTAAAAAAAAAACTGTCAATACAATTGTGAAAGCTGATCCCATTTTTGGTCTGAATCAGAACAATGAATTTGTTTTGAAATCTGAAGCAGGCAATAAATTTCACTGCCACAAACATAAATAAATAAAAGAAAAATCCCAAGCAAGAAAATCAAGCATCTTGGACTTAAAGAGTTTAATGCCATCTGAGATACCTTAGAGCATTCCCTTTGGCATCCGATTAATACTCCTGAAGCCTTTGGGCATCCCACAAGGGCTTGTGCTGTGTGTTGCAAATCCTGTGCAGATGTCCCAGAAATTCTCAGGCATATAAAATGACTCTAGTTTACTATGGTTAGACAGTTAATGGAACCTCTCATTCTGGATGAGTGTTTGTTTTGTTTAGCATAAGCATTCAAACACCTTTTATTCCCATAACTTTTACATTTTATTAAAAATTATTAAGCCAACATGAAAACTTTTTACTTTTTTACTTTGTTTTCTCTGAAATTGAGCTTAAAGAGTGTGATATAGTGGTATGAAATTTAGTGAAGTAAAGATCCAGCCACAAGTATGGGGTCTTTAAAGACTGAGTTTTTGCCAAGAACAGATTAATATTTTCTTGTTCTGCAGCAAATATGAAAATGCACAAATCTAAAAGAACACATGGCAAACAGTTCCTGAAGGTCACCAGATGTAATAAACATATTTCTTCATTCATGTATCCACTGCTTCAGAAAATTTTCATTACCAGAGGAATGGAAAACTGATACTTTAAGATGTGAGTTTTCCACCAGGCCCAGGATTCCCCTCAAAATCTAATTTGTCTTCAAAATGAATGCAATCAAATGACTGGGGAAATGGCTCTTTGACCACCATGATGGTGGAGAAAATATTTTTCTATGGTTTTATACTTGCAAGCTTGTACATCCAATTCCATGATTGATGCATGACTGCCCTGTAATGGTTTTGCTGTTTTCAGAACAGCTCATCTTGTGAAAGATGACATGTGCTTCCCTAATCAGGAGTCTGTAGAACCAGTTTAATGAAGGTGAAAGTATGTGTGTTGCAGATGGACAAGCTTTTTAATATTGCTGCCAAGAAGACAGAAAAATCTGAAAATTCTGTCAACCCCTCAAAAAAATAGTCACAGCAACAAGAAAATCAACATCTGTTGTATATTTTTCCTTTGTTTCTTCTAATCGATCCAGCAAATCTTTGCCAAATATTTGCACAGTGTGCCATAGAAATGTCACTTGAGGGTGAAAAAGAGTGTCACTGTATAAGTAAATGTCATTTTACAAGTAAATACCATTGAGTAGAGAAAGAAAAATGACACTAAGAAAAGAAACTCAATGGCTAAACGGTTGATGATACAAACAAGAAGCAGAGCATTTAATGAAGATTCCGGTTAATTTGTACCCCATCTGTCTGATGTTTTGATAATACTAGATGGTAAAGAAAGTGATAGTCATGGGTTTCCAAATCATCTTAGCACTGGAGCTCTACCATTCAGCAAGCACCTGCAGCAAGAAATAGTGTTTCCACCTTAGCCAAGCATGACAACTGAAATGCCTCTACTCTTCAATTCCTTCTTTTCCTTTCATTAAGTCTTAAGTTTTGTAGAGTTCTCAAATAGTATTCCATTGTTATAGCCTTGTTTCTCCTTTTGCTCCTTTCATCTCTGGATCTTCTTTGCACTCAGTTATCTACCCGAAGCACTGAGGTCCAGCTGATACTTTCATCCAGCTGCATTCCCTTTGAACATTTCAATATCTCCACTGTGCCATCATTCCTATCTCCACCCCAGAATCCTTACTACTTCTTTATCTTCTGTCTATATGCACTCTTAAAGAGGTGAAAGTAGAAATTTATTTATCTTTACTAGCAAATTAATCACAAAGCTAATGCTTGGCAAGCATCATTCGTATCTTGTGCATTTAGTAGACACATACGTCATTTAGTAGACACATAATATCTTTGAGGTTTTGCAACTCATACTTTATTATTTTAAGACTGTCTACAAGAAAACTACCGGACATAGCATTTATGGAATCTTTGTTCAATGAAATTGCTGACAATGAGTGTTGATATTTGATTTAGCTTTTAGGATAGAAATAACTAATAACGAGAGCTAAACCAGTTTGCATAAATTTGTAAAGAAGAATGGAAATGAGAATTTTCTATTTATCTCAAAATATGTTATCTTAATCTTTCTCTTCCTCATCTTCTGTTTCCTCAAATTACCATCTCACTCTTTTTATTCTTTCAAACGTTCTATCTAGGATAATTGTTGTAGATTTTAGGAACTAATATTTGCATGTTCTCAAAGTAGAACTACTGTCAGTATTATCCAGAAGAAAGGATTAAGTCTGTAAAAGTGCAACCAATACACACAGAGAGAAATGCTATCATATTTAAGGCAAATTTAGTCTGCATCTTGAATATGGAAAAAATATGCATCTGCAATACTTGAAGAGATGAAAAAAGGTGGAAGCTCTACCTTAACAAAATCTTTTCCCTGAGAATCTGTCCTTTACATAGTAATTTTTACACAAATACCAAAATTGATATGTCTTGTGATTTTGTTTTCTGACATCCAGCCATCTAATCTTTTCTACACGTTTATCTGTTCTTTGTGTCTACCATTTAAACATTAAATTTTCACCTCTGTGAAATTGTTGCAGATTCTAGGAATGTAAGCAAAAGTATTGCTTACAGTCCTGGAGTGAAATTTTCTCATATCTTGGAAGTGCTGTAATCCAAGCTCCTCCTCTTCCCAAGACCTGGTGTGTCTGGGGCAGATAAAACTTCTACTTTTTCACAGAAAGGGATGTCTTTTTAAACAATTTTTGCTGCAAACTCTTTTTTTCTCCTTCTTTTATAAAAGTCAGTGGAAGCAACGTTCCTGCTTCCTGCAGCAGTTTCATTAGCTGTTCTTGCCTTGAGTGTCAGGCAGAGAAGGCAGCTTACAGGGTCTTGTTTTTTTCCTCCATGCTCTCTTTGCAGGTTAGATTAATAATATACTAACCTAGGAAATTTTGCTTTATATAAATTTTATTTCCAGAATATGCCATTTGGCTTGCTTTAAACAGCATTCACATGACAAAATGCCTGCATGCACAAGGGGAAACCATATAATTGGCAAACGAGCAGCAGAGGCCAAGAAAACAGTAGGTTTCTACATAAGCTGTGCCGAAACAAAACATACTTGGTATTTATTGCAGCTAGTGACATTCCCAAATTACACATCTGTTCTTGTGATTTACATTCTAGAGGACCAGGCAGCAGATGGAAAAGACAGTGAGACATGCAGAAGAGGGCTATTCTCCTTTATAAATCTATTTAGCATCCACTAAAACCCCTGACTGCTAACAATCCCACAGAATAGCATTGTTTATAAATAAAACACCAAATGAAATTAATATATTGTTGTCTAGGGCAACACCAATGTATCTCTGGCACAGATGATAGGTAATTTGAAGTCCAGCTGTAAGTTCTCTTACTTCTCTCTACTACAAGAGGTTTTTTACTTTCTTCTGATGATTCTGTAAACTTACGTTATAAGCCATCTAAGCTATCAGAAAGACAAAACTAAGGTGGAAAATATTTAAAAAAGAAAAGACAGTATGAATTATTAAGCACATTTAGAAATTACTTTTAAACAATTTACTGAATGTCAGATTTTTTTTTAATTTAGATTCATCCAGACCCTAATTTTATGCATTATTTCAGTTTTTATGCATAATACACAAGGGTGTGACCCTCCACTACTGAAAATGATAATGGTTATCCACCATGACTTGTATGACTTGCATACTACTGCTAGTGTTGCAGGCAAATGACTTCATTTATGGTAGAGACTTCTAATGAAGAAATAATTTCACCCTTGTATCAGGAATGGCTTCATCCTGGTTGCTTGACAAGATCCAAAGTGTTGATTATATTCCGAATACCTATTAACACTAGTTAGTAGTTTTCAGTCTTGGACTTTTAACTCCATCATCCCCTTAATTTAAAGAATGTTTTATTTAGGAGCTTAATTTTTTAAATTACTTTTGAATGCATAATATGCCAGCACTATGTACCTTAAATCCATAATATGAAGAATTCAAATATAGACTTAAGGTTTAATTATTTAAAGCTTACTGTGGTTTGAATTGTAAAATTACAGTGTAAAATAGTTTAACAGTTTGGTATTGTTGGCATTAAAGTTTATTTTTGCTGTTACTAGGTGGTATTAAACTGAAAGGGGCATCAGGAAAATAAAATATATCTTTAGAAAAGGAGAAATTAACGTATGTACTGACCATGACCAAGTGAGAAATATGAATGCATCAGCAAAGCCTGGGGAGAAAACTTGACCCTAACTCTTTTATGTTATAGTTCAGGTCCTCAAAGCACAATTAGAAATTAGTTTTACTGTTACACTATGTAGCCTTTGTTTACTGCCAAATTGGGAACACCACCTGATATCAATTCAAATTACAGTATACTAATGCAACACAAAACTAGCTTTGTTTACAACCTCAGCCCTGAGCTCATGTAGCATTGTCAGTTTTAGATTGAGATCTACCCATATGGCTTCATCTGCTCACACAGGCTAAAATGTGTATTGAAGAACAGTAGCATCTTAATGGAAAAGGATGAAGAAGCACCATGCACTAAAAGACCATGTCAGTGTCTTCTGACAGCAACATAACAATAAATTAACACTGTCAGAAAAGAAATTTAATACCACTATTTAGAATTAGGAATTTCTTAAGATTGTCAGAGAAACATAAACTAATATGCAAGCTTGATTTGAACAATTATTATCATCGTTAACAGAATTTTAAAAGCTATAAATTTGGCTCTCTGATCTACAAAATTAATCTTATGAAATAACTTTGATAGTTATTTTCAGTTCTAGTTTCTGCTCAGGCAAGAAATAAAGACTGTAAGAAAAAAAATTCCTTAATTTTATAATTTTTCATAGCTTTAAAAGGACTGGTAGGCACTTCTTTCTGTGGATTATATCTTTCCCCCTTAATCTATATAAAATACCTATCTAAATTCCTTCTTCTAGTGAACAGAGGAAAACAAGAATTCAGGAAGGTGATTCATGCTGTCAGCAGAGAAGTGTCATGGGAGAGGAATTACCTAGCTTAGTGCTCTTCATAATCAGTGGGGCAAAAAAAAAAAAAAAGAAAAAATAATCCATAAAACAATTTGTCATTGTACTTTAAGAAAAGCACCTGAGGTAGCTTAAGCAACTTATGCTCTAGCTTGCATAAGTTATGCTCTGACAGCTGTTACATCTCTGTGTTTATAATTTCAGCTAAAAAAATCAGCTAAGATTTAGACAACTCACAGAGAAATGTTGAAACAATGAATACCACCCTAATTGCCTTTATTAACAAGAGCAACACACTAGACACCACCTGGAGTGCTGCAGCCAGGTCTGGAGCCCTCAGCATAAGAAGGACATGGACCTGTTGCAGTGGGTCCAGAGGAGGGCCACAAAGATGATCAAAGGGCTGGAGCACCTCTTCTATGAGGACAAGCTGAGAGAGTTGGGACTGTCCAGCCTGGAGAAGAGAAGGCTCTGGAGAGACCTTATAGCAGCTTTCCAGTATATGAAGGTGGCCTACAAGAAAGGGAGGGGGACTTTTTACAAGATGGACTTTTTACAAGGGCATGTAGTGATAGGAGAAGGGTAATGGATTCCATCTGGATGATGATAGATTTAGATTCTCCATCAGGAATAAATTTTGCACAATGAGGGTGGTGAGGCACTGGAACAGGTTGCCCAGGGAAGTTATGCATGGCCCATCTCTGGAGGTGTTCATGATCAGGCTGGATGGGGCTTTGAACAATGTGGTCTAGCCGGAGGTGTCCTTGCCCATGGCGGGGGGGTTGGAACTTGATGATCTTTAAGGTCTCTTCTAACTCTAACTATTCTATGATTCTATGGCCACACATATACAAATTAACAGTTAAAATATAATTCTCCATAACGTTCATTTCTTTGCTTTTTTTTTTCTCAACTTTATACTACTATAGACCAAATAAATCTTTGTGCAAACAAAGTATACTTTCCTTGTATATTCATCTGAATGAAGACCACCTATATCTGAGTTCTTGTACTGTCTTATCCTGGGAAGTTACCTTCATTTCTAAGTGACACCTATGTTACTGCAACCCTTGCTATTATTACTCCAACCTTTGTGAGACTACAGTTAATATCCCACTGTTTGTTGTACCGTAATGTTTCATTTCTTTCTCTACATTGCATCAGTTCCTGCAGAGCACATCTGTCTTCAGAGGACAGCTGGAAGAGGTTATTCACATCCATGAGTCTTCTCTTGAGAATTCACCTGTGATCAGCTTGCAGCTGCAAGTATATTCTCATAGTGATCTACTATTTGGTAAAGTATGTCCTGCCACTAGAAAGCTCTCTGCATGCCAGACACACCAGAAATCCCTTTTGCTTTATGCCACGTGGTCAAGTCAGAATGCTTGGTCAACATGAAGGAATCTAAAATTATCACTGAAAAAGCAACTGCATAAATGGTGATGCCATCTGTTTTATGCCCCATTCCAGGAAGTGTTTAAGGCCAGGCTGGATGCAGCTTTGAGCAACCTGCTCTAGGGGAAGGTGTCCCTGCCCATGGCAAGGGGGTTGGAACTTAATAATCTTTAAGGTCGCTTTCAACTCTAACCATTCTATCATTCTATGAAAGAACATTCCTATTATATTTATGCCATGTTACTTTGTGAGCATGTAGTCATTTTCTTTAAAAGGTTTCTCTCATCTTTAGTTACTGTATCTAGTCTTTTTGTAAATTAAGGCGTTTATACCTTTGCTACTTATTTCACTAATACCAGATAAAATATTTGCTGTTCATGTATTTGTATAGAGCTTGTCATTTTATATTATGACATAACATGATATATTGTCTTTGTGGTAGATTTTGATAATGTCAAATGAAAATACAGAACACTGGAATTTTTAGTGAGATTTTCTTTTCTCTCTCCTAAAGACATAGAACTGTTCAAAAATGCAAAACATTTGTGAGAAAAGATATTAAATAAGGTTTAGCTGACATCTACAAACAATAAGAAAAAACTACAAAAGATTTCTTCTTTGTGTAGCATTACATACCTTTCTTCAATGTGCAGCATAGGGCTTACCTGTTGGTTATACTGTTTGCATGATGACATTGTATTATCTTATCATCTTGATTATCAAAAGCTAGTCTGTGCAAAGAAAGAAGCTAATCAGAAAAAAAATACTTTTATTAAATTAATTATTCACTAAAAGCAGTATACTCAACAGAATACCTTTTAGATTAGTATATCTGTAAAGAGAATACATATCTTTTTTTCTAAACAAAAACATGCATAATAGCACAAAGAAGACTCTTTAGCAAAACCTAATTGAGGATAAACCTGACACATTAAAGCTTATTCTTGGCAGTAAGGTTATGCACAAAACCTTTCTGTGATTAATCTAAAAATTTAAGCTAAAGATACCATATAATTGCTTATTATCATGAGCTTCTTACAAAATCTTAAGGGAGAATGTAATTTGCACAAACATATGCTCCTTAGATTACTAAATATTTCTTAGGGGAAAATGGTTAGAACATTAATGAATAATAACAACTGATAAAGTCATTACTTTTAACACAGACATAAGCATTTGTTTCTGTATCAGAAAAGTTAATTGCCACAGTAGATGAGAAGCAATGATTTCAAAATGATTTTTTGTCTCACATTAAGTTTAAAATTTTGCATAATATAATAAAATGTAAATATTCAGAGGTACAATGAAAGAAATGAAACATAATATTTCTTTGAAGTTACAAGAATAAGAAATGTAGGTGTAATACTTGTGCTAATACAAAAAAATGCCTTCTACTGCCTTACTGTATTTCCTACTTTTTTTCCAGTTAGCAGATCTGAAAAACTAAATGTATTTGAAAACAATCTTTTGAAGCAAGCCATGTCAGGCTGCATCATCAAGATTTGTTTCTGTATTGTTTTATAGTAAAGGGTAACCTTCTATAAACTATTTGATTACATACGTGACATCAGCTGTTTTCTTTTTTTTACTGTGTCAGCAAACTTTCTCATTAGCGTATCATTCAGATTAAGCAAATGTCTACCTAGTAGGACAAGACAGCAATATCAACAAGAATTTTTAAATATCAAAGGTCAATCATTTCTAAAATTTATTGCTTAGCAATAGCATGGCCTACATGCTATTTAAAAGATTAATTCCTTTTCATATGTTTAAAAGGCGTTGTCAGCACAAATACATTTCCAATCAGTTAAAGACTCGGTTGACTCAGTCTGCTTTTGACATTCCTTTTAAGGCTGAATGATTTGTATTCACCAGAGTAAGAACCGACCAGAGTTGCAAAGGTATTAATACGATTTACAAGCAAAGTAGTCTTTCACTTCCTTTAAAGTCTAGATAGATACTTTGGAAGGTTGCCTTGCACCCTTTTGGTTAGAATTGTCCTTTGGGATGTGAGACAGATGAAAGGCCTCACTGTATCTAAATTTAGAGGTCTTCCATTGGTCTGTCTAAAGAAATACACTGTCTTTGACAGTGTAAGTGTATTGGACAGGTGTCTTTTTTTATTATTATTATTATTATTATTATTATTATCATAATTATTGAGGAGGATGTTCAAGAATTAACTCAGTTCATCTCTTTATGTCCAGTTTTGAGAATGTGTTCCATGTATGCATTACAGGTCCCATAAGACTTTTCACTGAAAAAGACATGAGGTTAAAAAATGGTAAATCAACCTTATTCAACCTTTGTTATTGACATGCACATTAAAAATTAATTTAAATCTTCACTGTTCAAATGCACTAGTTTTAAGACAAATATGCTGGTGAGAGACAAAAAAAAATTTGGTATTTTTGGTATTTTAAATTTTGTAAGAGTCTACCAGAGCTCCAAGCAATCAGTGTTCCTATACAAGCATGAGTGCCAAGATGATGACCCTGTTTTCTTTAGTTAAATGTAGGTGCCAAATCCTTTTCCTTTACTCACTTTAATTGTTCCATATTGTAGCCTTAAGATTCAGAAATTTGTGACCTTAAATTTAGTGATAACCCCTCTGAGTTACTTTGGAACTACACATTCATCATCAGTGAAGTTGTGTTTTTTGGTTTTTTTTGTTTGTTTGTTTTTGTTTTGTTTTGTTTTGTTTTTTTGTTTTTTCATGTGGTTGGACTCGATGATCTCAAAGGTCCCTTCCAACCACTAAGATTCTGTGATTCTGTGATTCTGTGATTCTTCCTGCACTGAGGTCATCCTCACTTTCTGGTTTGTCTTCATAGAGCATCTTTCCTTCTCTTCCTGCTACTTGACAGTAAGTTTCAGCCTCTGTTCCCATGACTGTTCCAATGCATTATATTAAGTATTATTTATTTAACTTATCAAAGTGTTTGTGATGATGTTCTAAATACCTGACTTCCTAGAATAAGTTTTGTGGTTTTAGATAAAGTAACATTCAGAGATGCTTACCAAATTCAGACTCTCATCATGTTATAACTATAGGTACAGCTATAAGATGAAAAATATCACAATCAGAACTTTACGCTTACAAAGACGAGGTGGGTAAAGTATAGAGCAACAATATTAACATATATAATATAACAAATTTAATATAATATTTTGCAGTTAGAGAAATAAAGCATAGAGCCATTAAATTATTCAAGGAGTGTCTACCATGAACTGAATCCAAGGATGTTAAAGAACAGAGTACTTTGGTTGTATGACCATCCTTCTCATGGAAAGATATTGGTGTATACCAAAATTACAGATTTGTTTTTTCAGGCCTTTTATAGTTATGATGAAAATACTTTACTTTTTTCAATCATTTCATAACTGCACCAAACATGTTGCTAATACCCAATACCAATAGCAGGGCTCACTTACTGTAATAAAACCTCATTGTAAATATTAGTTACCGTTCAAAGCTATTCCTTTTTCTTTTCAATCTTACAAGTATTTTAACTCAGCTTTTTTAACACATACAGAATGAAACATCAGGCAGGAAAAAGGATTCAGGAGATCTTATGACTCTGAATGCCATACTACAAAACAACAAATCTTCATGTGTAAAATCGTATCTCAGATAAGTCATTAATTTGGTCTTCAGCAAGGAGCTATGTCTCTTGAGTAACAAAACATCTGTATAATGTGTAGCAAATATAAAGAAAAAATCAGTAGGCACTTGTTTTTTTCTAATTGACTTTCTTTATGTCAATGCTCATTAATTTGCAGACTTTTACTTTCTTCAGACAACAAGACTCAGTAAATATTTTAAAGATTCTGTAGTCTTTTATCTTACTACTTTTGAGCAAGATCATAAAACAGTTCTAAAGCTTCAGAGTAAGGATTATAATATTATTTTTTCCCCAGTACCACGTGGCAGTTAATGACACCAAATTATGTGCATGGGCTATGATACTTATGTTGCAAGAGAGGGATTTGTATACAATTATAGACCTGTATCAGGAACACAAGTCCAGTCATTTTTTTTTTTTTTGAGGTAGCGACAGTCCAGTCTTACTTCCATTTATCCCTCCTTGTAGTACTGTTATATGTGATAGACAGAAAACAGTAACTAGTGATGACATTGTTTACACCATTTAAGATTTCATGTACATCAAATACATTTTAGAATTGTATATATGTCACAGCCCTTTTAAATCAATGACACACAGGTAGATTAGACTGCCTCAATATTTTGCTTTAAAATATAATCAACCAATCCATAATTTACAACAATTTACTGTGTTTTTGGTAAAAACATCCACTGTTCCTCACTTCACTATCTACACTATTCTTTACTGTTGTCTTCTTACTCCATATTTCAAATTTCTTTGTGTACCTGATGTATACAATAATTATTTTTTTTTTACATGCATCAAAATAAGTGTACAGTGGACTGTGGACATTTGAATCTACTGTCTTCTGTTGTTTTATTAATTTACCACTGTTGCCTTAGTCACTGGCTAAAATTCAATCGAGATTAGGCAAAAACTATTCCATGTTGGGCTGTTAACACAGTGGTTTAGGAAAGCAATCACTTACCTAAATCTTTCAATTTTGTCTCTGTTCTACAGCATGCCTCAGAGATTTCCCAATTAATACCAGGGAGGTTGAAATCAAATCATCCATAAGCACAATCTTGTTAACCTAACTTGCCCTCCTTATCTCTTCATATAAGTTTTCATTTCCGTTTCTTTTTCCTGTCCTTGGAGGTTCATTGTACAGTGTACCTGTCTTATTATCACTTTAATACTCCTATGTATAAGCTAGCTTATTTCCTGAAGATGTCTATTCATTTCTTCATGTGCTTCATTTTTCCTAACTTGTAACAGTACAATAAAACTTGAACAAAAATAATCTTTCATGGGAAAATTTCTGCCATAAAAGAACATTCTAAAGAGTATTAGGTGATTATATGGGTTACGGACAGTTTCCCCTAAACAATATTGCCATTATGACGTATTTAAGAAATCATATTGGTCAAAATTTTCTGGGAAAATGTTTAGCTTTTAGATTAGATTCAAATACATATTTTTATTTCTTCAAGACACTGCTATTCGGTTGCCATTGTTCTGAATCTTCATGTTATTACTCATGGTTCAGAATGTATGACTTAAGAGTTAATTGTGGCTTTTGTTTTAGGGAAGAGGAGACAATTTCTCATAATAGTACTCTCCAACCTGTGAACTAAGTGGTCTATACCCATAGAAGCTCACAAATACACATACCTTGAACACCCTCAAACAAAAAGGAGTTTCACGTGTGATAGTTTTATGTTACAGATGATTTGGAGGGTCTTTTTCCCCTGTGTGGATAATAATACTTGCAAAAGGTAGCCAGTTTTGACCTCCACCATGACATAATGGTAGACAAAAACCTGATTAAGTTCAAATATTTTTTGGCAACATTCTTTCAGAAAACTACAGCATTTTTTTTTACTTTTGAATAGTAGGTAAGCACTCATTTCCCTTTCCTTTCCTCCCCTGAGAACAAAATTCAGTTTCCTATGGGAATACCAGTTTGTTACCTTTCCTGATACAGCAAATGAAGCACAGCTCAAAATGGATTTTAAAAAGTAAAAGCAGACTATCGAGAAAAGATACTACACCTACATTCCTTCAGCAATCTTCTTTTATTCTGGCCTCTTTCTATTTTCAAGCACCTTAAAATGGTAAAGAAAAAGGACCAAATCCTGCCTATAGATTATACGCATTTCCCAATCCCCGAGTTAGGCAGAACTCAGCCCCACATTTCTTGCTGAGAATCTATTCACATTTGATGAAGTACATCTCCCTTTCTCCTCAGGTCTTACTTCCCAAATTTAAATTTTTTTTTTTTAAAATGTCTTATTTTATCTTCTGTCTTTTCACTTGAATGCCCTGATTGATTCTGTTATTTTCATTGACCATTTCTAACTTCATGTACCTGTTTTCTTTTCCTCTGTTCCTTCCCTTTCAAGACTTCTTTGCTTGTCTTTGCTTTCTTTCCAACTGTCAAAGTCCCCTCTACAATTGTCAAAGCTCCACTTTGTAGAATGATGAATGTTTAAATATCCCTGCTAGTTACTTGTTAATTTTAATTAACAATGTTTTTTAGCTGCCCTAGGACTGAAGAAGTTACTAAGTGGTCATTTTCACGTACTGAAGTATTTATATTATGTTGCCCTTTTGTTAACTCTAATATGCAACATAAGTACTTCCATTATTTAAAACAAACACATGAAGTTCAAACAAATTTTAATAGTGTTTCTTTAAAAAGAGGTTTAAAGTGAAACTTGTAAAAACATAAGCTCTATTCATATAGTATCTACTAAGCTCTTACAGAATCACTAATAGCTCTATGAAAACAATAAGAAATAAAGCAATATCTTGTACATTCTACAAAAATAATGTTTGTGTAATGTTCCATAATTAATTTTTTATATTTTTAATGTGTATATATGTATTTATATGTATAAAATTTTCTGCTGCAAACAAGCTTTCTCCCCAGCTAGAACAGGCTAGGGAAGGAAGACTGAGAATATTTCTGAGATTTCTGATACAGTAATTTCAAAGATACCTTTCTTCTGTCAGCAGATGCCATGAATTGCTGTGACTGAAGTATTATCCATTGTACCAACTCAATTTCTCAGGAATAGATAATTAGCTAGACACTACTTCTGGATGATTATTTCTATCTTCCAAGGAATCTCATCCTATAATGGACAAAATGTCATGAATAATGAGGAATTATGTTGGTCAAAGCTGCATCACTAAACCTAAAAGTGTATTATTCCTTGTCTTTGAAGAAGAAGGAAAGAGATTTTTATACATTAGTGGTCTCTATCCTGTTTTATCTCTTCCTTGACAATGTTAACACTGCCTAGAAAATTAAAAACTGAAGATGAGGCTTTATAAAGATCATCTTATATCTGAAGAAGAAAGTGAAATAAAAGGAGTGATGCATTTTTAAAAATCCTCAGACAAAATTTGTTATTTAATCATGCATGAAGACTTTTTGCCTCTGAAACAGCAAGCTATAAAGTTATAATTGTATTAGGTGACTCACATTTATGCAATTACCTTAGGATATTGCATTATATTTCCAAGGATATATTTTTACTAAGTGCTGCCTATTGAGTTTATTCACATTATCTCATAGATATAGATGAGGCTTTTTTATTGTCTGTTTTATGTGAGATGTTTAAAGTACAGAAATAGGTGGCTTCACCATGTGCTGTGTGGTGTCTACACTGCACAGTGTCCCCTGAATCACCGCACATTTTACACACAGAACGAAAAAGGCTGAATACTTTCCCTCACTTTCTTCTGAACTAACAACAGGAATACATTTGTATTCAAAGAAGTTTCCACAGAGATTGGTACCACTGAGCAGGCAGCAAATGAAGCCAAGCCAATGGCAATTATTAGGATTTCACTCTGTTGAATTCTTGTCACCATGTGGCACAGGACTTTTACTTGGAACTGGTTGCAAGATTGAAGACTCAGGGAGAAGCCAGCAAGAGAGACTTATTACTGGAAATATGTACCATTGGAAACTCCTCTTGACTTTCACTTAATTCTTTGACAATTTTTGTTCATTTAGATGCATTTCAGCACTTGAGGAACTGTAGTTCTGTAACAGAGTTTGTGTGTGATATAGAGATACTGAGATACCATCTGATAATACAGGTCCTAGGTATATTTAGCACAGTTTCTGTGTCCATAAGGGTTTTAAAGAAAACGAGAAAAATAATTTTCTGATTATGTCTTAATAACTGACCCACTTTGGCTAAGAGACTTGCTATTCTCCAGAAGAGTATGTGCACCCAGAGGATGATTCAAGCAGAGGTAAGTTCTTAAATTAAATGAAATATTCCAAACCTGTGAGTGGATCATTGCTGGATAGTATCCCAGATGATCCATACTTGAACCTGGGCAAATTCAAGGTGACTACCACCAGGACGCTGCACTGGCCAGCTGTTTCCTGTGGGCTGGGTAGACAAGGTCAGGGCAGCCAAGGAGCACCAGGGCCAGCCCCAGCACTGGGCTTCGGACACTTTCCTGAGGATGGGGATGGTCAAAGGTCGAGCCAGGACATGGTGGGCCTGGCTCAGTGAGGCCTATGGCCGAGCAGGGCAGGACTGTGGGAAGCCGGAGACTGTCTATTCTGTGGCATCCTGGGGCAGGGATTGATGGTCCCAGAGGTTGAAATGGAGTCGTGGGTCATGGACGGGTTGGGGGAGCCCCAGGGGTGTGGGCAAGGGCAGTGATGTCTGTGAGTACCTTCAGGCCTTGACACTATTGTGAGCCCAGGGCTATCTTGCCAAAATGAAAAAGGTTTTAATATTCAACTAACATTGTTAAGTAAATCAACACTAAAGTATTTACAAAATTACCTAAGTTAAAATGCAAACTACCAGAATAAGTGTGGTGTTAATGAGGCAGCATGACACTTCATGGTGGGCCAAGTGATGATGGAAAAAAAACCCAAAACTCAGCTGGTGCAGTCCTTTTTTTACACCCCAAACAGAACCGTTGTCACCGCTCATGAGTGCCAAACAGACAGGTGGCCAAAAAATTTATTTACTACAACTCACAAGATGAATGTAAATAATGAGGAGAGACTGTATATGGTAATGTCTCAAAGGAATGAAATTATATTGTCTAAGATTCACTCCAATATCTCTCCCTCATGCTGTAAAAGTGCAGACTACCATACACGCCTGCCTTCTCCCTTCTGTTCCTTCATACTTCTTCCTTATATATCCAACCCCCAAAACACCTTTTAACATAGTATACCAAAATTAAGAGCCTAAGTATGTGACATACACATGCCTGAAGTACAAGCATAGCCTAGAGATTACTCTGAAATAGCAAAGTATTTGATGGTTATTTGAGATGGTATTTTCCTAAAACTTCCTGTATTCAAAAATGTTTGGATTTTGTCCTTTTATTTAATTTTTTAATAGAATTATTGTCCCATTTAATGATTAATAATTATTTCAGTGGAAATAAGAATAAGCACTCAGATACCACAACTGATATACTTAATAATGTATGAGTGTTTTGTAGTTTAATGCTTCTAACTTGATTCTTGTAATGGCTTCAGGCTTTGCATTTTTTTGTCTTCATTTCTTATATAAAATGGAGAACATTCTTTGTTGGGTACTTTCTTTGCCAAGCAATGCTTTCAGATGGTTCTCAGTACAAGCATGCTGTCTCTTTTAGTGATTATATCCCCCAAGAAAAAAAAAAAAGATAACATATTTAGGGGTTTTTTTTATTATTTTTCATTATTCTGTATTACTTATTCCTTGGATTCCAGGCAAGTAAACAAGAATATATTGTATGCTACAAAGTAGCCTCAGACTTGTTTCTGACTGGAGATTAAAAGCAATGCCCAGAACACAAATGGAGCTTTTTTAACCTTTTGCTTTTTTTTTTTTTTTTCTTTAAGGTGTTTTTAATGATATGTCCTTCTCTTTCTTGAAATTTTCCTTTTCTAATTTGAAAACAACTGTGCACATTGAGGCCCATTCCATATTATCTTGGGACCCATGAACTGGTGGATGATAGTTTTAGAGGTTACCAGCAGTGCCAATTATGAAACTACAGTGTCCAGTGAAGCACGCAGGTTGCACCTCAGCAACCTGAGCCACTGAATACTGAGCAAGTTTAACTACAAACAAAGACCCTTTTGTATCCACTGAACTTTTTTATTTTGTTTCTTGCTCATAAATTTTCCAAGTGACACATAAGGATTTTAATAGTGTATTTTCCATGTACTTTAATGGGAATCACAGAACTACAGCTCATTGCATATGTTTAGAAACATAGTTGTTGTTGGACAGTATTGGCAAATAGTTAAAATTTGTACCAAGTACAAAACAATTCTATATAATTAGAAATACAATAGAAAATTGTAGATAAGATTGAGACAACAAGAAACAAATATGCTAACCAGGAATAAAAATATTTAGAAATATGTTTTCATTCAGTAAAATATATTATTGCATTGACTTCAGCAGAGTTATGAAAAATTATATGATCTGAACCACAGATTTATGTGTCTGGGGACCCTTCTTATTCACTGAAATTTTAACTTTGTAAATATTTAATAGATTTATTCCAATGGTGTATTGCTTAACTTTTTAAAGTTAAGTTCATTAATTTTATGAATAATAAGGTACACATGTATAACTGACTTTCATGAGCTCAGGATTATACTTTACAATACAGGCAATGTTAACAAGCACAACAAGTAAATACCTGAATATCCAGTACAGTTGGTGGTATACTCAACACTGTTACTTGTATATGTAATAAATATTTGTAACTTTCTAATTATATGTTTATAAAATTTATATCTATCTAAGAAATTGATATTGGGTCTTACATTTATGCTTTTTGAGTTATTGTAGATTCTCCTGCTTTTATCTTTTCTCCCTTTTTGGGTAATAAACTTAAAGACATGAAATATTACAAATTTTTCTTATATGTTTTTCAAAGCATAAACACTTATACAGCACAAAACTCTGTGGAAAGATGCAAGTTAAACAGAAAAAACACACCATATGTCAAAGAAATTTTTAAAGATTTATTAAAGCTCTATTCTCAGGCAAGTGTTCCTATTCGTTCTCAGCATACCTTCACTTACCTGAATTGACAAATCCTAAGAACCAAAAAGTCGAGAAGATTTGCCAGACCTGCTAAATTTTAAGTAGATTGAGCTCAGGCTAAGCTCACTCTACCTAAATCTCTCTCTATTTTTCATCAAGAAACATCAAGGCTTGCCTGGAAAGGATTTAGATGACCTCCGTCTCCCAATGGTGGCTATGTTAAACTGTCACAAGGACAATTGGCGCAGGCAGGCTGCCAAATCAGAAAGGGAGCAGTGGGACACATCTCCAGTACGTGGGGGAAATCTGTAATAATATAATTAAAGCAACCAAGAATCAGCTGGTCAAATGTAAATGTCTGCTTTACGGTGAGATTAATTGCTCTCTGAAGTCCGCTGGCTGTACTGATGAGCTAAAACCAGCCAAGACAGGACAAGCTCAGACAAGTGCTGAGACCCTGCAGTCAGGTCAGTGCAAAGTCTATGGCCTTCTACTACTAATGGCAAAATTATATTTACTGTGATGCACCACTATTTATGTCCTCAACTAAAAAAAGCATTAAATCTGTGATCAGAGCAGTGACCAAGTCAGCAGGAGCATTTGAATTATGCATTACTCTTTAAACTATGTACTATTAATCCAAGTTGCTTTGAAAAAATGATGAATACTGGAGACTTCAAATGTTGGGTGGCAACTTAAAACCTGGCCATACCAACGGTTTGATAGTGGGCACTCACCCTGATGTGTCTCCCATCAGAATTCAATGCAGGGAGATTTTTGCTGTAATTTAAAAAAAAAATATCTTTTGTGGAAACCTTTTCATAACTCAATTATTTTCCTTTTTTTTTTTCCCTTTCTTTGCCAATGTATGTGATATTCTGAAGATGGCATTTTGACAGGATAACTCATAACAGCAGTATTAGTTTTAATTAGTATTTCTTTGGCCCCTCTCTACTATGAGGGTTTATACGCATTTCATTATGATGCCTAATATAGCTATTATTAGTATAGAACAGATTGAAATACAACAGTAGTTCCATTCTTAAAAATATTGATTACTTGTTATGTATCCACTTGAGCTTTGTTTTCACAGTATTACCCAGTAACATACGATGCTAGCTCCTTTTGAAGATTATTATTGACTCGTTTTGTTACAATTTCAGTATCCATCTTTCCAGATCAAAAGACATATTAAATATACCAAGACATCCAACATATCACTTAATCCAATCCAGGAATGAATCCTACACAGAGCAACATGAAGCTCTTCCACCATAACAATTTGAGAATTCAAATAGACAAGATTCTAATAATGTTCTAGTCCATTTTTAAACTCTTGTCATGTGATCACTAAGTGAAAGAGTTAGAAATACTTTAGGCATGGAGGTGGCAGTTACATACTATTCATAAAATTGGAAAGAAAATTAGTACTTCTTGAGGCTTGTATTCATTCTTCTGTTTATAGAAAATAAATGAGCTGAAGAGGGCTCTGTTTGTTTGCTCGTTTAACAAAAAAAAAAAAAAAGGCAAAATGTACCTGTTAAATTCTGTCATTGGAGTTTTATAGTTCTTTGTGAACTTTAGTTTCATTGTCCTTTCTTAACTGACTGATATTGTGAACATTTTGGTATGTATTTTTAAGAGTCGTTTGGTTACTGGAGAGATGTAATCATAGTTTGTATTGTCAATGGAAGATATCTAGACATTTATAAGTTGACTTTTTTTTTTTTTTTTTAAAAAGTAGAACATCTGGAATTAATTAACTGGAATTGTACCAAATGTATTTATTATTACTAAACATTACTACCAAACCACAACACATTTACAAGTTTTCCCTTTGTTATGTCTTTTATTTTTACTTTTGATTCAGGTTTAATACAGGTTTTGGTTAGATACTTAACTTTTTTGATAGAATACCAGCAAATAACTTATTTTCTCCATAAGAAAATAAACACATGCTATATATTGTATAGCTATACAATATATAGAGAGAGGAAGAAGGAGAGAAAGACAACTACAGATCCTATATGCAGTAGTTTGTGCAGGTTCTCCTCAACAGAATACAGTAATTTCAAACCACCTCTGCATAGCTGCCTTTTTTTCCCCGCTTTCTTTTTCTTTTTTTTTTTTTTTTAATGTTACTGTAATTACATAGTTCTTTTCTAACAAGAGGTATTTTTTCACAATCCTGGAAGAATATTTAGATCATCATAAAGCCATATGTTCTAGGTAACACCCCTTAATTTATTAAGAAATGAGAAAGCAGCTGGTTAGTGTGAATGACATTTTCTGTTATGCAGCAGATTTGCAAGCCCTCAAGTATTTATTTCAAGGTTGTATTTAGAGATGTCATTGTTATTGTTACAGATCAAAGAACTTCGCTAAGGGTAGAAAATATTTAATGTCTCAGTTTCCTGCAAATTACTCTAAAAAAATTGCTAATGATACATCTTCTCCTTTGACTTTCTATTTGCAGAAAGCCTGCCATCCTGATAATGAGCATAGATTAATTAAAGTAATGGACTGACTTTTGGTAACAGCTGTGAGAATCTAAATTGTGCTGTGGATAGTGCAATGTACATAAACAGGAGAATCAAGGTGTCACTGGTCTTAATTAGTACATACAAAATTTATGTATCTGTAGTGGTTGAGCAGCCTATTTGTTTTAGGATTCTAAAACCTAAAGCCTTTTTTTGTTTGGATCTGTCTCTTATCATCTGCAGCTTCTTTGGTATGTCTCTGATGTTATCTTCCACTAGTTACATCTTATTTAATTTGTTAATAAAATGTCAAAAAAATGTGGATTTCAAGAGAGCTACCTGTTTTCTTTCATTTGTCATTTTCTTTTAAACAAGATTATCAGATGAGTCTTTACTGAGAATTAATAATTCCTTTCATTCGTGGTTAATAAAAGATACCCTTCTATCCCATTGTAACAGTTCATCACATTCTGGCATTCTACTGTAATCTTGTAAATATTTGGCTTTGTAGTATTAACACCACAATAATACAAATAAAATAAGCAAATTCAGAATGTGGGCATCTCCTTATTTCTATTTAAAAAAAAAAAATGTCACCAACCTCTCCTCTCAGAACATTTATTAATGCGATGACTCCTAACACAGTTGTCTGTTGTGGTTTCAGCCAAAATTACCAAAACTGAACTGACAAACGGCCCAGAAAGGAGAGGGAGGGTATAAGGAGATTCACTAGTTTCGAATGAACTAAACTACTTTAGTGAAGCATTAATACTGAAATTAAAACAAACAAAAGGAAGAAAATAATTAAATAGATACAATATATACAAGAACATATGAAGATCTCAGGATGATGGTCATGTCACCAGCAGGCATCAGGAAAAGTCCCACACTGGACTTGGTGATCGATAGGAGGTGGATTCCATATCTTACCTGGAGTCAGGAATGCTCGGATCAGGATCAGAGGCAGACAGACAGACAGGGTCCTCCTCAGATGTCGGTCATTGAAGAAAGAAAGGACTTGACCCTTTGATCCTTCAGCTTTTATACTGAGCATGATACGGATGGCATGGAATACCCCAGCTGGTCAATTTTGGGTTACCTGTCCTGTCCGTTCCTCCCTAAAGATGTGACCCCTCTACACTTTTCCACTTCCAACCCTCCAACGGGGCAAATAATGAAATTCCCTGACCTTGGTTGTTATATATAAGCCAGGGACCTCTCTGAACCATTCATTGATATCATCAGGTCTTACTACTGTGAGAGTGAACAGTTTTCTGAACAATATGCTGGTAATTTCAGACTTTAGTTAGTTAGAAGAGGCCCAGATGAAAAAGTAAAACTGTAAAACAGAAAACTGGTTTTGTTTTACCTCAAACCAGGACACCATCCCATATTAACCACCTCCAAAATTAATCGCTATTGACGTCTAATGCCTGAGATATCTCATAGAGTATATCCATACTCATAATGATGCCCTTACAGCTCTTTTTCTGTAGGAGCTGTCAGCCTGATAATAGTTTAAAAAATTGTGGTACAGCACTTTCTCAACAAGACAAAGCTTTATCCAACCAGACTAAAATAAACCTAAATTTAACACCCTTTCAACTAAATATACATTTCCTTAGATATCACTAATGATGGAACTGAGGAACAAAAGAGGAGTTAAAATTGAAGACGAGAAAGAGATAAGACACGGTTAAAAATACAATAAATAAAAATATATTACCAGCTCTAACTGCCTTAAGAAAAGCACAGAGAAAATATTGGATCACTGGCTAGTTGTTAGAGCAGTTACTATTTCCTCAGTGACACTTAGATGCTACAGTGATATATGCTGTTATAAGAACTAGAAACTAGCAAGCTGGCTAGAAGAAATTAAAACTATGTATGACGTGACTTCAATGGCAGCAGGATTAGGTCTTGAGTCAGTAGGTGTCTGATTAGGATTTTTTCAAGAGCTGGCTGTTTAAAATTTATTTTTTAATTTATGTTAATTGCTTTTTTGTACCATTTTGTTATTTAAAGATGATTGTGAATAAAGTTAGCGCATTTAAATTCAGTATTGAGGGTTAGTTCATGGTCATTTTGCAGAAAGTAAGTGAGAAAGTGAGACCACTTTTAGACTTTTATTCAAAAGAGAAGGCTGCATTAGAGTATTGAGAGTGAAATCTAGCACACCTAATTTAGCAGTAAGGCAGTCCAGGCCACCTAAGGTAAATTTCTAAGTTTCAATAAAACTAATCCAGAGATACAGGCATTTTGTAGACCTGCAAAGTGAAATCCAGGACATCTTAGTCGGCTTCTTACCTCTTTTCTTTATATGCATATTAAGGCTTGGCCACTAGAGGATGACTCAGTATAATGTTTTTTAATGTAGGTTGATGACTAGATGACTAGACAGACCTAGACACATATGTCCCAGTGCAGATGGGATTACATGGACGGATTCCCACTTTTGTTTTACAGTTCAGTGGCTATGACACTAACCTACAATAGGGAAAATGACAACCTGGAACCACAGATCATCGACTCGGTTGATATTTAGTTATGTTTTTAACATGACATAATTCAAATAGAAGTTAATGAGAGACATTTATGAGTGCTTAATGGCTAACACACTCAACTGAGGATGAATACTTTTCCAAGTAAATGACTCTGGAGAGTGAAATGTTTAAACACTCATATACTCCTAAGAATGCTGAAAAATACTGGAAAAGTCTAGTTGTATTGCATTGCATGGAAGATACATCTGACACAAATTTGTTCTGAAGATGTTATTGCCTAAGGAATTATGTTCGTCTGCTAAAATAGGTAAGGCATCATTATTTAAAAATCCTTACTATTTGATATTCCTCAAAGCTTGATCTCTGCAAACTCATTACAAAAAAAAAAAAAAAGATCTACTGGTTTTGACTATACTTTTGTAGTCATGGTGGAAGTTCAAGCATTGATAATTCACAGTATTCAACCAATGTTAACTTAATTACTGAGCACAGTTTTGGTCCTGTCAACAAGAGCTTGTAGAAACACGGCCAAAGCTCTGATCAGGGGATATTAATTACAATAGGACCATTTTCGAGGAGAAGTATGATTTGAACAGTGCAATACACTTCCAAAACTATCTCAGTAGACTTTGCATGCAGCAAATATTTTAAGTTTCATACCATAAAAATACCACTCTCTAGAAATCCATTACTCTAAATATTTTACATTTAAAAACGTGCATAAAATTGTGTCATGGATTTGTGGGCTTCAGCTGTGATATACAGGAGACAAAGACTGAATCAAATAAGTCCTAATGCATCCAGTTTGTATTAGCTCTGTGACAATATGCTTTAAACATTGTTGATTAAAGCCAGTCATTGCCACATGAGCTCTGAGGCACAAATTGGTCCCTGACTCTCTTTTCATTTGAAGTATAGACACAGCCTTTTTCTCCAGTCTCTGTCAGGAGCTAGCATCAGTAGTGTGCATTAACTCAATTTCCACATTTAATTCAAGTGTCCTTGTCAATTCCCATGGTCCCACAGACTTCTACGTGCAGAGAGCCTTTACAGTAAGAATAGCTCATTGCTTCTCCAGACAGGAAAGTGTTTATCTTTCAATGGATAATGATTTCCTAATAATTAAGTTTAAGATATGACAGGTAATCTACCAAAGGGCTTTTAGAACTTCTAAAGTAGTTAGGACAGTACAAAACCTAAGGTGTTATCAATGGTACTAAATAAGTAAATGGCAATTGTTTTTTGAAAGGGGAAGATAATGATAGAACCTCAAGAAAAGGATGCAGTACAGAAGGAAGTCCAATTTACCAAAAGTCCATAATTGTAATCCAGGGGAATTTGCGTAATGGATTTGGGTGAGCATCTACAATCCATCAGCTATGTACAGAGAAGGGAATGGAGAGCTTCGGAATTGGATCTTACTTTAAGAACAGTATGTATATTTTAAATTTTATTTCTATCATATCACTTAGGTATACATCCTGCATTTTGGATTTTGTAATAAATATTTGCATTTCATTTCACATCTTGAGATAAGGATGACTTTAATCCTTAAACAGAGCAATGCTCCAGCATTCTGAAGTTTTGGATGGATAAAGTATAATTGTAATCAGCCTAAATTGTGCATGTATCACCCAGAATTTCATTACTTTCTTTGAAGAGTGTATATACACGGTAGGAGGATGTTGCCCAATTTAAAATACATAGATTGAGAGTCGCTGCTATCTGAACCATTAATTACTCCAGTGGCTGATGGCAATGATCTGATTAAAGCCAGAGAGCATGACATCTGACAGTCACAAATGCAGGTATGGTAAATAGGACCTTGGTAATGAAAGTTTTAGATACTGACCAGTCCGTATAGCAGCTCAGACAGTATATTACGGTTGTCAATATCAACAAAGAGTGAACACAAAGAGGCATCTAAAAAGCTTTGTGGGTTGATCTTAGGATGTGCTGCATGGTCAGATGAGACTGTGTGCAGCTTAATTTTAATATTCATAAAATATATGTGAATTTACATATTTTTCATAATTAATTGTATTATGCAAGCACTATTCTGGCAGCATAGCATTGATTTCAGCAGGTTTCATGTACAAAACCACATTATTCTTAATCCTCATCGACATTTTACAAAAAAACTGCTCCAAAGGAACTGTTAAAATGGATGATGTCAGTGCCCATTACATTTAATTCACCAAAGTCATCCAAATCTGCAGTGTTCATCTTAAAATGCATTCACGTATTATGCACTTGAGGTATTTACTGCAGTGTCACAGAAGGCTAAGCTGGGTACTGTGAGTGTATGTGCAGGACTGTGCTAGACATATGCCATATATTGCCAAGACTGAGTTTCAATTATAAGAATACAGCTGACATCATGCAAAATAGTGAGAGAGTTTAGGGAAGGGAATTGGTGCTCTGCAACCAGAAGCGAAGCTACATATCATAAAACATGTTCTGGCACTTATACGTATTTGCTATATATAAAATACTCTGGTAACACCAAGTTCTCTGCTTTTTCTATCTATCTCCAGCATGCTATCTACTTTTCATTTTTTATTGCATTGCAATAATTTTATTGATTTAATCTTATAAATCTCCAAAGTGCAATTGCCTTGAGGCTTGGGAATTCATAGACTGTCTGGAATGCGCAGGTGTGGCTCCTAATGTAGCAATCTTCAGGAGAAATCATCTCTATGCAGCAAGAATGGAGGCTTCTGTCTTTCAGGTATCCTGCCATGCTAGACAGTTCAGTAGGAATCACTGTCAAAAGGTGGTGACTGAGGCACCCTCCACATTGTCATTGCCACAAGAAAAGAAAAGCTAAGCTAAGGGTTTGCCTTGTGCATTGTACCTTTGCCATGTACTTGTATGACTGTAGTAGAACACAGATTCAGAAATGAATTTTCAATTAATTTGAAGGAATACAAGATCAAAGCTTTATAAATGCACGTAGCCAGAGACATAATCACAAATATTTATCTATTTAAAAAAAATGCATCAGATTTTAAAAATATTTCTCTACACTGTAAATCATAAAAAATTTCAGAATGACGAAACAGATGGCATCACTGATTTAAGTAGCTATCATAATATACCGTTTGGAGAAGAAAAGGATTGTTAGAAGTGGCTAAGGACCATTTTTATCCCCACAGAGATGTAATCACTGGCTTTGCAGCTTTCCACAGCATCCCTATGATAGTTTTCACATCTTGTCAACAGCAAAATTATATAAGAAAAGTAATGAAAATAAAGCAAGCATTGCTTCCAAAACTGCAATGAACTAATTTCCTAAGAGAAAGAAAGCAAAGTTAGGTCTGTGGGTCACTCTTAGAAGTCCAGTGGCTTGTCTGGACATATATCGTACTTGATATATGGATTGCATTTGGTTTTACAGTGTCAGCTGTCTAAACTGTAGACAAATATGTTTATAAACAGGATTATTGGCTTACTATATTATGCAATAATTTGAGATTTATCCCCATTTTGATGAGCTATATTTCTTCCATTAAGATTGCCCCAGTCCTTCCCCTCACACATTATTTTATATAATAGGATAACATGTTTTTCAGAAAGACAAGAAATTTCTCCTTGCAGCTCAACTTCTTTTATAACTAAAGAAAGAAAAAGAAAGGGAGAAAAAGAGGTAACTCTGATAGCATTCAGTTTTGTATTTTCGTAGGCACTGAAGAGTTGGTTTATCGGTTTTGCAGAATATGTTAAAAGAGAACAGTTATCGTTAAGAATGACTTTCTGCTTGTCTCAGACTCCTGGGCTTGTACAAACAAGGTCCAAATCAGCTAAATTTTCCTGCTCTAAGTACAGTTTTGACAAGGTATTGAGCCAACAATCTATTCAGGACAGCCTGTAGTTTTGGCACAGGGCTCTAAATAACTACAGAATTGACGTGCCACCTTACATGTATTATAAAAATACCAGAGATTCTCATATAGGAAATCAATGGCCATTACATTTAAGTACGTACATTGCAGAGTTATCTACATACAGCATTTCCACAGGCAGATTATTCTTTTGCTCTCATGTGGCTGGTAACTTGGATATAAGGAAGCATAAATAACAAAGATGGCGATAAGCTACAAATGTGAAACGGCCACAAACCACATCAAAATCACGGAATTTTATAACTTCTGTGAACATTTGAACTTTCTAGCTCCCATGTCTAATTCCCACATATTATTGACATTTGCTAACTGAATTATGGAATCTTAGTAACTAATGTCCTAATTGTATAACTATCTGCTATTAATACCCAGTTGAATCCCAGTCTGTTAGCCCAAATCTGTCTGTCAAAGCTCACAAAATAATTCCTACATAAAATTAATCATATTTTACTGTTAATTTTCCTCTTTCAAAAATCACACTACAAACTCCAGTATCATTAATGAGCTTAGACTCTTACACTTGCAAAAACAGCCAACAAAATTTTCAAAATGAATCTAAGATGCTCTTGGGAGGAAAAAAAAATCTTTAAAATTTACAAAAAGCCTAGAATAATTTAGCTACACACATAGGAATATTCTTAACTGAGAAGTAACAAAAAGATTGTTTTAAAGGTTTTCTTAAAAATTAGGAAGATACATATTATTTTATGCTACCAGTGTTTTTCTAGTACTTTTCCAAAGCGTAGGTTTGCAATAGGGAGTGAAATTCAAACATCGGAGAAGATTCACCAATTCATCAGTAATCAAGCCAGAAAAGATCACTAGAATATCTGACCTAACCTTCTCTAAAATATAGGATTTTATGCAGTTACTCTTGGTTTTAACTCCATAGCTTGTATTTCTCTACAGTATAGTTTTTTTCAGATGTTGTCCTTGGAGATTACAGTTACAGATCATATCTAAGAATGGAAAGTTCTTATTAGAGGCTGTTCTTGCAAAGACTTTTGAACAGCTTCTTAAAGTGCCCATCTCATACGTAATTCAAAATCTTGAAAGCTTTTTGTCTATTTGCGTAATAGATCAATGTTAGAGAAATGACCAGTTCCTACTAAGGATCTTGGAAGATATTGCACAATACTGTTGTAACCAGCCTTAGATTAATAGAAAATTACTGTATTTCTGCACACACTACTAAAAAACTTACAGCTTACAAACACGTTTCTGCAGTTTCTGTGGCACAGATCTTTTTACTGCAGTGCTTTCATCAGTTATATCAATATTTAGTTTGAGCAAGCTAATGTAGCTGTAGTTTAAATACATATATGTCCTCAAATTTGTATTTCAAGTATTTTGATCAGTCCTAGTAATATATGGATATACTAGACAAATTCTACCATATTTGAGAAGTCACAATAGCATTTTAAGATCAAGAACCAGACTTTCTTTAAATTGAGATCACAAAATGTTATAGTTTTAGAGTTGCAATTTTTGAGGAAAATTACTAAAAACCCAACAATCTGTAAGTCAGACATAAGAGTTATTTCTACTCCATTGTTGAACTGGATAGCTTCATACTAAAAGAGATAACTGAAATAAAAATTTCAAGAACAATACTTGAAACATACAAATAAAATTCTGGTTTGATTTCTTTAGCTGAAACTCCTTCACATATTTATAAAGCAGGATTAGGCCCGAAGCTGATAAGAGTCTCTCTTCAGCTTCTTTTTTCACAAGGGTAAAAATCAGAGTGCCAATATCCATAGTAATAAAACTTTAGTCCAGGATACTGATAGCTTCAGGACAAGAGAAACTATTTTTAAGTTGTGACAGCAGTTTCCACAGCCTTGGAATATCTAAATATTATCTTTAATGTAGCCCTGAACCCAAACTCTCATTTAAACAAAAACTGGATCCTAACATCATGTTACAGGCCCATCTTTTGACATGGCTGAGCTTGGTTATGTGCTGGAACAATTTTTGTTTAAAATTCCCACAGCTTTTAAATAAGTGTTTAGTAGTTTCACTGACTGTAGTGAATCGTGCACCATCTGGCTGCGGTATTTTGGCCATATCCATGAAATATATTTCCATCCCTTCAGCAAAGCTATAATAGCATACTCTCCTTATTAAAGCACACACAGTTTGTAACTCTGTATGTCACACAAACCTTGCAATATAGCATGGTTACATTGAATAAAATAAGATCTTAGGCTATTAATCTTCAAGCATCTTTTTATCTTCTTTTTAAACGAAAGTCCTATTAAATCTTCAACATATTTTACTGGAAGAAGACTTTTACAACATAATGTGGAAAATTCCATTAATGACTTCTTGCTGATCATCTCGAGAGGGAATAGGTGAAAGTGAAAGAGATTTTCCACTATACTATTTTGCATGCTGCTGTCAGCACTCTCTGATAATTGCCACACTAGTTCAAAATGGCTTCTTCTGGCTTTCCTGGACCACAGGGATTCTTTTTCAAATGAAACCTAGAAAATAGGTAAGCTATTTAAAACTGGAAAATGAGTATTTCCATGACATGCTGCCACAGATACTGAGATACAGAAAAAGAATTGAGGAAATGGATTGTGGAGAATGTCCTCCATGTACTTTAGATGACATATAATTCTCTGAAGACTGGATATCTGGAGTCACTTAACTCTGTTTTGCTAGTTCTTATCAAGAGTAGATCATCAATAACATTTTTCAGTAATAAAATGACTCTTAAATAAAAATAGAGGTCTTAGTCTTAATAAATTCTTTAAAAAACACTGAGTTTTTCAGCTTACTGAACTTTATAAAATTCTTGTTTTAAAATTAATAGAGCTGAAAGTAGATAAGCTTTGTATTCTTAGATCATGGCATCTCTTAAGTTTAAGGTTAGTAATGACTAATGGGAAGAAGTGAGACAGATTAGAATTTGTGTTTTCAGAAATCTATATTCATCTTGTAAGTCAAAGGAAAAAGGACAACTCTGTTTCAAGGAAAAAAAACTAAGTCTCCTAAAAATTGCTGTCCCCCAGCTACAAATCTGGCATTCCTCTATTGCACTAGATATGTGCTTTTCCAGATAATGGAAACAATGTCTGTGGAGACTGCAGTAGATAGCAAAAAATCAGTGGGTGCCTTCCATATCTTTTTTTTTTTTGACAGGGAATGTGTGGGTGAATGTAATATGGTTACATGTCATATATGCATACTGATAAATTTATTGGAAGGAAGTTCAGCAAAGAATATCTGTGACTGAAATTTCAAAAGTGCAAAGACTGCAAAAAGAGTAAGTAAATTCTCCTGTGAGAACTTCCTCAGTCATTTAACATCTGAAAACTAACCTAACCAGATGGAGCTGCAAATTCTGAGTAGAATGAAAGAACACATGCACAAGTATCTATACAACACTGTTGTCCTGGCTCAGTGACTGCACACATGAACATTTTGCAGTTTCATTTTTTCACAGTTGGCTTTATTACTTTGTTGTTAATGCTACTTTAAAATAAATATCAGTATAGCTTAAAGGAAAGGAGGAAAAGGATATAAGTTGTATTTTGTGATCAATCATGGTAAAAGGCTGAAACTTTACTTTTTTGGCATAATGTGCTCATGAAAGTGATTGACACAAACTAGTATGCCAAAAGAGTATATCAAAAAACACTTAGGAAATTGTAATTACTAAAACTTTATTCTTTCACTCACTATAAAACTGCTCAAAAAAAAATCTGTTTTATAATATTGTAGGAGAAAACTGGTGTCATATTTTTCTCTCAGGTTTTCAACATTTTTTTTCAGATAGTATGTCTTACTTGCTTCTCCCTTAGGATTTATTGACAGTGTGGACTGTTCTACCTTGTTTAATATAGAAGGGTTTACATTACTAAAGTATTTGTGCTTGTTTGCTACCATGCACTGCACATACTTCTCAGCTATCTCTTTTCTTGTTAGTTTTACATTGATATCTTCTCCTGGTTCACTCAACGTCTCATTCAGTTTAAATTAAAGGCAGGTTCTCATTTCCTAAACATACTGAAAGCTCTCATGACTGCAATACCATCAAGAATAAAACAAACATATGTTTATGAAAACAATCATGGAAGTGAGGAAGCCTGACACCGAATAAATATTTGATCTGTTTAATTGTCTCCTTTTTAATATCTACATTTGTGGTGGGTTGACTCCGGCCAGCAGCTGAGTACCCACACAGCTCCTTCCTCACTCCCTTCTCCTGTAGGATGGAGAGAAAATGTAAGGTAAGAAGCATCACGAATTGAGACACAGTTTAAGAGGTGAAGCAAAAGCTGGTTATGTAAGCAGAGCAAAGAGGTAATTTATTCACTACAGCCCATTGGCAGGCAGCCTAGCTGCTAGTGTGGCAGAGTGGAAAAATAATAATAAAAAAATAAGTCTTGATGCTCTGTAAGCATTGTTCAGCAACAGCCAAAACACTGGTGTGATATTAACACTGTTCTAGTCACAAATCCAAAACACAGCACCACATGGGCTCTGATGAAGAAAATTAATTCCATTACATTCCAGTTCTCTTTATTATGATCAGGACAAGTACATAGAGTGCACCTTCAGTCAGTTTGCAGAAGACACCAAGTGGGGTGGAAGTGTTGATCTGCTTCTGCCACTTGTGCACTGTCGACCTGTATCACTGTAGTGGTGAAGCCACACCTCAAATAGTATGTTTTGGGTCCCTCATTACAAGACAGAAATTGAGATTCTGGAGCATGTCGAAACAGGGTCAATGGAGGTAGTGAGAGGTCTGGAGTGTAAGTCTTATGAGAATCAGATGAGGGAACTTGAGTTGTTTTGGCTGGAGAGAAGAAGGCTGAAGGGAGACCTTACTGTTTATTGTGGATGTAGATCTCTTTTCTCAAGTAACAAGTGATGGGATGAGAGGACACAGCCTCAAATTGTGCCAGTATTCATCTTGCTGTTCTGTTTAGAACAATTCTCGTCCAGAATAAGTGATTACATGGAATGAGATAACCTTTTGGTGTACAAGCATAGGTAGAATTAATCTAAAATTCTTATTTGCATTATTGTTAGTTCTGTCATCAAATGCTGTCACCCAGACTACATCTGCACTTGGTGGACTGAAATAAGAACCTCCAGAGAGTGATTCATTTAAGGTTAGTTAGGGGGGTTTTTTCCTTTTTTTTCTTTTGTTATTTTTTTCCTTTTTCAGATTGGCAAGTATTAAGACAGAAGGACAATAAATCCATTACCGAAAGACTGTTTTTAAGGATTCAGTTTGCACCACAGGATGTAACAGAAACCTGGATAACTAGCTTACACAAGAGGGTTGACTTTTAAATCACAAAGCTATGAACTACTTTTTTTCCACTTCACCTATTTTCTCTTAGTAATTACTCCTTTAATTACCCCATACCATAAGCAATAAAGCTGCCATTACTGTTATTATTCTGAGAAATATAAGTCCAGCAGCAATTGCTTCCATCTGTATGGCTGGTTTGTTATACCAGTTTGGTCTTCTGATGTATGCAGAATTGTGTATTAAAATATTTAAAGGAGCACTGAATGCAATACATAAAAATGTAAAGGTGCTAATTTGCTTAATTTATGAAGTTCTCTATAAAAGCATATAGAAGTCTCAGCTGCTGCTTCACCCTTTTGTCAACTCCGTCTTTATTTCTGTATTCTTTTAGCAAAGAAAGCATTGAACTAGTGGTTAGCAGATGTTATATGTGTCTAATGTATGTATGTTCTACATATTAGAGTTATATGCACTTATCTTCAAGCCTGACTTGATCGTTTTGTATCACTGTTGCTGAAATGGTATACGAACAAATCCATCACGTGCCACTTCAGTATGCCACTTATAAAAAAACAAAGCCTGCTCTTCAAAAAAATCAATCTTTTTATATGAGATTTATCATCCTACTGAGTTAATATTGCCTCTTATAAGAACATTTATAGGACTAACAAAGCTTGGGACCTATTCAAAGTCTTGAATGAAACCTTTGTCCTCTAATGGAAAGAATAACCACTTGAATATTGCTTCTGTACTTTTTTTCTAGCTGATTTCATCCCATTACCCTTTGAGCCACTTCTCCTTTACCATCCTTCTTATCTAACAAGTCAGAATGTATCTTTTTCAATTCTGAGCTGAACAGAAATCTTGGTTTGTTCCCCTCACTATCCATAGCCTACCATGAGGTTCAAATAGTATCTTTCCTCTGTGTCAGACATATTTCTCTCAACTCCTTGTATCCTGTCTGATAGACTATGTCTATACTGCTAAGGGGAAGGGAGCCAGGAAATGGTTACAACAAGCTAAAATTAACTCTGCCAAGACTAGATCACTAGGATGAACAATATCGCCTTTTATTAGAAATGGAAATATGTTATTTACAAGGATGTAATTTCATTTGTGAATGTACTTGAAACTGCCAGTGATTTAATCAATTATGTGTTTCAAAAGCTTGCTAAAGAAAGTAGGTTGATGAAAGCTTGATCTCAAGAATTTGTCTAGTCAGGTATTAATTTACTTATTTTGCAGTTCTAACTATTTATTTAAAGTAGTTATAAACTGAATTACTGGACAAAAATCTAACACAGATGAAAAACATTAATTTTTATTTTCTGTATCTAAAAGGTAATTTTAGGTCTATTTCAGATTAATGCAGAACTTGAAGATTTATTTGGAAGCACTGGGTAAAAAGAAACTTGAATGAGACCTTCAGTCAAACATTTTAAGTGTTATTTGAAAATACCAAAGGATTAACCTAAATAGCAGCAATATAGTAAATCATGTGTAAGCACGTTATAGTGTCCTCTGTCATGTGTGACTGTGGCACATTGCTCTCATGGTGAAAGTGTCACAGAAATATAGAAATTTCCCATTTGAACGAAAAATATCTTTGAAATTCCTCAAAGGAAAAACTGAAATCATCCTGCAGAGATCTCCATGAAGCAGCTCCAGAGTTTCTACAGAAGATAGGAGCTATAAAGACGTGCAAGTGCAACACTACTCTTTTATCTGAAGTTACTGTATGATATATCAGATGAAAAGTCACTGCAGTTCCTCAGAAAGTAGTGGCCTAAGAATCCAATGCTGAGAGATTAAATTAGTCATAGAAAGCATAAGACTGGCAAATGTGCTAAATATTAATGCAGATGGCCACAAAGTAGCACATAAAACAATGTGGTTATAAAAGATGTCATGCTTGGAAATGCTATTCATTATGATTTCATATATCAGTATTGTTAAAAATATTACTAAGACTGGTAGATTTAGGATGATACTATAATGAAGATAAGACCTTTTCATGATAAGTCTTTATGGTGAGACGTAGTACATATACAAAAAAATTCATAAAAACAAATATCTATTTGCAGACATTTTAATTTAAAGTAAACTTTCAAAATTTAAACTTTCAAATGTAGTTTTTCATGAAGTTCAATAGTTTAACAGTTCAATTGTGCAAAAAATTGAGAAAACTGTAAATACATAAGCATTTCCTTAGCATTTATTAAAGGCTACTCTATCAGAGAATCTAATTTTTTGCTTCAGATGGTTTTCTAGGATACTGAGACTTACCAAATCATAACACAGTTTCTGTAATTTGTGTACAGATGTGCTTATATGTCCAACCATCTGTGTGTCCCTCTTTAATGAATTCTGAACCCGAAAGTCTGTTTTCACCCATATTGGATAGCATGGTAGGGATTTCAGAGATGATTAGGAAAAAAAGTTCTTCAGGAGAGAAGAAATACCGGAAGTGCTCTCTATAATCACAGTTTATGGAAAGGCTGCACGTTGAGCTAAATTTCTACTGAGAAGTGTGGAGACAGAAGAGGAGTGAGAGAGAAGAAAAGAACTAGGGAAAGGGGAACAGAAAGGGAAGATGAAGGAACAGAAAGTTGAAGAGAGGAAAAGGAGAGGGAGAGTCAGGGGGGGAAGGTGGAGAGAAAGGAAAGAGAGCGAGAAGGGGTGACCTGGACAGGCTAGATAGTTGGGCAGAGAGGAACCTAATTAAGTTCAATAAGGGCAAATAGGGTCCTGTACCTAGGTAGGAATAACCCTGTGCACCAGTACAAATTAAGTATTGACATGCAGGAAAGCAGCTCTGTAGAGAGACCAGGGAGTCCTGGTGCACAAGTTGACCATGAGGCAATGATGTGACTTTGTGGCCAAAAAGACAAATGGTCTCCTGGAGTGCATTAAAAAGAATGTAGCCAGCAAGTAGAAGGAGGTTCAAGAAGTTCAAAAAGGACAGGGAACCACTGGAGAGAGCCCAGCACAGGGTTACAAAGATGATTAAGGGAATGAAACACCTTTCTTATGAGGAAAAGCTGGGAGACCTGGGTCTGTTTAGCCTGGAGAAGAGAAGACCGAAATGCTTATAAATGTCTAAAGGGTGTGTGTCAAGAGGATGGGGTCAGGCTCTTCGCAGGGGTGCCCAATGGCAGGACAAGAGGCAACAGGCACAAAGTGGAACACAGGAAGTTCTGTCCAAATACAAGGAAAACCTGCTTTACTTTGAGGGTGACAGAGCACTGAAACGTGTTGCCCAGAGAGGTTGTGGAGTCTCCTTCTCCAGAGTTACTGAAAACCCACCTGGACATGTTCCTTTTCAGCTGCTCTAGGTTAACCTGAATTGGTAGCGGGGTTGGACTAGAAGGTCTCAAGAGGTCCCTTCCAACTGTTACCATTCTGTGATTTTGTGATTCTGTGATTCTATGAGGAAGAGGAGGAAGGGAGAAAATGGAAGATGGGAAGGAGAGCTGATAGTAGCTCAGTAGATACAGTGTTCAGTGTAGTCAGCAGAAGGCTATACGCATTGTATCTATGTGATTGTGCTGGTTGTCAGGGCTTTTCTGAGCTTACTTTATCTGTCAGGTTGCATTGAACAGACAGTAGTACTTTGTGTCAGCCAAGGCTGGGGGGGATGCTGCTGTGCAACTTTCAAGCTTTATCTGGGATACCATGAGTAGGAGGCAGATACTGCTTAAAAGAATTAAAAAAAAATATATGGCAACAAGCAGACCACAGCACTGACAAGTCAGTGAAACCGCACACACCCACACATCACCACCACCAGCAGTGATCTCACAGCTACAAATTCTGGTTGCTGCTACTGATCGTGACACCTACCACCTCCCTACTTGAAGAAGTGGTGCTCAGTCAGCTTCACTCAACCTTAGGAATCAGAGGGACTCTGGAAAGGCAAACATAAGACCAGAGGAAAGGTGTAGACAAAACTTTGGTTTTGACTTTGAATGTAACATTATAAATTTATCAGTGTGGGGAAATACTTTGATCAGTGCTCCAGATGTGAGGGCACTCCTTTTCATAACGTACAGAGCATATGGATCTACTTGTTAAAGCAATATTAAGAAATAAAATTATTTTAAAATACAATATTCCATTCAGTGCTTTATCAATACAATATGCTCAGTATTTCCTGACACACTATACATGGCATTTTTTTTCTGTATATCAGAATAGAGAGATTAGCTCAAAAATCATTTTGTTAAATTACCGCATTTCTGAGGGGTGGGGAAAGAAAAAAAAAGGAAACAGAGAAGAAAAAGGACTGTATAGATTACAAATAACATGAGGAAAATACTAGGTACATATTTAACTGCATTCACATTCACAATCTTTTCTACTCTCTGGGAAAAACAAAACAGAAAAAAAAGCCACAATGGTTTCTTTTAGCTTCTATTTGCTTTTCTTCCTCTCATTTCTCATCCTTCTGTTGAGGTAATTTTTTTCAGGCACATCTTTTCCACATTTCTTCAACCACCCAGTTCCACTATCAGTCCCTAGTAGTGATCACTAAAGGTGCTGCCCTTCCAGAGGGATTCTTCCTTAGCAGGGCTTGTTTTGTCATTGTTTCTCTGCATACTGATATACCTATTTGTTTCTTTCTTTTTTTTTTTCCTCTCCTACTTCTCTCCCTTCCCACCTCCCACTGACTCCTCTCCCTATCTCCTCAAGCATGTTCATCTATGAACAATCCATAATAAAGACTTGGAACTTGTAGAAGAAATTTAAAGCAAAAAATAGCCATCACTTATATACAGCAGGTAAGTGGAATGCTAGGTACTGTCCTTCTATATGCAGTGACTCTTCAGGCCTTTCTCAGTGCTGCATAAACCCATATTCTGAAAAGTTTTTAATTCCTAATTCAGTGCTATCAGTGGAGGAAATAGATTCGTGGTTTCAAGCACAGAACAAAAAAAGCAGACTATATTAATGGCTAAAACTACACTCAGATTAAAAAAAAAATAATATTATGCCAGTAAAAATATTATATTACAAACTGGAATGCAGAATTACTAAAATATTGCTTGATAAGTGACATATTTATGATGTTCATTGATCACAGAATGCTTCCATCACAATGTAGAATGAGGGACACAATTCACAGAATCATTAAATGTATGTTTCCATGCAATCAAATGCTTTAAACTATCAAGCAGCATGTATAAAAAAATATGACCTTTAAAGCCAATTGTTCTATTCCTCCTTTCCTTCAGAAGCACAGATAGAAAGAAGGCCGAACTAATGGCAGATGTTCTTCCACAGCCCCTCTACCTATGAAATGAAGCAGAGGCAGGTATAGACAGGTATACCTGTGCTGGATTTTCTACCTAATCACATAAGCATAAATCAGTCCATACTATTGCTGTCTTGGAAGAGTGAGATGTACCTGTACCTGCCAAAAGCATTGCAGAAAGAACTGCTACAGCTTTGATACTTGATAAGCCTGAAAACCGAGAAATATATTTGCAAACATAAATATATTTGAAAAATATATTTGCAAATGCAATGGACTTTTTCTTCCAATAAGCCATTCTCAGTCCTTCAAAGGGCAATATAAACTTAAGCAAAAATCTCATTAGTATTTCCATTAAGTGCTATTTTGGACCACAATTCACACAAGAAATAATTAAGTAGTAATACGGCACACAAATTAGCTCTTGCCTGTTTCTCTCATATATCTGGATTTATGATTTAGAGATTTAAAAGGGAAGTAAATACAAGGTCTGGAATACCTTTTCCCTTTGAGTAGGTCTATCACAACAGAGAAATAACCTGCTTTGTTAATAGCCAAGAAATTAAAGCTATTCAGTCCTTCTTAATTACATCATTTGATTGTAGCTATAGACCACTTTCTCCTTATCAAAAGAAATGAAAACTTTAGTTTAGTTTAGTATTGTTCACTTTCTTATTTATTTACTATCACCACTCTTGGTATAGAATAATCAAACCACTCCTTTCTATTGCAGAAAATTTCCGTAGAACTCTAATTTACAGAAAAAAAAAAAAAAAAGGTTATGATCCAATACCTTTTACTGCATTACTTGTCATGGGTTCTTTTTGTTTCCTCAATTGCTTGGATATGTTTTTTTCCCAAGGTTTCTTCATTATGGCTGAAGCACGTCCTTGTTTCCAGTATCTGCTATGTAACTCTAATGTCCCTCAACACAGTAGGACAGGCCTGGGAGTCTAATGCTGTATTTACTGCATGAACAACAACTTAATTAAGTGGTGCTTTAGAAATATCATCAGTGCTTTGTTGCTACAATTGCACTTGGGCATGTATCACATTGTTCTGACAAACGTGTTGGGAGAATTGCTTTGTAGTTCGTCTTGTTTCTGGAACAGTACTGGCTAAGGACCCTGGAACAAATTGTTTCTATTGCACTACTGGGGATAATGCTCTCACTTCCAAAAATAAGCACAAAAGACTCAGGATGAGGACCAAAGTTCTTTCAGGGTAGTACACAGTCTGAATCTGAATTAGGGCTATTTTACTTTCATTGATATCTCATATGCCTGCCACAGGAGATTATATCTTTTTCCCCCATACTTTAATAATACAAAAAAAACAAGGATAAAATTCCTTCTTCCACTCCTTTTCATATGTGCAGCTAGAGAAGGTAGGAAAATAGAGAAGACAGTACTTTATTATGCACTCTGTGACAGCTGGACCACCATTGTCTTTTATATTCAATTGCTGTGCTCTCTTTGTTGTATATTCAGTTGCATCACGTAGGTGTAAATGAAACCAGTTGGGCTTGATTCTCCATCATTTTTCAGCAAGTGTGATTATTTGTACCTTTGTGAAGTAAGTACAAGGTGAACATGAAATAAGATAAAAAAGACATTTTCTCAGTTACTGTCCTTAGATAATGTGGACAGACCACAGTACTAGGAGCATCAAAGTGGCAGAACCCCAGCAAGGAAAAACTAAAACTAGCGTGCAGATTTTACTTCAATTCCATAGAAATTGAATGATATAATAATTATATTGGAAAATTAGTGGATATTGGAAACAAGAAAAACCAAAAATTCCTAGCACTGTAAACCCCAAACTGCTAACAGTATAGGTAGCAAGAAAAGGTTTCACTAAGTAGAGTTTAAACCAGATGTTGTTACCTTCAGTACTAATTCTGTACCATTCCTCTCTTCACATCTAATTAAAGAAATTTAATTTAATTTAATTCATATCTAAGAAATTTAATTACAGAAATTATTTGAAAAATCTAATTAAATTTCTGGTCTGAAGTTTCTTCATGTATTTGTTACTTCTTTACATGTTATGGTTCCATTTGGAATGTTAAACTCACAGAATGACCAAATAGTTTGAGTTGGAAGGGTCCTTTAGAGATCATGTAGTCCAACCACTATGCCATAAGCAGGGACAACTTTACTACACGGAGTTACTTAAAGCCTGGTTCAAACTGACCCTGAACATTTCCAATGATGGGGCATCCACAACATCTCTAGGAAACCTGTTCCAGTGTCTCACCACCCTTACTGTAAAAAAATTACTTCCAAATATCCAATATAAATGTCTCAATATTTAGGCATATGTACAATACTCCTATTACTACAGGATAATTTAAACTCTGTCTCAGGTAGCATTTTGTTACCAGACATAGAGCCAATCATCAAAATCTATTTTTTTGTATGTCTGGAAGATCACCAAGTCACTTGGATGTTTCAATACGTAAAAATTGTGTTGCACCCCAATATATAATAAATATCGCATCCCTTATTTGATAATAGTCTTTATTCCATAAGGCAAAACATCTGTATTTAAGAATAACTAGCACTAGACTATCTTTAAAACTGACTCTTAACAGGAGGAGCATGGTTAAGGGACTTGGGATCCATGCAAATTAGATTTCCTTACTGATTTCTGCAATTGTTTTCCTGAGAGGACTGAATATTCTACAGCTTGTCTATTGCTATAATAGCAATGCAACCACAGCTGTATTAGCAGAACCCATGTGTACAGAAACTGCATGCCAAAAAGAATTTTTTCTATTAGTAAATTAGCACAATTTCCCCATGTAATATTTATTAAACCAACAAAATATCTAATTTTAACAGCTCAGACATTTTGCTCCACAATCATACAGTATAGTGCAGGTCTGAATTTACTATTTAAATTATGGTACAGATATTTTATATCAAAAATATTATATAAAATAATAAAATCTTTGACCCATATAATGCTAAATTATGCTATTTCTGCTTTCCCTCATTAGGTCTTTCAATTGTAGAAACCTCCACAATGTAGAATAGGTTCGTTCTTTCCATGGATTATATTTATTTCATGTAACTTACACCGTCTATACTGCAGAAATACTGCAGAAATCTCTGTATGAGCTGGTATCCCTGGAATCCTTTTGCACTTAATGAAGTAAAATAGCTCTGCACATGATGCAATACCTTTTACTTGCTTTAGATTTCTAAATTAGTTCTGCACTTAAAGAGGGCCTATTCCTCTTCATTGACTATGATGTTAGACTAACTGAGATAGAGCCATTAATACTTGTGTTTTATCTTACGAGGTACATATCTTGTAACAAATATTATATCCACCTCTTCTGTATTCACAATAGTCTTGATATGTGTTTGTGCTGTGTGAAAACCAATAAAGTCTTGATCCATAGCAAATGTTTTTAGGCACCAGGTAATAATAACGCAGGGATAAGTAGTACTAATACCAAAACACATAGGTGTGGAAAAATATCCCTTCTGCGATCTATACTGGGATGCAGGATCAAGGAATAATAATCCTACATAAATTATCATAACAAACTGTCTGACATTTTCATTTAGATGAGTGGATATGGTTGTTACATGAATTTATAGAAAAGGATAAAGAACATAGTATTAAAAAAACCCAAAAAACAATTGTAGAGCTATTTTCTTGGTCATGGGGCTGAAAAACATTTGTTAGGATATTCTGTCAAGATTGCTATTTCTGGAACACTCTTTCTATATATAAGAGACTGTTTTCTGTGTCAACAAGCCTATTTGAAAAGTAGTTTTGAAAACTCTGTTGTTGTTTTGTCTTTCAGACTAGATTATCATTTTGGTTTTATATTTGGCCCAAAGCATGAAAATAATTCTCTTAAATTGGAGAATTATAACCTTTTAAGCAATCCTAGGTAACTGTTTTCCTGGATTTCTCATGACCTAAGTGGTTGTGTCAGAGTCCCATGCTTCTCTGAATCACAAAAGCAGATTTTTATTATTTTTTTTCTGGCCATGTTTTTTTTTTTTTTTTTTTAACACTATATAAACAAAATACACCTATTTTTCATTGTTAGCACTTCTATTCATTTCAGAGGTATGATAATAACAATACGTTAAAATAATGCAGTATCACCGCTTAAAAAATTAAGACTGTATAAAAAATATTAAGTTGATTCCAAAACATTAGCAGTCACTTTGCAAAGGGAAGAGTTTCTGATTCTAAATGTCTTACTCATATTGTCATTAAGACTTTCCTGAAAATATAACCACAATTAATTTTGATGTTAACCTTACAGGAGTAAGGTTCCCCTCTGTACATCTCCTGATTAGTGAATGCTGCAAATTTTTGATCTCTCACTCATAATGTAGCACCAATAGTACTGTAGGGTATTTTGAATCATTAGTTGTTACAACACACTAAACATACTAAAATTATGTGATTTTACTTTATTTTTTTCCTCTTTTCGTTTTTTTTTTTTTTCTTTTTAAACTGTCTGGACGGATCTCATGGATGTATTCAAACATGCACCAGGGAATGTTTGCAAGGCTTTTATGGTGTGCTTTAAGCAGCTACATATTTTTGATTCTGAGAGAGCTTTGCCCTGGAGGAGAAATCCTTCAGAGATAAGAAAAAAGGGAACACAAGGACTCAGAAAAAAAAGTTTTGCAAATGTGGAGAATGATTAGTACAAAGGAAGGAGGAGGAGACATCTGTTGATTAAATGATTTTTAGAGATAATTAAGTGCATTCATCCAGAAATAACAAACATTACACATCATTTGCAGGCACACATGGCTTTCTTGAAAACAAGAGCGAATTAAACAGCGCCTACAAAATAATCAGCAGCTTGGGGCCAGTCAAAACTGTGTCACTGGGATGACCTTCCAGATTTTGTACAAGCCTTTATGAAGTAGTAGTAGCAACCAGTTGCTGAGTGCTAAATTGAAATGGTCTAAATATAGATCTAGGAAGCTAAAATGAGTCAGTCCTTTTCCACAGTATTGTTCAACTTTTCATTTCTCAAGTAAACAATTAATATTCACCATCAATACTACACAATTCCCCTTATCTCTATTATTCTCACATTTTCCAAAAATTTAGGCATTTCTATAAAGAATACATCCTGCTCAGAAGCTTCTGATACTTTATCTAATGTGATATATGTATGAAGAAGAATTCAAGGACAATATGTGCGGCAGATCAGAGCTCTGTGAACTACAGAGGCAAGGCTAACATATATCTTCCATACAGCTTAAAGAACAAAGAATAAAAAGAGAGCTATGTTAGTGTGATTTTTTACCATCTTCATAAGACTATTTCTGATTATTATTATATTTTATACCGCTTTATACTGTGACTTCACTTAAACATGCTCCATCCTTGGAAGTGTTCAAGGCCAAGCTGGAACAGGGCTTTGAGCAACCTGGTCAGGGTTGCTGGGCAACCTGACACCTGGGCAGGGTGTCCCTGCCCGTGACAGGGGGGTTATAATTCAATCTTTTTTAAGGTCCCTTCCGACTCAAACCATTCTATGATTCCATGGTTATAAGATTGTATGAAATAGTCAATTTTTTTTACTTCTTTCTTCAAGGGAAAGGACTTCTGGTGAAAGTGATCTTCAGGAGTTCATGTTTTGGAGTTAGCACTTGGAAAGGATGTGCTTCCAAATCATCTGACATTAGCAAATATTTGAAATAGTTTCTGTTGCAACCAGGTTTCATTATGTAGGAAAGTCATACTAGGAGAAGTTTCACCTCTGCTTTTCTTTCCAGTCGCTCTGTACACATATGCTTATGTAAGTTTTTGTTTCTAGCTCTGTCTTCTGTTCTTGTAAAGCACACAGAGCACCAATAACAGAACTGAGAGGAGTAGAGAGGGCATGCTCCTGTTTAAGCTCATAAAAAAAGGTTGAACCCAAGTAAGAGGCTTTCATTTTATGTTTTTCTATTCGGCTTCTCTATTACATCCGTTATCCCATAGTTTTTACTTTTCTCTTTCAATTTGCTTTTTGACTGAAAACATAATAAATTCCATATGTAATATTCTATCATACAGTAATATGAGCCAGATGTGGCCATCTCCCCAATTTTCTTCATTTACATGTGTTGAACGTGTCAATGTACATGTCAAATATTAATGCACTTTCAGCTCAGGCAACTGATTATATTTTTACTAAATCAATAAGTGCATATTTATTTATCTCAGCTTTTTCAGTAATGAAATACAACTGTAGATTGAACAGACCTTCTAATTTTGGTACACAATTTAAACATTTACTGTAGCAAAAAGTTAGGTGCCTGAAAGAAGAGTAATCAAATTGCTTATAGAGGCAGTGAAGATTCATATTCTAATTTCTACATAAGAACTGTGAAGAAAGGCTGGGTATACAAATAATGTTCACCTACCTGAATCAGTTTTTCTCATCACCTTCAAGGGATAAGACTTAGCCATGTAGGGATTTTTATTTCCAATAGAAAACAAAACAAAACAAAAGTTGAAAATAACATCTAAGACTAACATGTTTTTTTGTAATCTCTCTGCAGACAGTCTCATCCCTACATGTGAGCCCTAACCGTTGTATAAGATTAGTCTGCATTCCTCCTGACTCCATTACACCCTCATCTGTGACTGCACAGTGATCTAGCCTTAAAAACTGTAAGATCTCCTACTGAGGATACTCCACAGACTGGTTGTCACAGCAATGTCCTAGGAGATGCAAGTTCAAAGCCTTTCCATCTGACAGGGTCAAAAAACCAAGCTGACAAAATCCTACTTCCTGCGTAAGCCACATCACTGATATCAAATGAGACATGATGGTTATACACAAACTTGACAGTGGGAAATCACAGTTATGTTTTGGGAATTCTCAGTGGACTCAGATCATATATATGAGTCACATCTGAATTCCAGCCTGAAGAGAAGTACCTGTTCCCTCAAAGCAGGCACTTCTGAGTAGGCATGACAAATCAACTGTCATTGGCAAGTGAGCATTCAGTCTAAGAAGAATAAGTAATTCATTTTAGTGTAATGTAGTCCTAGAAAGTAGGCAGACTAAGATGCTGTGTGGCACTAAAGAGTGTTATAGGTGAATTCCAATTAATGGGAATTGGTGTCAATCAAACTCCATGACATAAACAATCTTGTCCCCTTTTTTGCAATTGAAAGATAATCTAAGCACTCCATATTTCTTGTTTGATTAATCCTTAACATATACTTGGTTTGGGTTCATTCTTCCTCCATGTCTAATATCTGTTATGAAATCAAGAGATTAGAAGGGCTTTCTTTTTAAATAGTATTTTTTTCTTGTCCTTCTTGTCTGCCTAGGGTTAACCCATTTATTTATGCTTTGTCCAGTTTGATTTAAATAGTCCAATTGATAGAGCTTTTTCTCACCACTTATAGTCTAATACATCAGATCTCAGGCTCGACATTTTCTTATCTTCGTGCCAACTTTGACTTTTGTAATTTCATTGTATTGTTTTCCTGCTACATATACATTTTTCTGTGATCTTTTTCATTTGTATCTTTGGTATGTATGTCTTTGAGTGACATCCAGGGGATTATCATGAAGCTTTTTTGCTCTCTCTTAGCAAATCTGTGAATACCTATTCTTTTAATATCTGCTTATCTCAAGTCAAGTCAGATTAATTCTCTTACCACTTTAGTTGCTTCTTTCTTCCCAATTCATCAATATATTTCTGGTAAAAGGGTGGCCAGATGTGAATGCAGACTTGAATCTTAGCATTATATATTAAAAATAGTTGTGTAAGATAGGCTTTGAATCAGTGAACAATGACTTCACATCAAGACATCAGTCAAGCTGACATACTAAGAAGGTCACACTAGCTCCTGAAAAGTTTGTATTTGCCTACAAAATGAGAGGAATACATCTTAGACTTAAGAACAGCACTTCCTGAACAGAAGCAGATAAATCAGCCTTGATGTCTTCTACTGTGTGTAACCTACAATAGCTTAGGGAGGACCATAGCTGTTTCACAAAATAAAGCCATGGATTTTAGAAGTTAGGAATAAAAAAATACTGGAAAGGGAGAAAGTCACTAGAAATTATATGAGTACTGATACAGTAGTATTTCAACTTCTGAAATGCTCGGGGACCTCATCTCTCATTGAAAATTAAGGTGATGATTGATTATTTTATGAAAAGGAACTTGTTAGATCACTCTCTTTCTTTTGTCACCCCTGCATATATTTCAAAAGGTGTTAATAGCTTAGCTGCTCTCCCAGCCTTTTATTGTTTAAGAGGGTATCTTATACTTGCAAAAGTTCAAGTTCCTTTCAGAGAGGAAAAAATAAGGCCTTACATTTAGTTGATTCCTAAAGGATAATATTTATATGTACACACATACTTTTCCAGAACAGAAGTGGAGCTTATCTGTGTCTACTATTTTATATTTTCTATTCATCTATCAATAATTTACGTATTTCAGAAATCAGGTTTTTTTTCTTATCTGTCTCCCTCATACTTGCACACTAAGAAACTTACAAACCTGTAAGCTATTTTTGTAAGTAAGTATCAGGCTAAGACCAGAAGCCTAGTAATGGAACAGCAATGTACAAGAGTGACACCAAAGCAAAAGACGACAGATTGATAAAGGCAGTTCTGGAATGGTTGCCAAAGCCTGGGAATCCCAGCAGAAAAGACTAAACAGCATTGTAGAGAGACAGAACCTGGTAGATAATCAGGAACAGCAGGGGTACAGACTAACCAGATACTGCAGAAATTGTAAGACATGGGGAGTCCTGTGCCCAGCAGTGGATTGATAATGGCAAATATGCTAAAAATATGTTGTATTTGTATTACTAATGCAGTAGAATGATGATGCCATATTTGATTAACTTGCTTCATACTGAGTCTATCTTACATAATCCAACTTCGTGTAGTTGTACACAACACCATGAAGAGACATAATGGAACAGAGTTGTTTTTTCAAATGGATTTGCTATCACTTTGGATAAAATGCATTTATGTGTGATCTTGCCTTGTGAAAATACTATATGTTAACAAATGTAACAAATAGGATATACATTCAATTACTGTAATAAGTCTGTTGCCCAAGTCACTTTCTTATTATTTAGGTCTTGGCCATGTACAACTCACACTGAGACCCCTGGGAGCAAAAGCTGTAAAAGCAGACTCCTGTGGTGACTGAAGTCAGTGGAAAGTTTTCCAATTATTTTAATGGAATTTAGATCAGGTCTTCAAGAGAGAAGACTATGGGTACTTCATCATTTAGCTTTTATGCACGCAGAACCTTCAGCTTAAACACAGCCCTCAGATTCACTTTTTGATTCATGCAGGTATCTCTTGTATTATCACAAAGAACTTAAAATTCAGCTCATTTAACTGAGTGATGAAATCTCTGTCTTCAAGCAGTTATCCATGACCAGAAACAAAAGCTTGATCATTATCATCCTACAACCTAGTAAACTGTCGATAATAAGCTATTGTGGCCGTGTTGCAAAGATTTCACTGACTCCCAACTGGACACAGTCCTGCAGTGTCATCAGATGAGAAAATTAATGCTGTATTCCTCCAAATATGTATTTGTAGACATTGTTTCTAGACACAATAATACTTGTTTATCTTTAAGGAGGTGCTTACCTCCAACTGACTTTGATGGGTACTTATATGTCTCCCCTAATACTCATTAATTAAGTGTCATTTTAAGATAATACTTTTTTTTAATATCACAATACTTCTAAATTCTGCTTTCGAATAAAGAAGTAAATAGTCATTATTTCATTTGGAAAAGGAATTTGGGCAATGACTGTTGGAAATTAACCCCACAAAAAATATCAAGTCCTAGTGAAACATAAAGTTTTTTTGCAAAATTTTACTTCAGATTGTATTTTAATTCTAAAATGAAAGCTTAAAAGCTCACAAAAGCAGGCTGTCTAGGGCACAATTCTTTTTTTGTTGATGCAGATACTTAAAATTATTCGAAGTCAGGACTCCTAGAAAAAACAAAATATTTCACAGAACTATAAAAACAAGTGATAGCAAATAACATTTTAGAGCTTATCATGATCAGTTTTAATGGGTCTCTTTAGTTTTAGAAAGTAAAGGATAAAAATGACAATGAAGCACAAGGCACCTAACACATTTCTCAACCCATCTCCTTGCCTCTATAAAAGATAAGAGGAAAACACCCTGCTGGTACAGAGATTTAATTTGAAGTAAGAGGCATAAACTTTGATACCTCCTCACGGGTTTCTTAACTCTGCCACAGATCTGTTATATTCTGCATACTGTATAAACACAGTTCTGAGGGTAATTCTCACAATAAAATTAGAAAAAAGAATAGCATGCATATTTAATACATCCCTGAAGTGTTTTACTTCAGCAATAAAGCATAGCAGTGAAGTGAAAAAAAAAGCTTGCAGTTGCTTTCTTGAGCTGTTTGCCTGAACTGTATCACATTGCAGCATTTGTTTTATTATGTAGAAGTGGATTCATTTGAATAGAAATGCATTTGCCCACACCTTTTTCTATTTATAAATGACAAAAAAAAAAAAAGCAGAACAACCAGAACAACTCAAAGAGGCTTATAGTCAGCTGATCTTTGGTAGTTAGGATTCAGAAACAGTAATGCTCAAGCTTTCATTTTTCAAAGCAAAAGTGAAAATAGGTAGGTGGTTACCTTTCTTTTTACTGTAATGTTTCAGCCAACGTGATTTGATGTACAGTTGAAAGCGCGAGAATCATACATCATTTATTAATCAATTTTTCTGGACTCATTAGCAAAATTTTGGTGAGGGAAGTGCTCATTATACCATGAGATGCAACAAAAGGAAAGTGTGCTCTTACTAAATCTCAGTTTAGAATCTAAGTATAACTGCTTAATTTTTTTTATACTTTTTAAAAAAAATATTACTTTCTGAAATGTGATAGACAAGTAAATATTTACTACTTTGTCCTTTCCTATGCAGTGTTTTAGCAGACTGAAAAGTATAGAACTACATTTAAGTAATAAAAAAGTTGCAGTGAATATTTTAAGGGACAAATTTCGTTTTAGTTTGCATCACCTTAAGAGTCTAGAATCACTGTACGCAACAAAATTATTTCATAAGAAAGTTAGTGAAAATCAGAACAAGACTGAGACAATAATTTAAATGCAGTTCTTCAAGCGTCACATGCCGTAAAATGTATTGGCTGATTTACCATGCCATGTTTGTCTTCTGTTGTAGTGGCAGAATTTTTTCCTGTGCCACTTATGTTTTGTTCAGGTTGTGTGATATGTATGAAAAGCAATATAGGGATACTTAAATGAATGTATGAATTATATATGCATGTGTGTGGTTAAGTTTTATATAAGAATACAAATATATGATTTCCTGAAATAGAAACACAGCAAAAGTAACCATGGGGGAGGTTTTGCACACAGTTCCTAAGTTGGACATGAAAGTTCGCAGATACGTTGAGCTGTGTCAGTTTATTAGTAGCCTAAATTCAACCTCAGGCAATGCTAAGTGTAGATTGAGTCAGGGATTGTCTCCATGAGCAAGGAAAAGTTTGGGTCTGCATTGATTTGAAATAAGAGTAAGCTGAAATTAAATCAGCTATGTGCGCTCAGCAAAATACTGAATATTTATTGGCTATCAAGTCATTATCCTTTTTTTTTTTTTTTTTGCTGTGAATTTAAACTCTGATAACATATAAGACTTGAGGGTGTTTTACTTTGGCTTGGGCACTGATTTTTGTTTGTGGTTTATTTTCTTTGGTTGGTTTTGGGGTTTTTTGGTCCTCTGGAGAATTCAAGCAGCTCTTTGCCCTCTTGAAGCTCAAAGTCCTTCAATCAAACCTAAAATTATAACCTGAACCAGAGAAAGGAACTCTAACTTCTTGAAATTTGAGAACTGTTTTTAGCTAAATTCAAAACTTTATAACTAAAGTATTTTTATGCTGTTAAATGTCAATATTCTTTTAGGGCATTCTCCAGACTTAGGTAATGGAAGGTTTATGGTTTTTGTAGTGGTAAAAAAAAATAATTCAATTAATACTATTTCAGAATCCTTGGATATCAAACTTTGGTTTTCGTGGACTCAAATCAGGCTTTCCTTTCTGTTGTGTTTTCTTATGTCCACCATGCCTACCTTTTTCCCTCTGATAATCTCAAAATGGTTGTTTCATGTACCCTAAGCACCCCATCTATCCCGCTGTATTTCTTCACATAGGAATCTATTTGATTGAGAACAGGAATTTTCATTTATATTGAGTATGAAGTGATTAGGATTGGCAAAAAACACTCCGTTTCAGTTTTTACAATTTTAAATGCAATATTTAAATCCCATATTAATAAGATCTTGAGCAGAGGAGAAATTAATCAAAGGGTAGACCTAAAATATTTAGTTATTTTATGTTTTTTTAGTATGTTTAGACCTAAAATAATCAGTTAAAAAAAAAAAAAAAAAGATATATGTATGTAGGCATGTATAAGCCCTGTTATTTGTCATTCCATTGCCCTGGACAGTCAAGATTCAGAATCACAGTAACATATGTTAGTTTATAAATATGCTAGATGCAGGCAATGCCTTCTGATCTTCCACCAAATCAAGGGTTCCCTGCTGAAGGGACAATAGCCACAGTGCCAAGTTACAACTGTGAAGGAAGTGACAGCATCACACAGCAGTACTTCTGGCCCTAGCAGAGGTCAGCAAACACAATCAACGTCAGACAAGGAAGTTCAGCTTCATTTGCTTCTTGCAATTTAAGCAAATGAAAGCTCAGGAGGCATGCTACAGTAAATTCTGTAACCAGTTCGCTTTTTTACCATATGGATTATAAGTTTTTCTCTTCTTTACAGGAAAAAAATATTTAATAATATTTAGACACTTTTTGACATTGAACATGTGCTAACATTTATTCGGGGTAATTTGTCTTAAAGAATAATGATGAAGGAAAAATAGTGAGCAATTTTGAAATGGCAATTGTACTTTGTGTATCCAGTACTACAACAATAGTATCCAGTACTACAACAATAGGCTATGACTATGTATTTTTATTGTGTGACTTTAACCTTCTGGCTTTATCTTTGTAACTAAGCTTAAATTTATAACCAAATAAATTCTTCCTCAAACAGAACAAGACAGGTGTATTTGCAAAATTATTAAGTAATATCACTAAATGGTGATTTTTTTAAAAAAGTCATCAGAAAAAAGCAGACTGACTAAGCATTGTTGTGTTTTTGTTTTTTTTTTCTATTATAGATTTTTAAGCTACAAACATGATTTGTCTGGCTTCAGTTCAAATTAATTTTCTTTTCCAGAAAACTTGCCCAACTACACAAGCCAATCTGAAGACAGCTAGTATCCTATTATTGATTTTGTTGCTATCACTGGAAGGTGCTATGTCTTTTCATTTAGCTTTCAGACCATGTAGCTTTTTCTTCTTTATAGCTTCTTCTTTTTTTGGCCAACATCTCTCTAGTAAGAATAAAAACAAACCCACCCCTTATATTTGTCATTTTCACAATACTTGTTAGGATATCAGAGTATTTAAATGTTAGGTAAGTCTCAGAACAGGTTTTTAGAGACAATGAGTCTAGGGTCAAATTCTCAAAAGCGTATTTATGTTCACCAAATCACAGTCTGCTAGTAACATACCTAGCCAGTGAGGGAGTTGGAAACATAATCTGGTCCTCCCCTTCTTGACCCCTGTGAGCTAACACAAAACCACAGTTTTACCTTCTTTTCTACTATATATCAGCTAAACAGTCTTTACTATTTTATTCTTGTACTGTCCAGGTGCCCCAATATATTATTATACAAGTAATACTTTTCCTGGTCCCTGTCTTTATGAACAAAGCCAACTGTACGTTTTGTTTGAAAGACACATTAACTCTATTTTTATTAAGTAATGAAAATTATTATTTTAATTTTTTTATGCCGATCCAAGATGAAAATAGAGAAAAGTAGACCTCGATTCTCCCTTCCTTGACTTCAACAGTCAACAAAAATGAACATCCTACTCTTTCTATTGTTATTATTTATGCTTTACTCAGTTTGATGTTCATTCAGCTGACATTCAGATATTTACATACATTGTCATTGCTGCAGCCACATCTAAGAGGATAAAGATTTGTGTCTGGAAATGCTCAGGATGCCCACGTCAATTAAACTTACAGTGCCATGAGTTTTTCAGTGACTCTGTCCTACATATAAAAAAGACAAAACAGAAAGAATATTTACAGGACCATACAAATGAAAGCTCTGCAGGACGAAGGATACCAAGTGACAGTATTGTCTGAGAACTGCTTTTTCTCACAAAGGTAAGAAAAGGGAAGTTGTCAGTTTACTTGGTGGAGAGAAACAGTTCTAAAGCAAGATTCATCTCATCTTAATACAGATGTCTAAACAAGGCTGGCTTATTGGTTCTGTGAAAGTGGTTATTGGTCTCTGTTGACAGAAAAGTATGATTGTAGTTGTTAGCTCATATCATAGAATCGATCATCAAGTCTAACCATTAACCTAAAACTACCAAGTCCACCACTAAACCATGTCCCTAAGCACAACATCTAAGCATCTTAAATACCTCCAGGGATAATGCTTCAACTACTTCCCCAGGCAGTCTGTTCCAATGGTTGATAACCATTTCTGTGAAGAAATTTTTCCTTATATCCAATTTAAACCTCCCTTGGTGCAACTTGAAGCCATTTCCTCTTTTCACATTGCTTGAGAAAGAGACCAATACCCCACCTCCCTACAACCTCCTTTCAGGTAGTTGTATAGAGCAATAAGGTCTTCCACCAGATTCTTTTCTCCCTCAGCCGTTCCTCATAAGACTCGCTCTCCATACCCATTGCCAGCTTCGTTGCCCTTCTTTGGACATGTTCTAGCACCTCAATTACTGTCTTATAATGACAGTCAGACTCACAGGGCTGTAGTTCCCTGGATTCTCCCGCTGGCCCTTCTTGTAGATGTGTGTCTCATTTGTTAAATTCCAGTCAACTGGAAGACTTGTGTGTGTCTAAGTGGTGTAGCAGGTCTCTCATCGCTTCCCCTTGGATTATGGGACCTATTGATTTCACCAACTTTTTTGGGGGAAAAGTCCTGATTCCTACATGACCATTCTCAGGTTCTTTCAGAGTTTCTAACAAATCAATAACCCTTCTGTCTTTGCTGACATATAGATCTCCCTCACTTACCTCCACTGCGACAACAGATCAAAGGACCTCGCTACCATACTGTCCTGCAGACTTTTGTATGCTGCCTCCAGGCTAATTTGTAGTGAGCCTATTTTTATCCCTTGCTCCCTTCAAATCTAGTTCAAAAATCTTTCAATGACCTCTGCTAACTCCTGTGCAAAGATCCATTTCCTCCTTTGACACAGGTGTACCCTGTCTGTTGCCAGCAGGCCTGGTGACATCTAATCAAACCCATGATCAAAAACCTCAAAATTCTGGCAATGACACCGGGCTTGGAGACAGTTCTTGATCTGATGGCTCTTCTTGTTCCTTCCCTCATCAATTCCCTGCAATGGGAAAGAAAGCAAACACTATTTGTGCTCCTGATCTTTTAACCAGTCATTCTAAGGCCCTGAAGTCTCTCTTGATTGCCCTCAAACTTCGTGTTGCAGCTTCATTGCTGGCTTAACTGAAAAATCAATAATGGATAATAATCTGAGGGCTGTACCAGGGTAGGAAGCTTTCTCTTCAGATCTTTAACGAAAGCCCCAGGGAGGCCCAGTCTCCACTCTGGGCTTTTTCTTCCTTTCAGAAGGGACTCTCGTATGAAAATGAGCTGTCTCTTTTACTTTATGGAAGCAGTTTTGACGCAGGGCATAGGCTTACTTAACCTTGTTGACACCTCCAAGCTAGAAGAACCTTGGTAGGTCATCCTTGTCATTCTTTGGTTGCAGAGACTTGCATCTATTATGCAAGATCATCTGGGAAGGTGGGGTAGTCACAGAAGAAACTTGCCTGCTATGCCAGGCAGGAACTTGTTGCCATTGCCCCTTGTCCCTTAAGTCGCTGTGTCCAGCCAAGTGGAGAGGATAAGGAATATTCCATATCATGTATCATGTCTGCCTGCTGACTCTGTCTGAGGGAAGGAAGAGTGTAGTTCCAATAGACTCTCTTGCACTTCCTGATACTCCTCACCTCCTTCCAGAGCTCTGTAACTAAGCAGAGAATTTCCTCTACCTGAGCAAGATTTGCTATACAAATTTCTATGTATGACTATGCTATAGAAATACAAAGAGATTAAATAAATTCTACATCAAAGCATTCTTCTCTTTCCAAGTGTTGGTTTATTAATATTTTTTTCTTTATTTCCTTAAAAATGTTCCAGCACATATGTTATAACGTATAAATGGAATTGAACTTACTAATTGTTAAGTAAAAAATTTGTTGAATTTGTTGAATTTTCCACTTTGCCCTTTAGTCAGGACTGATTCTTCTGGTTAATATCTTCATACTTTCGACTTTATTTTTAAAATATATTTTTATAAAACTTGTTAAAGAGAATCTAGATAAGTGCATGGAACCTTTTCAGCTAATTCTAGTATCATTTCTCAAGAAACTCAGGCATCAGTATTATTTATTATTTATTTTTCTTATAGCTAGTTCATTAAGGGATTAATTCAGTTGCCTAGGCAGAAAAGACAACTATTGTTTTTTTAAATACTCCACAGGGCTGAAAAGTATAGCATAGCATCTAAAGAAGAATCATATTTTCTGGAAAGGCACTGGAAGTCAAGGTAGGTTTTGTAGGGTGACTACCATGACATTGCTTACTGATCTTGTGAACTGAACACTGTTAGTTCATTGGCTCTATGGCTGTGTGAATTCTGATCTGTATTCTTTTCAGGTAAACTGGTTAGTTAGCACTGGATTTATTCTTACTGTTTTTTTCCTAAAAATAAAATAAAAAAAAATATGGAATACTGCTTGACCTTCTCCATCAATCTGTTTTCTGAAAACTTGTGTAATATATCTGCTATAGGAGATAAAATTCGTTTTAATTAAGAAATAGTAATGCAAGTATCTATACCTCTACATAGTGAAATTATAACTGATGTTATGGTCAATAATCAGTTCACTGTTCACATACTTCTGTCCATTGCCATTTGAGTTGTAGGAATACTTTGGCTAGCATCTGTCTGATATTTCAGAGTTCTGCAGTGTTCCTATAGGTCCCGTGTCATATATGCAATGCATGCAGCCTTTCTGGTTATCTCTGGAGGTCTTAAATTAATGCTAAAACTCTATGTTCAGGTAACTGAATCAAGACTCAAGCTAATTTTTTCTTTTCTAGGCTCCATTGGCAATAATGAGAGCTTCAACACTTAGTCTACATATCACAGACACACAGAAAGCTAAATGTGTGTGTTTGGAGCTCTGGCCTAGTCTTTATTTCATTCTTATTTCAATTGCCAGAATTTATACCAGATATTGTAATATATTTACACACCCAGGCTAACACACTAGCACCTACAGGTGGAGAGAGAAATACACTGAAGACAAGAAAGATCACCAAAAAAAGAGACATTAAAAATATAGGTTTACAATTTCCATTCTTGACCAAGTTACGTTCAGGACAGAACAGAATAGAAAAGCCAACACTGCTCTCAACCTAACAATGAAAACTACAGTGCTGCTTCATGTGAATTTAAACAGCATTTTCTTGTTTGATTTTGAATATTTCTATTCCTTAGACATGAGCGAACCCAAAGCACACCAAAACCACATGTACCCAAGAGAAAGCCAGGCTTTCCCCAAACAGTTATTTTATTGTTGTTGTTTAAGTACCACTCTTCTGTTATATCACCTTGGGCTTTAGATCAGTATTGAAAACCCGCACAAATGCTGAGGGGAAGAAGTCACTTCCCCCACTGTACCTTCATATCTCTATCCATAAAGTGGGAAGTATGAAATCAACTTCCTTCACACAGAGATCTAAGACTGATTGATAAAAGCACTGTGAAAGGCATAGCTATTGTTACCATTATTAAAAAAGGGTGAGAAGAGGTTTCTCCCTTTTGGAGATGATGATTTGTAGGTGCCCCTGTGGTGTTTTTCAGAATTTCTTAATAGCGGTGAGATTTTCAAACGTACTCAGCTCATATCTAAGTATGATTTCATTGAAGTCAATGGGAAAACTCCCACTGACTACTATTGTTGCTCTTTAATACTTACTGCTGAAGCTGGAAGAATAAAAGTTAAATAGCAAGGAACTAGAAAAAGATCCCTGGTTTTTATATGCAATTGGTGCACAAAATACACTTTTTTAAAAGTAAAAGTTAAATGAACAAATTTAACACTTAAAAACACAGAAAATAATTCTAGCATTTTAAATAATCATAAGAGTAAATATAGATAAATCTGTAGGATTATAGTACATCTGGAAATACAGATGTAAAACTAAAGCTTAATGATTCAGTTATTGACTATATTGAAGCAGATTCAGTGATTTATGCTGCTATTTCAGTAACAGCAAATTTTTCAGAATCAACATATATCATTGCAGTGTTTCTGGACACTCGATCTAATTTATGAGCTTCCTGGACAGAAGTATGCATTCAGATTCATAGGAAAAAACATATTTTCACTTATTTATTGCCTTTTTATCTAATTAGCTTAAATAGTTTGTGATTGTACCACTATACATACACATGTACTTGTTATACACAACTAAATGAGCCCAGATGTTTTGGAACATGCAGCAAAATGAAAAAATAAAAATAAAAACCCAACAGAAATACAAGATCCATAAGAGAATGGATAGTAATGAGAATTAAATGCTCTGAGTCCCATCAGAGGCAAAACTTTGCTTTACTTATACATAGGTGTTTCTAAAAAGAACAAAGTAGTATGATAATAAGCAAATAACCCAGTAAAATAATTCAGTTTACAATGCAGAAGTCTCTCAGTATGAAAAAGGTGCTATGTAGTATCCTAGGGAAAAGAAAAAAAAGAAGTAGAAAAGTAGAGAGGAAATTACATCAGATTTTTGTGCCTGAGAATATAACACTTTTCTATTATTACTATATTTACCACCTTCCCCCACAAAAATGTACAATGTCCTCATTATCATTTGTGATCTTCCTGTTAGGAACAGGCAGTATTAGACATATTAATGTGTTTGATTCTCCTTTAATTTATGGTTCTCTCACCACTTTAATGAGATCTGCTCTATAGCCCATAAAATAATTGCTATGGTAAACTGACTTTTTAAAATTAGCTACACACCAGTTGGTCCAGAAACCTATTCCTCTGGACTATTCATGCACAAAATACCTTTGTGTGAAGCTCTTTCCAAATGTGTAATGACTGGAGTAAGTCCAGAAGTTTGCCTGCAGAGTCTCTCTGCATGATTGCCACTGCAAGCAGTCTTACAGTTTCTTTTCCCAACAAAGTTATGGTCAGGGTTACCGCAATGGAGAAATGCTGACACTGCTTTTGGCCTAACAATGAAAACCATAGTTCTTCATATGCAATTAAAGCAGTTTCCTATTAAAAATAAATAAATACATAAATAAAAAGAGCTGCTCTCAACTACCCATTCTACATTGCTGGGTCACAACTTTCTGTCACAGAATTTTTACAAGAAATCTCAGAAGGCGGAAAAAATTATCAGATTTCCTGATTCTCTCTACAGTCTCATTAAGCTACTTCAGTGTGACACAGCACTGCTGTTTGCCCCCAGACCATACGTCCCACTGAGACAGTTATTCTATCCCAATGATTTCCTGTTGTGAGTGTCAGTTTAGGTCACAAATACTGTTTACCAACAACGTTTTCTAATCAGCCCTAGGAAAAGTATTTTCTGGTCCCAGAAAATAGCACAATGGGAAAATAATCCCCCAAACCTATGGCAACCGAGCTATACAAAATTTTAGGGTATATATAAAATACAGATACTGAAGAAAGTTTAATGATCGAGGCAAGTCAATAGGCAAACTTCATCAGATATAGATATCATATAAAACCATTTATATGCCATTATGTTGTCACTCATTGAAATACAAATGTTTCTCTGAACTGTAACAAAAGCAGAACAAAAGCATAATGGAGAGCTGGTTTTATATCCCAATGGAGGCAAAAATCTCCTTCCACTGTAGCTCACAATCCTCTTGCTCTTCAGCTACAATCAAATAGGGAGCTGATCTGGTTGAGGCCTCAGCAGTCCTCCTAAATGGCTGAGCATTTTGACTTTACTGCCTGACTTGACTTTCCTTTCTTACCTTAGTAAAGGAATTTTTAGACAGGAGTTGTGATTGAAGATGACACAGGGAGTTGGAGTAGTCTGCTAATGCTTTCTGAGCTTCAGCATTTGTAGGGTTCTTAGTAGAACAGAAATTAGTATTCTTAACATTTTTTCCCTTGTTCCTTTTTTTTTGTGATAAAGATCATGACTATATGCTTGAATTGAACAAGTCTTAATCCTTGTTATAACCCACTCTGTAAAGAATCAAACCTAATGTCTATATACTACACATATACACTAAATTGTACAGCTCAGATCCTGGCTCATAGGACTGTTGCAATATTTTATGACATAATTGTGGAATGTGAAATGAATACAGTGGTGCTGTATCTGGAAATAAGGTCTGAGTCCCACCCAAGAATGTGCATTAAGTTAGAATACAGAGCTGTAGATCTTTTCATGTTTGGGCATCTCATGCTGGTCTATATATATACAAAAGATGAATAGAAAAAAGAGAGAAAAGCATTCAGTCTGTTAAACAAGGGACTGTCCTGGCCTTCATCTCTTTCAGCAATATAAAACTGAACACAGGGATTCATTTTAACTCCATTTCTACTTAAGAGGAAAAGACAGAATGGAGGGTGAAATATGTTCCTGAAAGAGAACCCTTTTTATGCACCTCCATAATTCAGGGGTGATTGGATTGTCTGGACTGCTTTGGGGGTATGTGTTCCAGGGATGTACCAGCTGGAAGAAGTGGCCCAGGAAAATCCCTTCAGTTCTTGTCGAAACAGTCCGTGGAGATAAGGGTAAAGATCAACATTTCCCCACCGATGTAGCAATGACCTACAGGGAAGTCACCAACAATGCTGAAAAGGCAGAGATTCTCAGCACTTTCTTCACTTCTGCCTTTACCAAGCTGTTGGACCCCAGATTTTGGGAACAACAATCCAGGTTGATGCAAACACAAAGCCACTGTCAGTAATGGAAGAGCTTGTATGCGAACTATTACAGGAGCTTGACCCCCACAAATCGATGGGACCTGATGTTATCCACCTGAGGGTGTCAAGAAACCTGTCTGGTTATAGAGAGTAAGACCTCCCTCCATAAGCTTTGAGAAGTCTTGAAGGTTGCGGGACATCCCAATAGACTGGAAGAAGGTTACGAATGGGATTAAAGGAGGATTCAGGAAATTATAGGTCCATCAGTCTTACTTCAGTCCCTGGGAAAGTTATGGAACAAATGAGACATTTGAAATTTTTCTCATTTGAATTGTCTGAGCCTTTGTCCTGGTTCCAATTTTGCCCTTCGAGCTGTGGATGGGCTCAAGAGAGAGTGGCTGCCATGTGGTTCTTTGTTGCCATCTGAGGCTAAACCACAACAGCCTTGAAGGTTGCTTAAATGTATAGAGTATCTGCCTTCTCTGAAAATCTTAATGTCAACATGTGATGATGGGGAAAAAATCCTATCTTCAATCCAGTCAAAAATTCTGTTCAGATTCAAGTGTAAGTAAATACATTTTAAACTATTTTAAACTGTAGGTGTTCATCCCTTTTCTGGGGTGAGGAATTTCTCTTCACTTTGCGTAAAGTGAGTCAACAAAAGATTCATTCCAGAGCTGCTCTCTTTTCTCCATAGGTCCGTCCTAGGAGATATAGGAGGAAGGTTTAGGAAAAAACAGATGTAAACCTGTGAAGGTTTAAGCTTCAATATTACCCTTCCTCATGAAACAAGTCTTTCATTTTCTAAGGGTGCAATTTTTCTTGATTTCTGGATCAACTATTAAACTTGAAATCTGAAGTTTATAGTACTTGAAAAATATGCACAATTCATCCATATTGTTTACTGTATTATTAACAAGCTAACTAGTAACAAAGTAGTAGGAATTTGTGACATAGCTGACAGTAGTACTACAGTGACTGTGATTTTTTAATAGCTATGCTGTATTTTGACTGTGAAAACTTAATCCCTGCTGTAAAATAAAAGCTTAGAAAATAGCACTTAAAGAATTTTGGAGAGCAGAGTCAATCATAATACTCCAAAGCGGTATCAGCTAGACCTTTTCTTACGTCTACACAGACATGCCATTAAGTGATTAAGCTCTAGCACAGATTAAGCATCAGAAATGTATTTGTTAAACCTATGTAGGTGACCTGTGATATTCCTAGTTAACAGTGCAGTTCTCCTGCAGCACATTCTATTTGAGCTGTAAATTTCTGGCACATCCTCTGAGGATATTTTGAAAGTAGAAACAAGCAAGTATATACAGAGATTTTTAAAATTAATAAATCCTTAGGGACAAACCCAGACTTGTTGCATATGTAGAGGAAGGGTTTCTATTCAAATGTATGTATTTGAAAGTCCTTTCACTCACTGTTGGTTTTGGTCCTAGGAGGACAGAAGGAAAAGGAAGGGAAATGTTATTTACAAACACTTATTCACTACCTATGAGAAATAGACTCACCACTATATAATAACAATACTTAATGGAGAGTAGAATACAGAGGACAGAACTTAATCAAAAAGTGGAAAAACCTGAACATCAATGCGGTCTCTGCTGGAGTAAGCAGTTAATGATTTATTTTATTTTTTAGGAAGCACTTTCTTTCTTCTTTTTCTTCACTTTGAATTTTTCTAGCCATGCCAGCAAACTAATAGACACAAGCTAGTACATATACTTCCTTAAGGGTTTCAAGACACCATCTTGTGGACTTTCTAAGCCTTTAAGGGGATATGATTAAGAAGAGGATTAAAGGCTATTGTGGATAATGCGCTATTTAGGGGATAAAACCTCAGAGGGGGAAAAATGATCCATTGTCACACTGGGCATAGGCTTATCCTGGGCATTATTAGCACTAGAATTATTTATTGCTCTGGACAAGATGGCAAACAGTCTGATGCCCACATCTGAGGCACGCATGCAGACCATTAAGACTATGGTACAGTCATATTCAAGGGAAGAACTGGAAGCAATATATTACTTTTCAAAGGAAGTAGCCAAATATGAAAACAATAGAAACCTAACCATAAACTTGTTAAGTAAATATAATAAAGTGCATTGTTTTGTATTCTTATACCCTCAGAGAAGAATACAAAAGACAAGAACTGCAATGGGAGCTAATAAATTTAAAGAAATGAGAAGGAGATTCAGTGAATAAAATGTAAAGCAAAAACACATCATAAGGAATAATTAGAGTTGAATTACTTGTATATGTTTCTGGGTTCTAAATTAACTGTAGTCACTCAGGCTAAACACCTGGAAGCTCACTGGAAACATATGCTCAGTTTGCAATGTAGTTGGAGTTTTGTTGTTGTTGGTTTTTTGTTTTGTTTTGTTTTGTTTTATAAGAAAGAAATCTTAAAATGCAAGAGAAAATATTGCAAAAGAAAAGGTACTATGGAAGCAGTACATGATTTAACAGTGCCATCACTTAAAATATCATTCACCTCTGATAATCCATAGTCATATAGATTATAAATAGGAAAAAATAGAATAAAAATTTAAAAAATAAAATAAAAGAGCCCATAAGAAGACAACACAGCTATGCAGAAGAAATTTTCCATATGAGAAATTTAAAAGCCTAGCACTGTATAATTTGTAACAGAACTGAAGAAAACAGGTATCCTCTATTAGTAATGAATTAATATAATGTAACTTGAAGCTGGGAGCTCTTTTTTATTCTGTCATAAAAACAGATAACGGCAAAATTCCATCATCCATAAATAATATCTACCCTTTCATTCCAGCATGCAGTAGGAAGGCAGGGACAGAATTTTCAGACTTTTTTTCTCCTTTTGTTTTCAGGATGGTGGGTCCACAAAAAAGCTCACTGCAGAACTGAGGTTCACTGCAGAAGGAACTGCTCTTCATCCATCTGGATAGCAGAATGCTTACCACATCTGTGGTCTTAAAGCCAGACAGTGAAAATGAAATAAAGTTTTGAAGTTAGCCCCACACAATCTTGAGCTTTTACTAATTAGGCTTTCCTTGAAGGGAAGCAAATGGCAGGAAGGCAGTTGTTGAGATGGAACATTCCCCTTATAAGTTTTCTCCATAGACAAAGCAAAGAGGGGAAATCTGAGAAGTTAGCAGATGTGGTAAGGGTTTTTGTTTGTTTGCTTTAAAATTTTCCTTTTTTTGATTGTTCTGAACAATATGAACAAGAGAGATAAGCTCTATAACATTAGTTATACACAGAATTTGCTATATATAAACAGATGTCCTCTGTCAGTGCCAGCCTACTTGTTTTTCTATGCACCCAAATTCATAAGACAGTTAACTCCCTGCTGCCTGCTGTGATCAAAGTCTGGCCCGTACAGGAAGCATTCCCCAGTTTATAACAATAAAAAAGAAACAAGTGCACAGTACCTTTTAAGTATGACTTAACAGATATGTGAAGTAGGTAAGTGGAATACTTCCTATTTCAAACACTGGAAGCCAAACTAAAAAATCCAAACAAACCTTTAAAAGAAAGCATTAATATTCCCTTCTGCTCATTCTTCTACTGCTTTCTTTTTATTCTAAAAAGTCCAAAAAAAACCCCTATGTTTTGTACTGCACCATGAGATTCAGGGTGCAGGCTACTCTGAGGTCAAATAGCAGCTCTGTGTTAAATGGTAGATCACATTAACTGCTTTTTCTATAAGGCAGCACTGTTATCCAATTTGCTGAATGGTTTGAAGACATGGGCTAGTGACGACATATATGACTCCTAGACAAATGTCATCTGCACCATCTGTGGACCATATTGTGCATCAGATGGCAGGATAAAATTTGCAATAAGAAAGTTTAGAGTAGAGCTATGTTCCAGGGACTGTAGCCATGATCATCATAGAACAGCTGCACTGGGCTGGTCACACATCTAGAATAGAAGACACCAGCATCCTGCAGCAGCTGGTGTGCTGTGGACTTGAAGAAGCAGCATGCAGCCAGGACAGACAGATGAACTGCTCCAAGGGTACACTGAAATACAACTTCAAGTAATAAAAAGACAGCAAACAGGTAAGATTGGTACACCACAGTTCATGTTGAAGAGACTCAGCTAAATATAAACTTTCTAGCAGAAGCATGAGTGGTCTTGCTAACTCATTTTTCAAGGAGAGAGGTCTCCACTTAAGAGGTCATTATTGTTCCCTCCTAACTTTTGTATTAGGTTTTCTTACAGAGTGCAGGTGGAGGAGGCTAATATGGCTGGATCCAGTTTCTCTGTGGGGATAGAATGCAAATCTGAATTTTGTGTCTCAGAGGCATTTCTGATGCTCATGATTCTGCACCTCTGAGCAGACGTGTTGCATTTACAGTAAAGAAAGGAGACATCAAAGGGAAAATAAAATCAACAGCATCCCTTAGGTCTACACGTGAAATCAACAGAAAAAAAGACATCTCAGTAATGCACTGTGTTTGGTTTGGGATTTTGTGTGGGTTTTATGTGCTTTTTTTCCTTTCCCCCTGCTTACAATATTTCAGAACAATACCATGACAGGCATTCCTGTCACTCCTGAGGGACAATGTAAGAAAAAGAATTTGGTAAATGGCAGAGAAATTATTCTTTTGTGAAAATCACCTAGTAGACATTGTCTCACACCTGAATTGATGAGAAGCTCAGTCCTATGTGTCTGCATTAATTGCAGTGAAGCAACAGAAGTCAAATATTTAGATACTAATTTCAAAGCCTAACTTAATAAAAACTTTTTCAAATTTTATTTTTAAATATTCAAGCTAATGAATTAGTTCACAAAGTTACTTTGATTTCTAAGTGATGATAGAAGAGGCTTTCAATATCTCTGAAATCCTGGAACTAATTTATATGTTTGTGTGTGCCCTCAATTGCATTCTAGATTTGAAATAAAACTCTTCAATCTGGTAAAGTAAAATAAGAAATTTCTATGGCATTTAAAAAATCTTCAAATCAAATTAACCAGTACAAGAATGAACATATATTCTTTTCACTATATGGTATTAATTTATTTATTTTTATGTTTTGGCTTTGAAATTCTTATTGTGAAATTAATTATCAGAGGGTGGTAAATGCATGAGGAAATCATCATTCCCATGTCTACATAAAAAGAACCCAACAAAAAAAAAAACCAAAATAAAAAACCCCACAAGCAAAAACAAACCTCCATCGTATTTTTCTTTCAAAAATAATGGTCACAATTGGTGTGACACATCTCTCTAAAAGTAGATGCCTTCAGGGCTGAATATACCCTAGTACTCATCAGATTTATAACAAGTGCTTCTTCCTCACTTTCACACACACAAACACAAACAAAATATCTATAGTCAGAAAGCACCTGCAGTTAGACATTGTGATTCAAAAAACATCAACATCTGCAATTCAGCCCTCTTACAATTAACATCCCGCTTCTAGATATATTCAAAATATGCTTTCACTGGCTATATACTCATTACTTCAGTTTTTCCTGGATTGTGAGTACCAATCAAAACTGTGCAAACCAATGCCTTTAATGGACATTTGGGGTTGAGTCTAGCAACATGTGGCTAATGTGATTAGTTAAACAGTAGGTTGTGTAGGGATCTTTGGTCAGACAGAGCAAAATTTGGATAAGGAAATTAAGGGATGCTGCTTATGGACAAGGGAGGAGAGGCACAGGATCAGGATGTTCTTCAGCACATGGTTGGTTGCTGTGTTGCACAGGTGATTGCCGTATTGGAGCATTGTTGATTTCAAGACATCATGGCCTCCTCACACTCCAGCAGAAAGCATGAGCTTTAAAGCCAGTGTTGAAGTCAATAAATACTTCTGTAAGTGAAAGTCTCCCAGCATATTACCACTTCCCTTCTAAGCTTGAGTTAGCATGACCATAATAATTAGAGCTCCTTCCAGCAAGGCTGCATTTCTGGGTCACTGGACAACCTCTCAGCATTTTGGGGAACAGCTTCACTTACACTGCATACACAACAGTCACAGAATCACAGAATGACATGGGGTTGGAAGGGACCTGTGGAGATCGTCTAGTCCAACCCCCCTGCCAGAGAAGGTCCGTCTAGAACAAGTTGCACAGGAGCATGATCAGACAGGTTCTGAATGTCTCCAGAGAAACAGACTCCACCACCTCTCTGGATAGCCTGTTCCAGTGCTCTGCCACCCTCAAAGTAAAGAAGTTCCTCCTCATGTTTAGATGGAAATTCTTATGTTCAAGTTTGTGACCGTTACCTCTTGTCCTCTCACTGGGCACCCTGAAAAAAGACTGGCCCCATCCTCTTGACACCCACCCTTTAAGTATTTATAGGTGTTGATTTTCTCCAGACTGAAAAGACCTGAATCCCTCAACTATTCCTCATAAAAGAGATGGTACAGGCCTTTAATCATCTTTGTAGCCCTTTGCTGTACCCTCTCAAGCATTTCCCTGTCCTTCTTGAACTGGGAAACCCAAAACTGGACACAGTACTCCGGTTGGGANCCATTGGCCTTCTTGACCATAAGGACACAATCCACCTGCTCCATGGGTCTGACAGCCCAAAACAGTACTGCATATTCCTTCTTCTTTGGAATTTCCCTACTCTTCCCCATTTTTTGGGGGGAAGTATAATAACATAATAATCATTATAATAATATTTATAATTATATAATAATAAATTCATAATAATTAGGTTATAATAATATTATATTAGCAATAACAGTAATAATACATAATGATCACTAATATAACATTTGCATCAACATTTACGAAGTGTAGTACTACATTTCCTGTGTCACCTAATATTGTGTCTCAGACATCAAAGAGATATAGATTCCTGATTCTGGCTACAGCAAGCACAAACATCAAGTATAACATTTTCCTTTTCTCTTTCAGTTTTCTCTTTCCTATTCTTTACAGACAATCAAAACTATCCCATGGTATTCTGGCTTCTTTCTCCTTTCAAAAATGCTCATCCTTAGTGAAACCAACTGCTCTGCATAATTATCTACAAGTGTATATCCTGTGACACCCTGGAAAATCAGAATTTTCCCCTCAAAATATGGAGGTATTATTTCCTGCACTGATGTAAAGGTAGTCTTCAGCAAGTCTTGAAGCAAGTCAATGCCATCTTTGGGACATACTTTGCTGTTCAAAGCTTTGAATTCATGTGCAATCTGGGTTGTCTCAGGGTGTAAAGGAGAAAAAGGAGTGGCCTTTCCACCAATGTTACAAAGAATAATAGAAGGTTCTGCAGGAACATGTTTTGTTATAATATGTCATTCATCCTGTATATCTTAGAATTTGCAGTAGAGCAAAGGTAGGTAGGAGCAGTAAGAGACTACACAAGAATATTGAGATCCATTTCTTGCAGCCAGAAGGCTGAAATGCTACTGGAATAAGACTGGGAACAAGCAGGAAGATCAAATAAAAATTTAAATGTGCTGATTTCACACACCAACAGAAGTTAAAGATGGTAAAGAAATAAATTTCACATTGAGGATTTCTCTCAGGTAAACCTTTTACTGTTTTTTTTTTCATCCTTCAGTGGTAACATATACACTCCTCATGGAAATAGAGTGCTCTGGCTTGAAGAAGGTATATCAGTCTCCCTATGCTCAACCTAGCTTTTTGATACTGGTTGGAGCACCCGCCCAGGATGTCTAAAGGGACCAGTTGCCCTCAGTAGTAGCAGTGGAGGTGATGAGAGGTCCCTCAGCAGTGAAACTGTAGAAGGTCCCTTTGACATAGCTGTGTTGATGCTCAAGGACAGCCTACAAGACATCAGGGGAGGTCTTCCACATTGCCACCTTCACTACAGCCCTATGTAGTAGGAGCTCATGTAACAAATAGTCCATTGTAGGCTTACCATTTGAGGACTAATATAACATAACACTTTTAGGTAATGCTAAAAAAAAATATAGGTGGTTCTTATCTCTCATATTATCTATGCTGGTTCCTAGACAGACAAGCTGAAAACACTCTTAATCAATTCATAGTGCTTACATTGACCTTCAGAATGTCTGTTGGCTGGAAGATAAATGTTGTGATTCAGCTCTTACCATTCTCCACTTTTTAGGAAGAGATAAAGATGTCCCCATTCACTTGCAATTCAGGCTCAGATGTTCTGTTTGGAGGATAAGAATCTTAATGATTTTAGCCAGTGAACATTCCCATGAAGCCAGTACTCATCTAAGTCCATGAGCAGCTTGTTGGATAGAGATATGTGAGGAAGTTACGAAAATGGGCAGATTCTACTCTGTAAATACCAAAAAGCATTAAAACTGATGGAGGTCAACCAACCATGAGTTTTAGTGCCAATGGGAAGAGATAGTGCTGACCTACAGCTGGGTACTGTGAGGTAGATCTGCAATACATGTTATAATTTAGGCAATTTGAATCTTTCTATGTTAAGATCATTGTTCCCCTTTACTCCTCTATATAAAGTAATTGTCGGCCTCTCAGCAGGACATGAGTTTAAGGATTTTGTGATGTCTCTGACTGACATATCTTTTCATCCTTATTTGGTCTAATGACCATTGACGTGAAAACTGCTACTTGAGCTAATCCATGTCCCACTGAAATCAAAGGGAGTTTTTAATACAGGGACCTTTGCAGAATAAAAACACCTTAAATAAAAAATGTTATTTCACAAAATTTTAAAAAATCCTCTCTAGACAGAACTGCCAATTATTTACTTTTGGCAAAATACCAGCCCCACAAACTCAGGAACTGATCAGCTGCTGCCTATCACACAAAAAAAAAAAAAAGAGGTGGCAAATGCAAGAGAAGGGCAATGAATTCAGAATAACTACTCTGTGTCTGTGGCCTATTGTCATGTTTATTCTAGCATAATCACAATGTCATAAACATTCAAAATACAAAAACACTGTCACAAATGGCAGCTTTAGGTATTCAATGGATTCAGCAGCAACCAGTCCAGAGTAAAGCCAGGCAGACTGTTGGAAACTAGTCACAAAATAATATTTTGGTAGCTGCATAACATGAAAACTGCAATTTCATTCTCTCTTCTGTTTGTTTTCATTTTTAAATGCTTCTTTTGGTTGGCAGTTGGTTGATGTATTGGTTTAAATACCCAAAAGCATCAACGGGTGTTGAACAGAATTCTATAATTTTAGAAAATATACAGGCTGAGACCTCATTAAATCAGTAGTATCCCTTTTGAAATCTTCCATGTCTACTCCCAATGCTAATGTAGTTGAATTAGTAATTATGCAATTGTTCAGGACTAAAGAATTACAGAGTCTGTGACTCCAAGCTTATTATAAATAGTAATCATGCATTTGATATTCTAAAAATGCAGAGAAACTCAATTTCTTTGTACTTCCCATACAAGAACCATATATTAACTGAATGCATATTTGTGTAGAATATTGCCTGCAAGTTTATTGAGTTTAGCCTTTAGCATGGTAATTGAACCATATGTAGTAGGGCATCCAAAGAAAATGCAATATTAGCAATATACTTCCTTGCAGCTACATGAATTACCTTCTTGAACTGGGAAAACAACCACATTTAGAAATCTTGAATGTATCTTTCTCTCATCCTTCGACAAAGTTTTTTTGCTTCCTCTTTTTTCTTCTTTTTTTTCTTTTTCTTTTTTTTTTTTTTTGATATCCAGAGGGTGGACATATTAGCTTTAATCTCTCTTTCACTGGTGTTCTTATAGGTTTTCAGGTTTTCAATATTAGTGATGCGTAATTTGACATGGTAAAGTATTCAGAGACAGCTGTCAGTTGCAAAATTTGGAATAGGTTCTGCACCCTGTTTCTCCATAAAGCAGAGAACTAGTGTGTCTAAACTTGAGAATTAAAGGTTTCTGTCTGAAGATCTTCAAACATAGCTGTTTACAATTTAGAGAGCTTGAGGTTATTTTGAAAAGTTGCTTCGTTGTGTACCTAAAACTAAGGAGCCAGAGTGACCTACTTAGGATTGTATTCCCCCCCAAATTCATATATCCAGAGGGTCTTCATGTTTCATATCATTTTCAGAATGATGTTTAGACCCTTCATGAGGCACAATTGTTCACAATGTCATTCAGTGTTTTTCATAAAGAAGAAAACAAATGGTGTGTTGCTGAATCAGTCAGCATCAGTAAGTAGGTAGTTCTTGCTGAATTAATAGACCATTGCAAATTTTGCTTTCATAGCACAGTACAGGATTGGGGGTTTTTGTGCAAATAAAACAATTGTCTTTATGTAGCTGCTTTCTTTTCTTTTTCATTTTTCTCTTGGGGGCCTAACACCACATGGTGGACAGTAATTATGCATGCTCTTTATCAATAATGTAGAAGCAACTTCCTATTGAAGATAGCTTAAGTGTCCTAGGAGTACAAGATCATGCAGTAAAAGCACAGGCCTATGCCATTCCCTGTGGCAAATAATACTCCAGAAAAAAATTCTAAAAAAAACCCAAAATAAAATCAAAAGCACAAACACTGTAAACAGCATTCAAACTTTTTCCTCCCAAAAGAAAACAAACTATAAACTTGCATTATAGAAATTACAAAGTAACATATATAAACTTGAATAAAACTCTCTTTAAAGAATCTCCTTTCCTAGTACTAAGATGGATAAAGTGCTCGTTACGTAATGATTAAATAGTGACTTGCAACAGAATTTCTATTAATGTGATATTGTATTTTTGGTTTTATGTGACTGAAGTTCTTTAATTTCACAATGAATTAATTTAAATATCTAATGAAAACACAAACACCTTCACAATCCAGAGGGGAAGGGAAAGGAAGGCAAGGCAAGGCAAGGCAAGGCAAGGGAAAGCTTCCTATGTAATATTGCAGTGAGTGAAAAGAAAGCAGAAGATGAATTTCCTTTGAACAAATACATATTTTAAATGTTGGTGAAATGCTGCCTTTTTGAGATAATATTCCCATTGACTTTGATACAACTAAGGGTTACCAATGACAGTTCCCGGTTTTATCAACAGTAAGTGTTCGAGCTCCTCAAAGGGGCACACGTTCTAGTTGATTCTTTCTACAAAACATCTGTTAAATCAGCTGCCTGTTCCAAATATTACCTTCTGAGTGTAGAGTCTCTCCCTCTCCCATCTGAGAATTAATATATCTTTACCGGCATAATGAAGAATGCAGGTTTGCTTATGATAGCTACACTAAGCAAGTCCTAAGTATTATATTATGCATTTATTTTATGGCTGATTTAAAGTACAGATCTCATCCTAATTTCACTTGTGAATAAAGACAAAAAGACATATAANACTGAGTAATTATGTGATTGGTAATATTTAAGTATATATATATAATCTATATATATATATGTGTGTATATAATCATATCATTATGTGTAATTAAGATATCTATTTACATGCCATGCAATATTAGAATGTGTTGCAATACCTAGGCACAACAGGTGGATTCAAGAATGGTTGTGGTAAAAAAACCCAAAAAAACAAAGTTAAAATCAAACAAAACAAACAAAAACAAAACAAACAACAAAAAAAAAACAAAAACAAATACTAANCATCTGAGAATTAATATATCTTTACCGGCATAATGAAGAATGCAGGTTTGCTTATGATAGCTACACTAAGCAAGTCCTAAGTATTATATTATGCATTTATTTTATGGCTGATTTAAAGTACAGATCTCATCCTAATTTCACTTGTGAATAAAGACAAAAAGACATATAAAAGCCTTTGGGTCATTCAGAGTTGCATGAAGAAATGTTATCTCAGCTTCCCTTTAAATTTTGACCATGTACAAGGAGATAGTAAACACGTAAGACGACACATTCTTAAAACTCAGATAACTAATAAATTTTGTTATAGGTATATATTTAGACAAGAAAAGAAACAGTTATAATTCCCGTACAGTACTTACCCATTTTAACATTATCACATGGTTGTACAAACAGGATTATAACAAGCAAAAGAAAGCACTTTATTTAATGAATAAATAATCAAAAGCATTGGTGATGGTAGTCTTAATAATATGCTGCTTCATACAGTTTAAAGTACATCAAACAACAAAATCCATAGTCCCAAAATTCCATTAAATAATACTGAGTAATTATGTGATTGGTAATATTTAAGTATATATATATAATCTATATATATATATGTGTGTATATAATCATATCATTATGTGTAATTAAGATATCTATTTACATGCCATGCAATATTAGAATGTGTTGCAATACCTAGGCACAACAGGTGGATTCAAGAATGGTTGTGGTAAAAAAACCCAAAAAAACAAAGTTAAAATCAAACAAAACAAACAAAAACAAAACAAACAAACAAAAAAAAAACAAAAACAAATACTAATTTTTTAAAATGAGGGATATTACTTTCTTTCAGTTCTTTCTTTTCATAATATACAGTGAAAATTCGAGATCCTGTCTTGTAGTTAAAGACATACTTTTTTTTATTGTACAATTAGACAGTGGTAAAAACTCAAAGCTGTAGTTAGAGTCATAAGATGCTGCAGGTAGAGGAAGCATTCTTGTTTCAAAACTTAGCATATGCTGTGCCTGTCTGTGATTGTGAAATTTCTCAGTCCTGGAAAATGCTGACCTTCTACAAGAGGCTGCTTACTACTGAGTTCTAAAGACCTCAGTGCACTCAATGTCTCAGAAGAGCTGCACAGTATTTTGGCAGGATGAAGATACATACCAGCACATAAGTTCTATTAGTGTCCAATGAAGTGATGTCTCTAGATCAGTTAAAAAAAAAAAAAAAAAAAAANACTAATTACACGAGGGGTCCTGATATTTTGCTTTGTAAGAGGTTGAAAAAAGCCTGAAGGATCAGAATCTGGCCCTCTGTGTTACGATCTTACTATGCTTAACTGACGGAAAACAAAGTATAAAATGGCTTCTCACAAGAAAAATTATTTATAATATAAGAAGCTGTGTTATATAAGGTATTATATTTCAGAGAAGCCAAACTGGAAAAAATCAATCCACTGAAATAATGTGTGAAATAGTTTATCTTATAATTTTACAAGGAAACATCTTCCAATGAGATTTTTTTGGGGGAACAAGTGGAAAAGTCAAAGGTGATTTTGAATTATGGGGTAATTACATTTGATTAATGTGTCCACTAAAGTGACCAGCAGTGAAAGTTAATAAAACTAATATTAATTGAGTTAGACCTTAACTGTCCATGATATATTGAGCTGATTCACACCTCTGGGTGATATAGTATCATGTTTTCTGTGCGCTAAAATGCCTTGCTCTGCTTTCAAATCGGTTTCCATTTTGAAGTGTTTTATTACGGTAGCAAGGACTGCAAGCATATAAATTAAATAAAGTTGAGACTTCAGAACACAGTTCTGCAGGAGTGTATTAAATAAACAAGAAAGAACTGAGCATTCAGAGACAATGCCATGAGTACTCAGTTGTTTTTACTGTATGAATTGGCACATGTGAGCACAAGTGCTGTAGGCTTATTTTACTTTATGGCAAGGATACATGCCATAAGAATGTTTCATTGGCTGGATCAGGTAAATATTTTGAGGCCAAAAGGAAATCAGTCATCACAGACCACTTGTTCTTCTGTCTGAATTGGATACGACACAACTGCTGTGCTCTCATGCCAACAGGAAGAGTTTTGTAATCTATTTTGATGTATTAGATGCTACTGTCTAAGAATATTAGACCCTACCTCTATGCCTTTTGTCATGAGTCCCATCAATACCATGACATCACCTATTGCCCTGTCCCATGATTCTCACTGTGTCCTTATTGTTTGTTAAAATTACTAGTGCCTCCCTTTGTTCAAAACATCCCAAGATTAACTTCTGATCAATGTTGTGATCCTCTTTTCCTTATTTCTTTGTTTTCTCATGCCAGCTATATCGATCTTTATCCCTCCTGTTCTTTCTTCTCACACAGATATGCATTTCCTCCTTTTATGCCATTTATGTATCCAGAGCTTCCTGAATTTCTCCATTAGAGTTTGGCCCACTCCATGCTCAAGTCCTTAAAATTCTTCTTTACCATGATTCCTATTAATAACTTGCTAAAAAGTAATAATTGCATTAAGAAGCATTGTGAATATAATTTTCTTCATACTACTTCCTTAAAATTTATGTATATTTCTGCATCCCCCTTAGTTCTGCTCCATGTATTTCTTTGTCTGCCTTCAGACATTTCCTCAGGAAAAAAGGTCCTGAGTGCTCTATTTTTAGTAAGAGATGCTACAGCATAGGATTAGATAGGACTAAATGACTAGATCTATGCATACTTTGCATTTTCTATTTGGACAAAGGGCTTTGGTCAGTGACAGTAAAAAAAAAAAAGGACTATTGAAGAAACCTTTGGTTTATCTTCAAATGCATAAACATTAAAAAATAAATAAATAAATAAAGGGAATCAAATTTTCCCGGCTGACCAAAAAAAAAAAGCAAAACCT
>VXBJ01006732.1:274638-303303 GCA_013400055.1 Nycticryphes semicollaris | reverse complement strand
CTGCTCTCTCTCTCTCTTTCTCTCTTCTTTCTTTCCTGCCTTTTCCTGTCTTTTTTTTTTTTTTAATAATTATTTCAAAACTGGATAAGACCTTAAAAAACTAAAATTGCACAAAATAAATTTTTAGAAAATAAGATGAGAGTATTTTCACCTGCCAGAAATTCAAATCATATTTTTCTGTGCTCCTCCTAAACAGCTTGACAGCAGCACACAGTATTAAGAGTTGGTACTGAATACAGTTCCCTTTTTGTAGCAATAGTCACATCATTTACTTTCTGTTCTTCACAGAATTTTTTTTTCAGATATAAGTTTAAAAAGGCACTTATAATTTAAAATACTTATTGTATTTCTGGTTTTAATATAGAAGTCAGGGCACCACTGTTAAAACTCAGCATGTTCAAAAATAGCTTATTTTCTTGGACACATCCTTTTTAATTTTTTTGGGCTTTTTTTTTTTTTTTTTTTTTTTTTTTCCGACTGTGCTGCAACAAAATTCGTTACATAATCACACAAATTTTCCTTTTTTGATATGACTTTATTCTAGTCTCAAAAGAAAGACTGAGGTGTGGTAAGTGCTGATTTTTCTATATGCTACCACTGTACTATTGCAAAGAGTCATGCAAGGATGCCTATTCTACGTGCTTAAGTATGCCTAACAAATCTGGGCTAGATTCTGTCACCTTTAAGCGGAGTAAATAACACTTTACCCAACTCAAATAACTCATTTTGAAAATGTTTCTACTTTCCGTAGGAATGACAGAATGTAGCCCTCAGGATTTATAATTTGTTGCATATTCCATTCTTATACAAATCTATGTGAACCAAATGGACCATGATATCCTTAGAAAAATAACTGGAAATTCAGAATGAAACAAAGAAATAAACCAACCAAATACAACGGAAAGAAGGATAAATTAACAGGAATAAAGTCCCTTAGGCATCTGCCCAAGAACTAACACAACACAATCAGGAATTCAGAACATTTATTGCAAGAGCTGAATAACTAAATAATGTAGAGCTGGCAAAGCAGTAACAAGGATAACTGGTTAGATATTTATTCTGTCAAAGTCATCAAACACCCCTCACAAACTGACATAAGTACTGCAATAAGCAATGCACCCCTAACCCATTTTTATGCCTTTTATACTGTGGAGGGGAAAAAAAAAACCTTAAAAAAAAAAAAAAAGTGAATTGCTATATAAAAAAGAATAAAGAAGAAAAAAAAAGCTTGTTTTTGGTAAGAATAAAATCACCTTCAGATTAGCTAGATTTGTTGCTTTAAGACTGATGTTCCACTGTGGCATAAGCAACCTGCTTTGTTCTGTAAGGACTTTTTTTTTTCTTTTTCTTTTTTTTTTTTTTTTTGCATGCTATTTATTTGTGTAAATCATCTGTCATGCCTTAACAAAAACCATCTAAAAATGTTTGGATTTGGATTTGCTTTACGTGCAACTTAGATCTTATTAACATTAGGAGTCACTCTGCTGGTTTGACTGAGGTGACATGATACTGGTACCTGCCAGGCATTGACCAACTATGATAACAAACAGTTAAACAGCAATAATTAGAGATTTAACCCTTTAGTTCCCCCAACTAGCCTACCAGGAGAATGCTCTGCTACATCATGAAGGCACAACACATTAAATATTCTGTGGCTATGGTCTAAAAACACTTGTGTACTACAACATTAATGCAGATGAAGATCAACACAAATGCTGCTGTTTCAGCAATACAAACTGTCTTAAGTATAGACACACACCTGCCCAATTGGAAAAACATGATTATTGTATTTTGCTCCTGTAGAATTTCCTCTATTAATTCCAGCTGAGATCAATGTCATCTACTACTCATTAAATGACAGACTGCAGCTAATTTGATCAAGAAATCCAAACAAACAGCTTTTCCTTTCACCCATCATCACAAATTCAAATATTCTTCCTTTGTTTTGCAGTTTCCCAATCTTATGAAAGATAATGGAATATTTTTAAAAAAATGCTAAATTTTTAAGCCCTTACACAAGTCCTTTCTTTTCTTAATATTAAAAAAAAAAAAAAAAAGAAAGCAAGAAGAAATTCTACCTGAATGTTGGCATCATTTGCTACTATGTAGAAAGAAAAAATATGTTTTTTTTTTTTCTTTCTACAATCAATATTTCCTCCCACCCCATCACTCCTTTTTTTCACTTTTAACACAAGTGTTTTGATTTCCTTGGAACGTTGTGTGTCAGACAGACTACTAACACAGAAACACCATCACTGAAAATAAAACCAAAACAACAGGAAGCAAATGAAGGAAAGTAAAAAGCAACTGTGAAGCACAGAAATATGCTACAGTATCCTTTCAAGTGAATGTTATAAGTACACAAAAATTGTAAGTAATAATTGTTTCTATTTACAAGTATTTGAACACTGATTGACTTATAAGTGTCCACTAACATTGTTAATAGCACAATAGGTTTAATGTTTACAGTTTCAGTTATTTTGTTTGCAATGTGATCTCAAGTACAACAGTCCCAGCATAGATCAATGACAACAAAAGCACAATTTTCTAACTGGATATGCTTTTCAATCATTGCAATCCACTGAACTTTCTTGCTCTCTCACTCTCCAAATGAATCTTCTGTTGTTCATAGCAGCAGTCCAGGGTCAAAAAACAAACAAGCAAAAAAGGATATTTGCAAACTGGAGAGATCTCTGCAGATTTTAATCATGTCTATTTAACAAAACCACACAACTAGTAGAAACACTCTTTCATGTTGCAGGACATCATACCTTCCACGGTGCTAACATAAATTTATGCATATCTCTGCTAGGTGAAGCATAGTTCTAGAGGTCTACCCAGTACATAAAGCTCTGACACACACACAGTATTAGCAAGTCTAAATAGGCTAAAGTCACTGGTCCAAAGTAACAATTTCTTATAGCTGGTGTTCCTTTGGGCTCTCAACAGCTCCTGAGGCCTGTTTGTAAGACTTCAGGTTGGCCAGAGGAATGTCAGTCATGTGGTTGCCAGTGTTGAAATGGCCCTCACTGGAACCATACTGCTTTCGGTCACTGAACTGGTTTCTGTTGCTATCTTCTTTCCAGGTCCTGGTCAATGTATGTCCATTAACTAGTTTGTCCTTCTTAACCCATTCTTTCTGAGGTGCAAAGGTGGAGAGAGGAGACTTTGGCTGTTGGTATGGGCCCAAGCTGGGAGGCATCCAACAGTTGTCTGAGTGACCCAAAACCAGGCATTCTTGAGTACACATCTCTGTAGCTTCAGCTAATCCTCGTGGCCCAAGGGGACCATCTGTAGAAGAAAAACAAACAGAAAGAAGAGGGAGAAAAAAAAAAAATAAGAGATACCATATTAGAATCTGGTATTTTGTATTAATTTTATACGTCTCATGAGAAAATTAACAATGACTCCGCAAAAAAAAAATTGAATGGTGCTTATAAAGGCCTACAATTTGTATGTATTCTCTTGTTTTCAACTCACTTTACTGCTGCAGAGTCTTGGTGTACTAACAGCCTACTGCAAACTGAGAAACATTTCTACTATCCAAAAATGGGCTTGCCCAAACGAATGCTCTATATGCAAGATTATTCTGATGTCTACGATTTTACAAACTTGGGTTGGTGCATAGTTCTAGACATATGCCCATAAAACTCTGATGCAAACTCCCAACAAGTAAAAGAGAAGTTAAACATTGCTGGGTTTAGTATAAAGCCATTAAACACTTCAAAACATTGTAACAGAAAAGAGAATAAAGTCTGCTATTCTTCTGACCATTAAACACAACCCAGATAGCTGCTATGCAATCATAAATATCAAGGGATAAATAATAAAAAAAAAAAAGGTGGCTCGTGTAAATCTTGCACTTGATAAAGAACTGTTCTCATAATTCTTTGCAAATCAGGAATAGAAGACCACAGGAGACAGAAATAAAGTCTGCTGAAATACTGTGCATATTAAATATCCATATCGTTTTTCACACACTACTGAGGACACAGCTGTCCAGCTGCAGGCATCTTGCAACCAAGCAGACAGGTCACCCATGTCTTCAGCAGCAGTAAATTCCTATCAGTCTTACTGCATTTGTAAATAGCTGAATTTGCTCCTCTAATTTGAATGGATGTATGAGGAAGGGCAAGCCAGGAAAAAGGCAGAGAGAAAGACTTTGTGTGTGTTTGTTAGATATTTATCAATATCTAAGACATGCTTTGTCATGATTCTTTGCTAACTGTAATGTTATTTTGAGCAAGAATTTTGAGATGCTTTTTCTTGACTTTGGAGTAATTCAACTGGCCAGTGCTGTAGACATTGGAAGATTTAATAAGACATTTTTCCTTGATTAAACAACCCAGTGACAGCAAGGAAATTATAGATTGATTTTTTGAGAAAGAACTTTATCAGGTAAGCATGAATAGCAAAGTTATAAAGCATCTTAAAAAGCAGTACTAATAGAAGAAAAATGTCAGCAAAAAAAAAGCGTGTCTTTATAATAATATAATTGAGACTCAAAATTATGAGGACACTCTAACAAAGATTTCTGTGTTACAATGCCAAAGAATATTTAATTCTCTTGTACTTCATGCATATAAAGTAAATTACTCTTAGTAACGGACCTTTTTCTGAATACCAAAATTATCCAAATTAATTTTATGGAAATTGCTATTCTTTTCCAGTTTTTTTATTGTTGTTTGTTTGTTTGTTTGTTCTTTAACTGACACGTAGCAATTCAGTAAATTCCACAGATTAACAACCCACTGCTTTTATACACACATATAGAAAATGCAATCAGGTATATTTCAACATGTTAAAATGTTATTAGTTAATCTTCTTATCTCTGAACAGTTCCTCTTTTTGAATATCTGGAGGATATACAGTGTGTTGTTGATGTGACAGAACATAATAAACCATCACAAAAGTTGCTTCTGCGTTCCCCATATAAGAAAGTGTCCTATTGCTGACAACTATACTATCAATGCTACTTTCCATTTAGGGCAATACAAGATGAAATAATTAACCCAGAACCTTTAGGGAAAAAAAAAAAAAAAAGAAAAGAAAAGAAAAAACAACTGTAAAGTAGGAACTTAGCAGAGATTTCAGTAAGAACCAGGAACCTTGATTCTGAAATGAGAACTGTGGTAATACCCTGGAGACAGAGATTCTTTTTTTATAAACCTCTTCTTTGCATCTTTTAGTACGAAGCAATATTAAGTAAAGCAATTGCTCACAGTATATTGTTAACATTTCCAAAGGTTAATCTATAGGTTAAAAGCTGATCTTTTTTCCCAACAACAGAAATTTAATTTTAATTATTTTTTCCCATTTTCAGAGGAAGAAAGTCAGATGTGGCAGAACTACTTTCAACCTTCCTGCTCTCATGGTACAATATTGTCTTGCTGACTAGATACAAAAAAATTATTAAGGGACTTAAACTTTCAAAACACAAAGAAAACCATTCACCACAGAATGACATATTTCAAGGAATACAGTGCATGGACTCCGTGCTTCCAGCCTACAGTGGAATGAAAGGTTAACAGGAGAGGCTTCAGTATTACAGGGCTGAAGGGGATAAGTTACTTTTCCTGTTTAGTTAAATAAATTTCAAGAGGTAAGTCATTTATTTCCATTTAAAATTTAAATGTGTGATAAACTGGTTTTACTTAGAACTAAATATGCATGCTGCCCTATAAGCTACATGTCAAACTCTTTGGAAGATTTACTTCATGTGTTTTGCATTTTTTAGTAACTGTTCTGGGCAGTTAATGCTGTTAAACTCAGTTCAGATTTTAAGCATCCATTGCTTTAGCCATCTTTAAGATGATAAACTTTCTGGAGAGTGCTGGAATATTTAGATATCTTTTACTGTGAGCATCAGGAATGGGGTAACGAAGCTGAGGTGATCGCCTGCTCAGGACGAGCAGCTCCTTGGTTTTATTTTGGGTTAACAAAACACCACTGTCCCACTTAGACTTCAAAAATTAACTACTGTGTGCAAGTCCTCCTCCAGTCAACTTTCCCTATGCAGAGATTTCAACCAAAGGGAAGACAAAGGCAGCCTCTGCAGTAGGGCAATTATAATGTTTGTATGGATGTAGGACAGCTGTAGACAGAGTTAAGTCCTCTGCTTTTGAGAGAGGACTGTAAATACCACGGGGACACCTGTGGGACACTTCTTTTAGCTGTGTAGCTTTTCAAATAGCTGTGAGGTATGGTGTAAGTCTTCACACACCTCTACATATGCCTGTATGTAAACATCTATGAATAAAATACAAGTCCAGAATCGAGAACTGGTTCAGACTCCTACACAAGTGAGTCTATTTTTCAGTATTTTCCATATGCATATTTTCCAGTAGTCTGACTCATGCTTTCCAATCTGTAAAATACAGGGAATATTTACTTGCCATATTAAAATATTGTGAGGTTTAAAGTTACAAAATGCCTTGCAAGATTTCATCTAATATATAATTAACATGTTTGGGTTTTTTTTAATAAAATTTGGTTTAAGACATCAGAAGAGAAAAAAAATCTACTGACTTTTTTTTTTTTTCAGAAATGCAGATTGCTAAAATAATATATTTTATAGTTGAGCTACTACAAGGAATGATCATGCTTACCAATTCAGGAAAAAGGCAGCTTCATTCATAATGTGTGGTGCCTGTCATACCTGATCTCCAGTTAAGGCTCTTAGATACAAGCATAATGTTTTTGTATATATTATTGCTAATAATGGCAGTGATTATGATTTAGAGGATTCTATAAATGTCCTACTGTGAGATACAGGATAAAGATGAAAAACAAATTTAGGAAAAAAGGACCTCAGCTACCGGAAAAAAATAAATATCTTTCAACAACATGTTTTTTTCAGCTTCTCTTTTGTGTAATTATGTTCACAAGTATAGACAGTTTATTCTTTTCTAAGACTCCTTATTATTCAGGTTGCTATTCAGAAGCATAAAGTGAAATGATCATAAGCAGTATGATGGGAGAGAGATCTTCTGGGGGTTGCTTGCACTGAAGAGTTGGCTGCTTTGTATTGAGAAAGCATAATGTTGCCTTAATGGTAATTATCTTTCTCCTCCACCACTGCTGAACAATAGCTTTCACCCAATTTTCTAAAGTTGTTTCATTACCACATACAATGACACCACTTAAAAACCTGTTCCTGCTGCTTTAATTTTATAATTGCATTAATTTGTTTCCTTTCTCTTCATAAAAATGTCACTGAAATTTCTGTATCAAGTTTTTCCACACTGAAGTACTTTATTGATATGTGGGGCTTTTTTTCTCCCGAAGTATTTGTTCTCTGAACAATCCGTAATACATGAGGCTGGTTATCAGTCTTGGCTGCTTGAATATATAATGACACAAGTGCTGATAAAACCGTACAAGCCATCTGTCTCTGGAGTTAAATGTTTTGAAAGCAAACACAAAAGTGCATAACAAACACTCCTTTAAATTGTCTTTGTAAATATTTATATCAGATCTTACCCAAAAATGCTTTTTTGTTGTTATTTTATTCTGTTAATAGCTGTCAAGCAGATGCATGACTTGCCTACTCAAAAGCAGACAGGTGTAAGAAGGAAAATAATGTATGCCACTCAGGAACTGGTCATACCCTATTGCTGGAATTTCTGTATGGTCTTTTATCTCTTTTTATTACACCCAGAAGCTAAACTGCTATTTCATTGATTAACTTACTGCTACAATTAGCAACTAGCTTCTGGTGTGTTGACCAGCTGCTTTTCAACCTGCTTCTTTAAAACTCTCTTGCTTAAAGCCAGAAAATTCATTTTTCAGTTCTAAAAGAGTCAAGATCACAAGATAAGTTCCACTCAGTGAGACTTTTTGGTCTCAAAAAAATGAACGGGTGCTCTTTGCCTGAGGGCACTAACATTAAGTATAGTGGATTTGAACATGGCTATAGTCATGTTTCAGACAATCATATTTATTTCACATTTCATATTGCATCTTAAAAAGAAAGCAGTAAAGAAAACAACATCAACAACATTTTCAGCTCTATTTAACCTTAAATACAAAAACCTTTCTTATACTTTAATGGACTACTTTGCTGAATGACCTTTCCACATGTTTTTACAGCTTTCCCCACATATATTGAAGCTGAAATGACATTATGATATTTCATAGAGGTTTTGCCACTACTGTATGGATTATATATAAAAACTGGAAAACAGTTCATAATAAAAAAGATTATTTTGACTTTTTTTTTCCCTCTTAAATATAAGCCAAATAAATGATAAATACTGATATTTTTTTAGTCTGTTAAAATAATAATAATTTATTATTATTTAATAATTATATAACTAAACATAATGATTTTTATAAATAATATATTATATAAATTATTATTAATTAACAGTGAGATTCAGTGAATACTAAAAATATATTTTTAGTGGCTTATCCCATGGTCATACTATCTGGCAGAGTTAAGTGCTGATAAAATAATATTCTGTCCCCAGATCACCTTGTTTCAAGGTCCCTGATTCCTACCATTGCTGCTACCATTTTTGGTAGGCTTATTTCCCACCACCTTGTCATTTGTTTCTTCTCTCTGTCCTTTCTGGAGTTGTATCGTATGTACTTAGGTACAGACCAAGAAACCCTGGCTAGTTCCTGTTCCCTGTCTTGGCCCAAGCTTCTATTTTGATACTACTGAACTAAATAACACTGTAAGGTGAGCTTATATCAGTATTTCTTAGCAGAGATAAGCTGCCAGAATCCTTAGTTAGCACAGTATCAGGAGGAACAGGAAGCTGGTGGGTAGAGGTGTGTGGGAGGTACTGCCCAGAATACAGAAATTCAGCAACTAAAGCATTTTTAAAAAGACAGGAAAGCCTGGCAGAATAAGATTTTCTAAGCAATTCTGTGAAGTACCTAAGTGATCCAGACAGGTTCCATGGAAATCACAGAATATCACAGAATATCAGGGATTGGAAGGGACCTTGAAAGATCATCTAGTCCAATACCCTGCCGGAGCAGGAACACCTAGATCAGGTCGCACAGGAACGCGTCCAGGTGGGTTTTGAATATCTCCAGAGAAGGAGACTCCACAACCTCTCTGAGCAGCCTCTTACACTGTTCTCTCACCCTCACTGTGAAGAAGTTTTTTCTCATATTTAAGTGGAACCTCCTGTGTTCCAGCTTGCGCCCATTGCCCCTTGTCCTATCATTGCCTGTAACTGAGAAGAGCCTGGCTCCATCCTCCTGACACTCACCCTTTACATATTTATAAACATTAATGAGGTCACCCCTCAGTCTCCTCTTCTCCAAGCTAACGAAACCCCAGCTCCCTCAGCTTTTCAAATGTGGCTGTTTAACATCCAAACAATAATTTCAAAAAACATGTGTGACGTCTTTAATTCCATAGGCAGATAAATTTTGAAATGCAAGATTATTCACAGAATGGGGTTGGAAGGGATCTTTGGAGATCATCTAGTCCAACCTCCCTGCCAAAGCAGCAGGTCACACAGGAATGCATCCAGGTAGGTTTTGAACATCTCCATAGAAGTGACTCTAGAACTTCTCTGGACAGCCTGTTCCAGTGCTCTGTCACCCTCAAAACAAAGAAGATTTTCCTCAGTTCGAGATGGAATCTCCTGTGTTCCAGTTTTTGTCCATTGCCCCTTGTCCTATCACCAGGCACAACTGAAAAGTGTAGCAGCCTAAACAAACTTTTGGTTTGTGGCATTTTCCAAGGCAAGACGCCTTCGAAGAACTGACACCTTCCAAGAAACAGAAGTTATTTTACAGTGCTTTTGAGAATCGTTTCCTAGGCTAGGCTACCTACACATTCCTTGGAAGGAATTTTGTGGCCTGTTTCTGCAGATGGGAAAAAACAGGCTGTTTTATCTACTGTTCAACTAGAGGCAGAGCAGGTGCCACAAGACTAAGTTTGCATGTTGTTGTGTTAAGTAAATACACTTAGGGAAATGGATAGTTCCGACTATAGACAGGCCAAATTTACATCTCTCTGCCCCTACCATCTAAACATGCCCTTCAAATTAGTTCAGCTGTATGGCTTAATTCCGAGGATTTTTCTAACAGAAAATATTTACTGCTGAATTTATTTGGGACTTAACTTCTACTGACATCTCAGAGTAAGAGAAATATTTTTATAGCCTAGTGGCAGTTCCTCCTGGTAGTTTGAATAGTCACAGAGATTTAGTCTAATTCTAGCCTTCAATTGCCTATAGAAGACAGCAAGCCCATTTCCTAATCTCTATTGAATACACCTTATGTGACTGCTAAACTCTTGAGATACTAGGGATTAATTTTGTTTAGGGTTGTCTAGTATTTATGAATAGAAGAATTGACTAATTTTAGGCTTGGGACCATTCTGTAGGCAAGTTACAACACTCTGAAATCACAAAGGCATGGTCCACAAATCGAGGATGTAGGCAGATGGCACAGGAGACATTCCAAAGTAGTCATGGTCCAGAGTAGTGCTGAACTACCCACTGAACAGCTCAAACCTGGACAACTCAGTGCTCTTCACTGGTCAAAAAAAATCCTATTACTCATCACAGATTGTACATTGCCTAAGTTCAGATCTCTATGCCACCTACTTTTATTTTTTTAATGTTTTTTTTTTTTCAGAATTCAACCAGGTAAATCACAGAATCACAGAATGATATGGGGTGGGAAGAGACCTCTGGAGATCATCTAGTCCAACCCCTCTGCCAAAGCAGGTCCTCTTAGAGCAAGTTGCACAGGAACTTGTCCAGGCGGATTTTGAATGTCTCCAGAGACAGAGACTCCACCAACTTTCTGTGCAGCCTGTAAACTCTAGACTGTGTAGTAAAAAAAGTAGGTTCACTAGATAATCTAGTGGTTGTTTCTGGTCTTAAAAATCTATGTATCAGCAACTATTAACATGAAACTGTATTCTCTATAATCTCTCACTGACAAATGTAGCCAATTGTAGCATACTATTTAGAAATACAGGAGATACAAAATAATATCTGGACTTGTTCTTCTTATTTAGTATATTCTGTCATTTAAAAAAACAAATAAAGAAAGAAACAAACAAAACACCAGAAACAGCTGCAATTTGTATTTTCAGTTTACATGTCACATTGTGGATGCAGTCACCTACCAGGCAGAGCGGGAGAAAAGAAGTGCAAACAGGATTTGGCATAAACCCCTTTTGTTAACAAATAAATAAAGATCAAATATTTTACACATCTCTCATCCAGATTTCATTCTTTGGTCACAGATGAAAACTCAACATTTGCAAATGGAGATAGTCCAAATACAATAGTACATGGGCAGCCAGAACAGCAGATTCTCTCCCTGAGATGATATTGTTATTTAGACAGACTTCATGGCACACAAAGAGCAGACAGCATATCTTTATAAATGTGCACCCATCTTAAGCATGACATGGATCTCATCCATCTTCTTGTCCACTGAAGCTACTCTTATGAAGAATGCTATCTCATCTAATCTTATTTCCTCAAAATTAGCATTTTATTCCTGCCATACATTTAATTTTAGCAGGACAATATAACAAATCAAAATACCACAGAGGATTCAAATGAACCTTCTAAATTTGATTGGATCACTTAATGAGATCAAAGCACAGTCAGTACTCAAGTATTTGGAATAATATTAATTTTCAGCATGAATTTTTTTTCATTATATAGCTCTTCATTTTGCTGCTTTAAAAAGTCTGTATTCCCAAAAGATGATGACGGATGGTGATAATAAAATATTTATAAAGCATCCCATGGTCACAATCATTTACTATCTTTTTTCTCTTACACCTAAATAGTTATGGCACTTGATCAAAATATTTTGTTGGATTGATTTACAGGCAACCTGCTGAGACAGCACTACTTTTGACATAGTCACATTTTCTGATCTATTAATATGCCCCAAACATGAACCTGCTGTCACTTAAAAACAACTTAAGTCTCAATTTGGAAGGTTCTGTCAACTGTTTACCATAAAATCAAATTTTGGTGAGTAATTTTTACAAATTGCATGTGAGAAAAAGTAGGATTCAATGTGGATAAAAGGTATTATTAAAATGAGAAAGACTGGCAGAATGCTGTTAAACTGAGCTGAACAATATTTACTTCAACATAAGTTTTGTAAACTTTATATGCAGCTTCTGTATGCCTGACCATTAACTCATGTACAACAGAAAAAATAAAACCAGTCAACTTGAATTTAATTAGATTTTTATGATTGCTAAAAGAAGTCTAAATTAAACATTATTTTTTCTTGATCTCTCTCTAACTTACAGTAAAAGCTGATCTGACTTGTGATAAACACAGATCGTGCCTAGAAAGCAGGCACGATACTCTATGATTTTATTGAAGTAAGGATATTTGCTTTATTAATCCATAGCTGAAGAAAAGCACAATTCATCATCGGATACATACATATGATGTACTGTGCTATCTGTACAAATATATATAATGTGAGAGTTTTGTATATATATCAAATATATTTTTACTTTTATATATATTTTATATGTCTATATCTATCCAAGTCCTGTATCTTAACAACATAATGAAATAGAATAATAAAGTGAAGTATATTAAAGTGAAAGGAATCGCTCAGAAAATTAGTAACTTAATTGCTGTGCTCGTTGGGTATGCATCCTCAGCCATCCTAACTTCCTTCTGTTATTAATAGAGAGAGAAGCATTTGCATGAAGTGATTCAGCTCTCTGAAGACCTGACTCACTTTCTCAAAGTTGTGAGTTTTTGTCCATTGAAAAAAAGGGACTGTGATTGAATGGCAATTACATCTAGCTCTAGGTATTTAAAGTGGATGTGATGAGTCTAGATCTTTGTTGCTATTCCAGATGATAGTAGATTACTTTGTTCTGATTTTTTGAAATGCACTTAAATAAAGTTTTTCCATTATAAGCAAAAGAGATCCGGCAGCCAGTGAATAAATCAGCTGACAGTTACATTATCCAAAGTACGCAAATGGAGATTCTGTGAAACCTGGAAGAGACTTACTGGAGGGAGACTGCTATAATCAAGTTATCTTTCAGAAAATTTATACTTCAAAGTGATTCTAGTTCTCCACACTCTGAAACAGATAGAAGACTCTGAAATGCTCTATTTATAAGAGAGAGTAAACTGTGATCATTGAGGTTTCCTGAAGTTCTGTACATAGGACAGATCATACAATTAAAAGCCTGGAAAACATAAAACTGAAAAAAAAAAAAAAAAAGTGAAAATTATTAAATTTATGGGCCAGATTACAAAAGAGATCTTTGTAAGTTATTTACTGCACCAGAAATTTGAGATTTAAGCAAAAAACTTCATACTCAGAGACACGTATGGTTGCTTTACTGTACTTATCTCCAGGATATTCTCAGACCATACATAGGTTTAATGAAATCCAAATCTTCTATTACATTTTAGTAGTTTTGTTAGTTTGTATTAATCTATTTTGATAAGTCATTCAGTAATTATCCCCAAATATCTCCAGTTCTCTTTTAAGCCCCAAGTATTGCCAATTTGCCTGTAATTTTAGAATATCACCAATAATAATAATATTCAGTCATTTTCTTAATATGTACTTGGTAATTTATGAATAAGGGTTTGGGTTTTTTTAGTCCTATTATTTAATCCAATAATACTTTTTATAAGAAGTATTGTATTCTAGTAAAATATAACTTTTTCTTTAAAAGGACACCACATATCTTAAAGTTGCATAAAACAAGAAATAGTAGTAGTGTGAGTGCCCAACAGAACTTGATGAAAAAGACTGGGGAACCTCAGAATCTCCAAAACATAAGCTTACTGCTCTTATTATCCACCACAGAAATGTGTAAATAGGAAACCAGTATAAGGACCACAACAAGAATTATCTTCTTATTTAATCACATATACTAGCATTCCTCATTAAAACTAAGTTTTAAGGAAAAGGTTATTTTACCATAAGCACATAAGTTACTTCACTATCCTACAGCCTTTCCAGACTTCCAGGAATTTGGCCCCATATTTCAGTATATTTCTGCATTCTTATATGTTTCACTTTTTCTCAAATTGAACAAACCACAGTTTTACGAGGCACTCCTGGCTGGGGCTGTCACTTTGTTTCTTTCCAAAAGTAAGAAGTCTGGGTTTCAGTCTTGGGAAAATAGCTCCAAGTTATTAACTTTAGGACCTTTAGCAAATTTATAACGCAAAGGTGCCACCAGGAACAATCAGTGTAGCTTCATTTCAAATTCTATCACTTAGTTCATTCAGACCTAATTCCTAAGTATTATTTTCTTAGTACTAGATTAACCTCTGTACAGTGGCAAGTGCCATAGTAAACAATTTCCCATGATTTTTGAGTAAAAAAGTGGAAAAATCAATTGTCTACTTTAAGGAATATATGAAAAATCAGGAAAAAAGAAAAAAAAAAAAAAAAGAAAAGAAAAAACCCTCAATATCAAAAAAGCTAAAAATCTTATACTCCAGACATCAATTACATATGAGCAAAACAAAAATGTAGGCATACACTACAGTGTTTAAAAATGCAATGCTAATTAAGAAATATAATTAAGACTGCTTTTGCACAGAAATATGACATTCATTCTGTAATTAGGTTAATTACAGTTATCTAAACAAACATTACATATCAGTTGAAATGTATCTTTTTTATGAAGTCCTATTACTAATGTACATTTCTTGACACTCTCCTGTTTTCCTATTTTCCTTCAGTAAAATTCAGATCAAAATCAAATTTAGGTTAAACTGAATTTGTTGCAAATTCGTGGCAGATGCCTTATGTGTAAGTGCTATTATGTAAATAAGTAGCTTAACTGACTTGAAAAGACCTTTTGAAGTACATTTCTCTTTGCAGTATTGGGATCTAAATCTGGGAATTCATTCTCCTAACTTAAGCTACATGAATCTGAGTAACTGAAGTATGTAACAGAAGAAAGTGCTTAAATTAGGTGCCTAGTAGACTTGAATATATTGTTGATTTTGTCTTCCATTCTACACAAAAATGTATGCTTGATAAATTTCACAGGATACTGATGTCAGAGATGACATTAAACTAATCCAGAGACAAAAGAACCATTTCCTAATTCTGCTTGTATAATGGCCTCTCATTTAGTTAATTTTGTAAAATTCAGCTCAGTGCCAGCTGAGTTGTCAGAACTGCAGGCGTATTAGGCAGTGAATACTTGAAAGTGCTTTCCTTCATTATGTCTGAGCTACACCCATGCTACAGTTCCTTCACTTTCTTTTAAAAGTGTGTTCATTTACATCATATTTTCAGAAGAGATATTCATAAGTGTCTTAATGAGCTTATATAGTTTACAGTAAAACTGCCATTAAACAAATGCTCCTGAGTCAAAACACTTACGTTTTATTAAGCCATGCTTGAAAATTAGTCTGTGCTGCATTTAGTCATTACATTCAATATACTGAAAATTAATACAGAAGCAATTTCTGTATACACTATTTTCCAAATACTTTTGTTTAGTCACACAGTCCTATTGTAATCCTTGGCAAAAGCTGTACTTCCAGGCTTTCAAGACTTAGCTGGAAGACTGAAGAAAAAAATATTTATGATTCTATAGAGGAAATCAAACCTTATTTCACCTGAATAGTGAGTCCACATTTAATGGAGGCTGAAAAATTTCTTTCATCTTTCTGTTCAATGAAAAATCTCAGCAAACCAAGCCTTCCACACCTCTTAGGCTTGTTTTTTATTGTGTTATAATTATTAATGCAAGAGAAGCTAGAAAGTAGGCCACTTAAAGTTGCATCCAAATCTAAGTATACAGTAAAAATCTTGTCTGAAATTAGTGGACAAAGTGCACATATGGTAAGTCTCCACTATCATGGATGTCATCTCCAAGAGCCTGAACATTTTTAAGCAAAAAAAGATTAACAAATATTATTGTTTTTTTTAAATTGATTAAAAGGTACTGAGAGAGATACTGAAGGAAAAATTGTTACTGTGAGTGCGGTTCATGAACACTTGTAATGGGCTCTTTACTTTTTCCTTTATGATTGTACGTGTCTTGGTTTCTCAGGTAATAAAAAAAAAAAATCAATGCAAGTTTGTGAAATTTGGTTCATGTGTAAAGCAATTCTTGGGTAGTAGCATAGCAAGAGATACTGTTGTTCTGCTTTCCTTAAACCATTGCTTCTGCATAATACCAAAAGACAAGATTTAAGACCTGCTTACCTCCTTAGAATTATTTTCATTGCTATATAATATGGCTAGAAACTTTTATTACTTGCTCAGTCATATAAGAATCTGACAATTCCTATAATGTGAGAGTTGCAAATAGTTGGCAGTTCACTGGTTCTTTTTTCTTTCTCCAGTTTAAGACATAAAGGTAGACAGTAATTTCATATATTTGAATTTACTGCTTTTCTTTTCCATTTTTTAATAAAAATAAAACCAAAAAATTAAAAAGTCAATGTATAATACAATTTTGAGCACATACTTAGTGAGGTATGTTATAAGCTTAACACATTCAAGTTTCTGAAAGTAATGGCAGTATGAAAAGCTTTGTACTTACTGAATTTATTGAAAACTTATTGCTTATTGAACTTACCGAAACACTGTGAAGCAACTCGGATTAACAACCTTGGACTAAAAAAAAAAACAACCACCACCACCATCAACAACAAAACAGCTGATTAACCAAAATATGAAAAGTAAATGAAGAGTTGCCGTTGCCAGATTTAGTTCACGTAACATTTCCACTGTTTCAGCTCCCTGACAGGAACTGCGGTGCAGATGTTAATTACCATTTATAAAATGCCTTGTCAAAACACCTAAGAATTACTGTTCCATTAATAACTTTGTCCTACGCTTGGGTTCAATGACTGTTTCAAGCTGAAGAATGCTGAAAAGGATCATTGACACTTGGTTAGGACACCCAGTCTTCCCTTCACACCCCAGCCAGTAATGCATGGCTTTATGCCAACAATTTAGCTTTAGAAGAGGAACTGCTATAAAATTGTAGTTGTGAGGTGATTAACAGTCACATTTAAGAAGATTATTACCCTTGTATCAAGTGAGTTAATTTATTAAATGGTAACTTCAGAGGCAGCAAGTCATTTAGAAACAATGGGAAACACTTAAGAGCACAATGACCTGTCTGAGATGCCAGAATACTTTATTGGTAGACAAACAGAAGTATTCTAGGCCAATTTATTTGGTAATAGAGACAGGCAGCTGCTTCTCTACACTTTCATTGGGCACATACCTCTTCTCCTTTGAAATAGGTTGAACTTTTGCTACTGACTTTGTTGGGTGTAAAACTGGGTCCTTTGTCTCTATAGAACACCAAATGTATTTTACCAACAACCCTGATTTAGGAAGGCATGCACTGAAAGAAACAGATCATTCCCTTGTGAACTGGAAGTCATTCCTTTAGCGTTTATCTTCCCTCTTGTGGTTTCAGCCCTCAAATGAGAACACCTATGTACAACACCAATTTTTCCTTTACAATGTATTTCACTCAAGACCCTACTTTTTCCAAGTTGTCTATATATTGTTCTGCTTACTCTCTTTCTGACATGTTTTCAGCTAAGGTCTCATCAATATTCCTGCTTGTTTCTCAAAAAAAAGCTATTTCCTCCCACCATCTTCTCAGCTGCCTAGATGATAAGTCTTTCACACATTTATATCACTGAATTTAGTTACCAGATTTCACTTAGAATGAGTGAGGGGCTTCTTTTTTGAGTGGATTCTATCTGAACAGAACTCTAGCAGGCTTTTGGATGGCCGCAAAACACACGCTGAAGAGTCTCAGGACAATTTCTCCAGACAAAATTTTCATTTTTCTGCATATGACACAAAATTAGAATGGAATTTCATAGAATATCAGGGACATAGAAATATCAGGGACATAGAAATATCAGAGACAGCATTTATTTTCACAATATTGCAGATCTCTGTCAGTAGCAGTATGGATTTATGTAGTATTAAGGGAACAAAGCTGTAGCTGTAGGACAGTGGGCCTGGCCAACAAAATTCAGTCAGTCAACAGCTGAAAATTCTGCTAATGCAAATGGTTTTGCGGAGTGCAAGGTGGGACAAAAAACCCTTCAAGAAAGTTTGAAAAGATGGATTACATCCTAAATTGCATTTAGTCCCCCATTCTAGCATTAAGTGCTAGCAGTATTCCTGATTAAAATGGAAAATGTTGTTTCCTACTGTGGGGAGAAAAATAACACTGAAAGCAAAGAACACCTGGCAGACACTTTGAGCATGAAGCCTTTTATTAAGCACTGAGGTTTTTTTGTTTGTTTGTTTGTTTTTTTGTTAATTAATCTATTTCACAGTTTCAGGTAATCACTTTGTGAATTTTCAGTGGTCTGACTTTCAAAGGAACTTTATGCTCTGTCAGTTGCTATACCTGTATTGTCAAAGAACATGGGAATGACACAAATATCTTGGTAATTTTTCACTGCTGGCTTGCATATCCCTTCCACAGTGCTCTTTTTCCAGAAGGCAGCTGTGTTAAAAACATTCTTTGTCCTAATGGTTATGTATCAACAGCGTATTCTCTGTATCCTTGTTAGCTTACTAAGCAAACCTCCAGGGTTCTGCTATTTTACTGCTAAAAGATGGAGGTAGCAAGATCTCCTTCTTGATAAGACTGATTAAATAAGACTGCAACACTTGTCTGCACAAATGCCTACCCTATCATGGCCTGCAGCAGTCACAGCACCAACTAACAATACTTGCTTAAACTTCACGCTAACGCTGTTGCATATCACCTAAGTTCCCCTGTCCATACTAGATGTGATTTTGTGTGACACCTGCTATTTTCTGGGGAGGCATTTACTACAGTCAAACAGGCACAATTAATCAGAGGAAAAATCCAAATTCAACACCAACCAATTTTATAAATATGTGAAGTATGAGATGAGTACTACCTGACTGCGATGTCATCAGCGTACAGTCAGTCTCAGAGGATAGAAAAGGGAGCATAAAATATGACAAATCTATAAGAATTGATCTGAATGAATTAAAGAGAATTAAAAAGGAAAATATAACCCCGTGACAACTGTAAAATGGGAAAAAATGTGCCACATCGATTTTAAGAATGGTAGATAATGTGAAATTACCATGGTAAATTACTTCATTTTTAGAAGCAAAGGAAATTGAGTAAATCTCATATCTCTGGACTTCAGTAAAGCATGTGATGAAGTGCCATATAGGAAATTATTTTAGTTTAGCTAGAATATATGCTAATAGAAAATATAGGTTGATTTGAGATGTGAATAAATGGTGCTGAAAGGGGAAGTATGGGGCTGGAGGGAGGTTCCACAAAATTCAGTCTTAGAACTAATCCGGAATAATATGTTCAGTAATGATCTTGCTATGAATATACACAAAGGGTTGACATAATCTGCTGCTGACACAAAACTAGGAGTATCATCAGTAAAGATCAACTTATCAAAAGAACTAAAGAAAGAAAAGAAGACAGGAGTCTTTCTTATCAGGGAAGGCTAGACAAGATTTTAGCTTGTTTCATTTAGGAGAATGAAACCAGAGAAAGAGAAAGGTGAAAAGCAAGGGTAAACAATTAGAGATATAAAATGGCTTTGTAAATTAAGAGATAATACTGTCATAGAATAAATCTGATGACATGGTGCCTATGATAACAGACTACTGGACTCCTTCATAATATTTACATTATTATATCAGCTAAAATGCCAAAACAAAAACGGTAAACATGTTTTTATTTTGCAGATTAGTGGAAGTTTATACTGTAACTTTTCATTCCTTCATGTCTGACTACAGTCATGGCAGCTGATGTACGACTGAAGTTTGCACTGTAACAAAGTATTAAGACACTATAGTCACAATGTACTGTTTCTAATACAAGATAGACAAAAAGAGTTATAATTCCTCACAGAGAGAATATGCAGCATTAAGGCTAAGAATTCTTAGCAAGAACATGGGATTTTTCAGTACGAATGCTGTCCAGCATTCATGTACTTTCAAAAAATCTCATCTGGTAAAAGAAGCTACTAGAAGTAGGAATGATCTGATGAAATACTGTCATTTGTAATTGAAGAATACCTTTCAGCTAATAATCTAGATTCTTTAAACAGGCTCTTTTGCAATGTAATTCATCTGAACTCCTTTAGGTTTTACTTTACAATGAGATGAATTGTGCCCTGAAAGTGTCTACTTCTCCCTGCTGACTACTAAATTACCCAAAGTGCCCAGATCAGATGTATATGTGGGATCCTTAGCTTCTACAGCAAAAGCAACAGAAGACAGATCTTTCAAAATATCTACTGAATCAAAGACAATGTGTGTGACCTTAGCTATGTCATTTAGCTCTTCTGTGTCTTTACTGCTCATCTATAAAACTAGGATAATAGAATTTCCATACCTTACAGGGCAATGCAGTGGGTTGCCGGATTACATGGCTCTGTCATACTATGGCAATGGATTCCCTATAAATGCTTAAGCCTCTTCTGGACTGTTAAATGAGGAAACCAAGAAGAACAGACAGTAGAACTCACAAACCAATTCCTTTTCAGAGAGGGCCATTTGACATCTCCATGAAGGAAAGCACCACAGAAGGATGAAGTTTGTGTAAAGCACTCTATGATTAATCATAACAGTAACAGTGATGTTTTTGAAAGAGGGGTTATCCCTCCCTCCTGAATAAGAGTATATGCACAGGTTATGTTTTTCTCTTTTGTCACAAGCTGTTCCATTTGTCTAATGATTCAAGTAAATAATTGCAGGAACAACATTGCCCACTGACACATGATACATCCTTTTAAATTTTCCGTGTCCTCTTTGAAGACAGCTATCAGGGCAATGTTTGACAGCATTCAAATCTTCAGTGAAAAATTAATCACTGCACATTTCTAGTGTTATACTGTGACTTTTGGGATATGTGCTCATTTCATGTATGCAGATACTGACTTTTACCTCATTTACACCAATACCAGTTGATTTCAGCCAAATTACTCCTAATTTACCCTAGAACTACTGTCAGAATCATCCTGATATTTCAGACAGAGCTTACAAATTTCCAGCAGGAAAGTGCCTTTCATTGTAAGGGTAAAATGGCATTCATCCAGAATTCCCTGGGAGAAAGGGTTTTTTAACTGCATTGATTTAGAGAAACACAGAAGCCTTATTTATTTAAAATCAAGGATATAAATATTTTAACAGCAGCAGCAGCCATAAAGAGAAGGCAAGCATTCAAAGTTGCTGCAAATAAAAAAAAAATCTCCTGGTAGGTTGTCTAGAGCTAATGGCTGATAATAGAATTTGGAGAGAGTAGAGAAATAGGGATAAAGAAGTATTTGTCAATAATAAGAACAACAGCACTATATTTACAATCTGATGTTTAAAGCCAAAACAGACATTATTTTCACTGTTTGATCTCAGGAAAAGTTATTTGCAGCTCACAGGCCTGAATTCAAGTCTTCTTATGTCACTCAAAAGAAGTACTGAGGTAACTGTAGGAGAGATGACAGACTAGTAACCCCACTAGCACGCCAGACCTGCGGGGGGTGTCACATTTACTGTGTCTAGGCTGAAAGTATTTTTGCTACTTAGAAATGCTCTCTTTTGTTCTCCCATAGTGCCTGAAATTCCTTCTCAAGAGATATCAAAAGTTGAAATTCATCTCATAGAAAAAAGGTCTCTTCAATTTCCATAGGAACAAAGAATCATAACATGAATGTAAAACCTTTTTTTTCTTCTCAAGGCAGAACAGCTCACAGAAGTTACAAACCAGGTCTCCAGCTATATCAGCTGTTATAGCACCACCAAAGTTAGGTGTCCCCCTCTGTAAGAGACACACAAGAATAAGCCAATACTATTCAATCTCAGCCATATAAAAATCATGAAAGGAAGTCAGATTATTTATAAATACGCATTTGCAAAATACATTATTGCTAACCAGACAACTGCCAGCACAAGAAACAAAAATTGATGACTTAATGAGCTATTGCATTTTAATAGAAAGATTGTCTTTCTCTCAAAGCATTCACACAGCATTTCACTTGTTATAATAAATTATTACCCTAAATAAAACATAACAAGTAGAGAAACCTTATAAACCAAAGAGACAGAAAGATTTGGGAGATCAAACTCAAATATCTACACATGTCAAATCACATTATTCAAACTATATCCTGAAAGATCAAAAATAGAGCTCCGAATATTGAAAGGTAACAACATCACCAATTGAAAGGTATTCAGAACTACCTTACCCCAGTTTGGCATTTCGCTTATCTCAAATACAAATTTCCATGAGATCAAACATATTCCTAAAACACCTAAAATACATTAATAGAAACATGAATAAGTATATATATATATACTTATATACTATATATTGTTTTATACATTATTTTTTTAAAAGAGCTTACATCAGAGAAACTTTTAAAACTACCAGTGCAATGGCAAGCTTCCCCAGTTTAATTTTCAATGAGCAATCTAAGAGATTGTCCTAGTAATTGCTTTCATTTACAAATGCAAACATCATTCAAATCCATATTGGCAAGATTGGCAAGAAACATACAGTTTCTACTTTTAAAATAATGCCTATGCTATTTGCAGATTCATCAGGGGACTAAGGAGCCTCCATTCAACCACAAACCTTCGTCTCTTGGATTCTCTTGGGAACTCTCTCATTCCCCACAAATTTTCCAAACCCCATTTGCTTGTCCTGAAGTTCCCTTTCTTTTGACCTTATCTTTTGATGACAAATATGAGCACATAATAATCAGCAAGTCCACTGACAGTGCAACACCAGTCAGAGCAGAGCTGTGCAGGCACAGTGGTGCCCAGAGGTAACCTGTATTATGAACATGTAGCCCCAAGACCACATGAGCTACACACAAGCTCCCCACAGGGGCTCCTGCACCACAGCACGGTTTTGACAGAGAGAACTACAGATACTCTCTGAATGGTGGATTTTCATATGGTGCATACATGCTTTGTTTCTAATTAGGGTATGTTTAAGTTTTGGAAACTGAGTAGAAGATGTCTTGAGGACTTTTAAATAAAAGTCTTTTGTTTTTAAAAGACTTTTGAGCTGTCATCGCAGAAGACAGTTACAACTTGCCTTATAATGTAAGCACTTTACTACCTGAGCAGTGATTAGGTGCTTGTTCAAATAGCCAGTGACAAGCATTAATGACTTTGTTAATTATTTCCCCTCTCAAGTGTCCTATTCTTGGGTCACTGAGAAAGTAGCAAAGGTAAAAGTGACTTCTCCCAGTCTACACAACAGAGAATTTATTGAAATTAGCAGTGATACAAGCTTTTAATGGCTAGTTTACAGCAGAGCAGAGTAAATGGAATATACAACAAAAGAACCTTCACACACAATCCTTAGAAGTTCTGGTAAAGCTCCTCTGTGAACACAGTTACAGAGCATCTGAGATAAAAGCAATAAAAGTGTCTTTCAGCTCTGATAATGGGGACGTTGTTTCTTAGGCATAGCCTCACTGTAAGTCTATCAGAGCTCTCTCTGTATTCACACATCATTCCCAAACTCCAGACATATAGACCCTGTTAGCTGTATCCTCTAAGGGGCAAGTCGTTGCTTTTTTCATCTTTACAATCAAAAGGATTTGCTTTGCTTTCACTTTTTCTTAAGTCATGCAATATTTGCACAACAGAACGACAGATTCGGAAACATTCATCTTCCTTAATAATTCCTTAGTACATTTTTACAGAATATTTACTTAGAATTTGATCCTGGTTTACCCAAACCCATCACCTTCAAAACTCTGGACAAAATAATAGAATAAAAGCCAACAGATTAACAACAAAACATACATTCTTAAATGCGTCTCCTACTCTATTAACATCAGATTAATTCTTTTTATTTTTAACTTCAAAACATAGAAATAACTGAAATCTACTCCCAATGAATGAAATAAAATAGGAAACTGATGTATTTTCAATTTACTTTTCTTTAGTCTTGGCTATATGAGGAAGCATTTAATACATTTAACACACAGCCATATTGAACACTAATGTAATATATGAACTGGGAGAGTGAAATTTTTACTCTTTATCAACAGGTTTTATTTCTAAGTAATATCTGAACTAGAAATATTGTACGACTTTTGCTTCATCAAAAAATGGATATGATTACAGGTATTCTCCCATGAAGAAAACAGTACCTGAAAATATAACTATGAGGAATATAATCTTTTATTAGGCTAATTTCTAGACTATAGTCCTGGATAAGACTGTGGGAGACAAAAAATACAAATTATTATTTCCAAATCAGCAAATACAAAAGATTCAAGACACTCCAGCACACTCTTCAGAGCATACACTTTATGTGATTAATATAAAAAAATAATAATCAGATCATAGTTAAATGTGCAAAAATGTGCCAAATGTGTCACTCAAATCATTCAGTAATGGTAAGCTGATTAACACAACATAGTTCATTTCAGAATGAGATTCAAAGCCTCTTGTAGCAAAACAATTTAGGCTTACAGGATTGTATTGAGCACTGTTATGCTTGACCATGCTAATGTAGCCGTTTTTATTTCAGAAGCACTGGGGAGGGAAGCATGAAATCATTAGTAATTATATAAATATTAAGGCCACACAACTGGGTCTATTACTGTTTTCAAATGGTAGCATCTGCAAATTCAGCCTGTAATAAACACTAACGCATCCAGAGACGAGAGTGCTGACACATGAATGGGATGCTTTGTCAGACTTGCATAAAAATGTAGATGAACTGCAGGGAAAGAAAACCAGAGAATTCAAAGGGTTTCTTGATTGCCTTCTTTAAAATGCCAAGAACTTAAGCTGGCCTTTCTTATCTTCGTCTACATGCATGTGACACTTTAGGAGGTCTTTCTTATTGTGCTATAATTCAGTAATTGTTCCAGCTCTGTGCACCATGCCTTCCTTCCAAAGGGCAGCATGAGATATATAATTCTGGTAATGAACAGCTGCATAATTTAAGGGTCGAACTAGCAGGGCACTGCTCCTTATTTGTGTTTTCTTAGCAGTTGCCAAAGATATTCCAAGCCCATTTAGGAATACATTCCTTTGTCTGCCTTATTTCTCATAGATGATATATGTTGAGACTTGGTCCTGTTCCAGAAAGCAGATTTTATCAGCTGAAGTATCAGAGCAAGCTTTTCTCTCATTTTGCTTCAAAGGGCAGCAGTACAGAACTATAACGAGGTAATATTTTTCCCCAGCCGTGAACATTCTCTGTTCTGTCACATGGACTTGTTCAAACTCAGTGCTATCCCCTTTCCAAGGCATGACAGACTTAATCACAGACCTATCAAAGGCATTTCCACACAACATTTCTCTCACCAAGGCTAATCTTCCAAATATTACAAAGGTCCAGGCAGCTAGGCCCTTCAAGATGAAAGCTGCATGCTGATTAATCAGCTGCTTTTTTATTCTGTTCTGGCAAGTGTTCCCTATTTGTAAATAAAAGGTTTACCCTGGATTTCCTGTAAACTAAGGAACATAAGGCAGCTTTGGACCAGACTCATAAAGCAACAAAGCCTTCTGCTGTTGCATCTGCAGGGGTAGGTTGTTTGTTCTATCACAAATATACTTTCAGGTGTCCTGGAGAGAATGAGCTAATCTCACACAAACATCATTCCAACATGAGAAAATTACGTGGCAACCTTGGAGTTGCCTGCTTATTAATTGCATTCTTTGGCTTCCAGCAGCACTTTAATTGTTGTTTGCTTGAGGAGACCTGGCTACAGTTTGTGTCATTGCAGAAGTTCAGGTTGGTTTATGATGTGTGGCACAATGTAACACAAGTCTCTCACAGAAACACTCTAATATTAAAGACGAATACATTTATTTATGTCTCAGAGTGCTGGCTCTCTATTCAGATGGTAAATAGGTAGTGTGAAAGAGATGTGACAGACCCAAGAAGACTAGAAATTGTCTGCAAACTGGCAGCCACTGTGGTTCACTGACAGCCCGAATTACTTTCAGGCACTTGGCACATCTCCATTTGTCACACTTAAAAGCTTAAGCCAAAGATATCCAATTAATACAGAGCACAGTATTTCTCTCTCCTCAGAGCTGGAACAGAAATGCAAATGTTTAAGATTCACAGTGTGCATCATGTCATCTACCCATCACAAACGGAGGTAAAATAGTTTTAAGTAAAGCATACGTAACTTAACTCACATCATGCCCTCTTGACCGCTGCTCACCTCAGGTGAGCTTCTATGCTGTGCATGCCACCACTGTACATTTTTTTCCAGACAATGATTTCTCATGTAGACTGAATCCCTTCTGCTGTAAATCATGCAAACATCTAGCACAAATAGTTTGTGAATGTAACAAGTATCAGGGAATTAGTTCTTGAAGTCCCTAACTAGACCAAGAAAGGGAAACTATTACCTGTCCCTGCCCACTTCTCCCCCCGCCTTGCCACCCCCCCAGCAAATTTGGAAGGTAAGGTGAGGGTTGCTTATTTTGAAGTAGCAGAACCTTAATGAATCAGTACCAGTTTTTTGACTTTATTATATAAGTCCATCCATCACTGCACAGCAATAACAACTCTATCTTTTGCTATGACCCAATACCAGTTTATATATGATTTGATTTGAATTATTGGTAGTGTAGTCATGAGGGTCAGATTTTTATAGCTCTTGTATAGACAGAATATTTGTTGAATCACAGAGTTTCCTTGGAGAATTTCCACCATCCCTAAGTAAGTTTGCAGAAAACTTCTTTTATCCAGATGAGCTTTTGGTGTTCACAGAATAGAAAAAGTGCAACCATTTCACATACTATAAATAATAATTGAAAAGACCTGTGAGATACTCCTTTAGATTCTCTATGGCCACCTTAGATATGTAAAATAGACACATAGAAAGCTACACTGATGGCAAACTATAATCAAAAGGTTTGAAATACTTTTCAGAGTAACGGATGCTAAAGATCTTATTAGTCTATTAATCAATTGCAATTTTGAAAATGCAATGAAGAAATAATAAGGGTTAAATAATGGATAAAGAATGGGAAAAGCACTTTCCCTGCAGTCTGCTATCTGAAGAAAGCTGCAGCTGGTCCCCTTTGTTACTCCCCCTTGAAGCATCCATGGAAGAGTTTAAAGGAAAATGCTCTCAGATACTTATCTGAGCCACTGCCTATTCCCAGCCAAAACCTGCCATTGAACTCAAACTGATAAAATCTCCACTAACATTATTTCAAGTTGAGTGGTGTAAATAATATAATAATTTCTAACTTTAATTGTCAATTAACATCTTTTACCATAATTATTCCTGCTTAACATCATGGTATTTTTGACTACAAAGTCCAGTAATAAATACAGAAAATTAAATGTTTGCTAGGCAAGTTATTTTGGAACAAATTTTAAAACTAGTCGTTTAAAACTACATTGGAGTATATTAAATTTTTCAGATATATTCAAGCTAAAATTTGCATACGTAATTTCTGCTAAACCTCTTAGCATACATGGTATGCAGAAAAAGAAAAAAAAAGATAGCAAATATTATATAAGAAGGAATGATTTTTAAAGAGAACTTTTTAAATATACTAATCCATTCTAAATAAAAATATTCAAAAATTCTGATGCAGATTTTAAATTACGTGGTAAGCATAAATAGTCTTTCAAGTACTGCTAAAACTATTTCACAACATTAGAAATTGCCAGAATATCAACTATAAAACAACATTTACAGGTTTAAAAAGTAAAACCAAAGAAACATTTTTGTTTCTGTATTAAAGTAGAATTGCGAATTTTGTGACAAAATGGACAAAAAATTAGTGTATTTCTTCTCTTCCGTAAGCACAGGAAAGGAAAATAAATCAAATCACAGAAATTATAAATGTTTTGCAGAGCAATATCTATTAAATAAAGTGTTTATAAATAAACTAATAGGAATGATCCTAAACTTTAAAGTGAAAAATAATTGTATACTTTCCAAGGATAATCTCCAATAGTGCAGATAAAACTTGGTGTAATTTGGGGTTCATTCAAATTAACTTTATGAAAAGAATCTAATCATTATATAATTTATTTTAACTTATTTGCTTGGGTTTATATTTTAGATCTCGGTTATCATTATGAAAAGGAAGTCTACTTTGTCTTTTTTTTTCAGTTTTATTCACAAACTGGATTAGTTGAGGAAGAGTTTCAAGCAGTAGTTTGCTTTCTGTATCGCTGATATATATGCACTTTGTTATGCAAAATCTTCAATTAATTAACCTTGATGATATTCTGATATCATCCTGATGATATAGAGAAATGGGCGTGATTGAAAACAGATTTCATTTCATGTCTAGACATATATATTGCTCTAACGAGATTATTTGAGATTTCAGATTATTTTTTTTCCCTTTGATTTTAGGTAATCCAGTCAAATAGCCAACAAGGTTACCCTGCTAAAGTTAACTTCTTCGTTATTTCAGTGGCTCACAGTCAGTAAATGAAAAAAACCCCAAACAAACAAACCAAGAGCACCTAAACGAGATTGTGCCTGGGATGGTTTTCTCCTGGAAGAACCTCTCCAAGGCACAACAAGAGGGAGAGCACAGGGCAGGAATCATACTCAGCAGGGGCAGCATGTTCCAGAGACTGACTGGGTTGGCTCATGCAGATGCAGGCTATCTAGTTAGTCTCATTGCCCTGACACATTCCCAGGCATATTTATTGTATAGGGAGCCTCTGTAGCAAAACCAAAA
>VXBJ01006732.1:245966-274591 GCA_013400055.1 Nycticryphes semicollaris | reverse complement strand
TCAAAGATTTTGTTGTAATTTGTGTAATTTATGCTAATTAAAACAAAAACAAAAACAACCACACAAAAGAAATGTAAGCTTAGTTGTCTGGTGTTATACATGTGAGCAAACCATTAAAAACATTCAGTTAATAAAAATAAACTTAGGCTAAATTGCCCAGGTTGCCCAGGGAAGTTGTGGATGTCCCTTCCCTGGAAGTGTTCAAGGCCAGGCTGGATGGAGCTTTGAGCAACCTGGTCTGGTGGGAGGTGTCCCTGCCCAGGGCAGGGGGGTTGGAACTCCATGATCTTTAAGGGACCTTCCAACCAGAACCATTCTACGATTACTTTTTTTTTTTCTTTTTTAAGGGAAGGAGAAAAAATGCCTTTGTTAGAAAAAATGTTTGAGGTAGCTTCCAGAAGAAAAGACTGTAATGAACTACCCTATCACAAATACCTAGTGGAAATAAAATGTGAAAACAGAAGATGAATCATTACACTTGTCTGCTTACAGATGATTATTTGAAAGGTCACCCAGAAGAAAAATGTCCTCTAACCCAAAAAGGTATGTCTGGTAAAGAAAACAACACTTGTAAGACAAAAATATTTCCATACTTAATTAATTACATTATGAAAAAAGGTTTTTCATTGTTTAAATATTTGGATTTCACTGCTAAAACACACTCTTTCTGGTGAAAAATATTCACATATAAATCTATTTGCTTCCTTTCTATACATATACACAGTCAATTAAAGTCTTTGTTGTAAATGTTTTTTTACTTAAGACAACATGATTTTTCCAGATAAATCTACAAAGTCGCCCCATGAACACTGATTATGGTATGAATCTACAATCAGCTATCTTCAAAGCTTCCTCTACTCATATCTTATAGGCTTTGCAATCCATACTCCATTATACCCATCTTTGTTGTAATTGCTGTCCTGCCATGTTACCAGTGAAAAATAATTCCAATAAAACATGCAAGCAGGCTCTCTACTCAGAATAATATTTTCTTCAGATAAAAACAGTGTTACATAGGCTGAGAAGTAGTAAGGTTACATGAATTTAATTGAATCCAACTGGAGAATTTAGATCAAGGTTCTGCTCCTCCATCCAAGAGAAACTGTTTATGAAATATGAGGAATTTTAAGCTAATGTAAAGTCTATAAATAATAGAAAGTATTCCCTCAATTAGTCGCCCCTGCATGAGAATGTGCTGTAGGGTATGCTCTGAATTCATAATTGAAAAAGAAACTCCACAAAGGATTTATATGAACAAATTGTACAGTGTCTGAAAACTAGAAATATTAAGCATTCTATCTTTCTTTTAAATACCATATGTATGCTTCTTTTGTCCTAAATATGTCATGTTAACAGTTATGTGGATTTTTTTATGCACTTCATTAAATATCTACTCAGCTGAAGTCATCCTGGTTGCATACCAGTATACAGGCCTCAACTGGCTGTTCTGTGATAATTGAAATGTTTTTCTGATTATTGATTATTTGATTAATAATAATACAGGGGTACACAACTTAGATAATGAGTGCTTTTTAGGAATTCTGTACTTGGTTGTGACATTGCCAGAATCCTCCTAAAGCTGGAGGTTTAATAAGTAGACAAATTCCTGTTATTGACAACAGTAAGAAGACATACTCTGAAGGTAACACTGGCTGAAGAGAAGTCTAAAGAGCTTTTAATTTAAATTATTACATTCACAGAAAACAAAGAAATAGACTTAAATTTAATGCAGCAAATAATATTAACGCAAGTATTGACAGGTCTTTTTTGAACTCCATCGAACTTCTTGCTCAGAAGTCCTTTCTAATTCAGCTTTAATCCTTCCAGTTTGATAACTTTCCAGCCCTATACATTGGCTCATAAAATCATTGCTTTAGCAAGTTGCAGTTCTGAAACAGAACTGAAGATTTACACCTCTCTATGAACATGTGGCGACTTATTAAGAGGTAACAGTGCTCAAGTAAATTCTCCAATTGAACTATCCATTACAGTGTAATCATGACCAAGCACACAGCCTGGATCAATACAGAGGTACATAGCTGCTGTAAAACAGCACCACTAACAGGGTAAGTAATCCAGCTTTTTAAAGACTTGAAGAACCAACCAATTAAACACTGGATAAGGTCAAATATTATTGATTGTAAATTCAAGTGAAATTCCTTTTGTTGCTTTTCCTTCTTTTGATTTTGCATGTAATCCAAGTATTATTTTCTTTAAAATACACTATTTTTTTCAGTGGCTGCACTTATATAGCATTAGGATATGAGTGGTCTCACGGAACAACATAATGATACATTGACTTGAAAATCAATACTGCTACAAAACCTTGGAGACAGGAAAATAAAGAAGAAAACATACTTTTCAAAATCAACTAATGGTCTAACTTCTACAGCTTTTAAAAAGTAGGGCTTGACAATTCCATGAACTTTTCTAAAAAATACAAGGTAACTATATTTTGGCAATTGGGGAACACTAACAAAAGCTAATTTCAGGCTTCTTCCACAGACAATGGAGGAGGAGTCTAAAACAGTATAAGAAGCAAGAGTAAGGTGCTCTTAATAAATACCTTTCTGTGTACTTAACATGTTAATGCTCCACTAGATTATAGTGCTATACTTCTAATACACACAAATGTCCAAGGTATCAGATACAGGTTAAGTATGTTATGCATTGATCTTTCGTTCCTTGTTCTCTATTTTTCTTGTACACTATTCCGGGACATGCTGTCTACAAAGTATTTAGGATCTTTTGTCTTCCCTTTCAGAAACCTTGTAATATCATCAGCATGTAATTCATCTTTTAGACCTACTAAAAAAGAGGAATGAAAATATTCCTTCCCAGTTGGTAAGGAGATCACCTCCAAGCTTTTATTCATGTACGATGACTCCTCTCTGAGCACAAAGTCCCTTTGATGAAGTTTCACAGTGGCCAGATATGTGCTATATCAAGTTCCTGAATGGGAGTCTTCACTACAGAGAAGGAAATGGGAAACCTTTCTGTAGTTCTGTGTGGGAGACCGATCTTCAAAGCTCCAGACTGGTGAGGACTAAACATATATTACAGCAAACTTCTGGGTTCTCTGATTCAAAATAAGCAAGAGAGCTCTGTCAATCTGGCAGTCATATAGAGTCTTCTTTTCACTTCAAGCAGTTGACTGTAATGCAATAGTTGTTTAAAATTCACTATAAGCTGCTATGAACACTGGTAATCAGGGAAATTAGCAGTATTATTTATTTTATGCTTTTACAATACAGTGAATTATTATATTTGGTATAGATTCATCCTTCTGGTTTGCACATTTTCCTTTTTCAAACACATTTAACATGTTGTCTTAGCTTTTCTCTAGCTTTCATCTACCCTAAAATCATTAATAAACTCTTGCTTTCTATTACATTTTTAGGCTGCATTCTCATCTATCCACAGGTAGAATGATATGCTGGTGTATTTTTACCTGTCTGTCTCCAGAAAGCTGTGAACAGAGACATGTAAATACCACATATTTGGCTAAATGCCACCTGGCACAAATCAGTCACTAGGTGGCTGAATATTGTGAAGAGAAACAACTGGCTAAATAGAAAATCCACTTATTAGAATCCAGCAGTGCATCTGACTTTCAGATTTGAGAATGAAACAAAATATTTGAATTCGTTAATGGCTTTGATATTTTTTAATGTTTTCTCCCTAAATCCATCTGTCTCACTAATGTAATCTGTTATAATTTACCTGATAAGGTTTTACTTCGGTGTTTTGTGGTTGATTTTTTTTTTCCCAACCCATAGCAAAGGAAGAATAAGAAAAGTTATATCCTGTTTTTTATTAAGGCAGTGGTGCTTTTTATGGGACTACATAAACCACCACAGACAATCCCTTTATACAATACTTTTAAAATTTACTTTAAGCTCAATATAAAATAGAAACTATCATAGCTTCTCAAATATGCTGGTGTCCTTTAATGTTATCTATTCCTACGGCATACACATCCTGCCTGCCTATGTGTTTGTACCAGAGTTTTCTACAGGTCAAACAGAAACAAAAGTGAGAAACCAATTACCTGAGCTAGAATGAACAAAGCATAAATTTTATAATAGATGTGCTAGGTCTAATTGAAAATTTTCCATAAAAATGTTTGGGATTTTTTTCAAATAAAAAAATAGAAATGTTCGTGATGTAACTGCCTGCCAGGTATGAAAGGGAAGAAGTGTTACTACAGATGAAAATCCATTTAGGAAGTTCAAACTGCAGAAAGGAGCACAGGGAATCTGCATTGCAGATCTTTTGACGTACCAGCACATATTTCTGAATTATAATACTTGATCCTTGGTTAGAAAATATTTGGTCTGGAATTTTTGCCCAAAAAAGATTAGATTTTTTTTTCCAAATGCCTCTTTTTACATGATTCTGAGGTGTAATTTGAACTAAGTATTAAACTGCAGTGTCTTTTATTCTTTACAACTTCTGCCCTGCTTGTCTTAACAGGAAAGAATATAAAGGAAGAAAAGGAAACTGCGGTAAACAAACTTTGCATACCATGAGAACTATAGTCTTATGTAAGAGGTTTTACAGCAGTTTCACGGCAAGTGACACTAAGCATCATCATACATGGAAAATTCTTCTACAATCCTACTCTCTCTGTTACTCTCTCACCATGCGTTTCTCAAGTCCAGCACAATGGCAGTGGGACAGTTCATTTTGGGAACCTTAAAGAAGATAATGAAGGATAATTTCTAAGAAACAGGATATGAAGTAGCAATTCAAATAAGTAGGTACTCCAGCTAAAGCTGATATGATGAGACACATGCAGTAGACTCACAGGTGTAAAATTAGATTGCATTTACTGTTCATCATCTCACCTGTGCTTAAGCCCACATATTCTGTTCTACTGGGACCACTTTGAGTAGTCTGGGTAACACCTTTTTTTTTTTTTTTTTTTCCTCCCTTTAAAGGAAAGCCAACTGCAAAAATCATAACCTTTTTCTTCACCATGTTATTGTCATTCCTGTATGGGCACCTGAGATTATGCTGTAGTATAGTTAGAAGCCAGCTCTGAAAAGACTTGCACAAAGAATTAAACACATTTTTTGAACTCCAGTTCTCACAGTCCAGTTTCTCACATCAGTGAAACTACTTACTATGTGTAAAAAAATAAAAAATTTAGCACATGCAAATCTTTGATAATTAATTTTAATGTCGATGAATGTATATGTTTATGGGACTACATCCTGTTTGGGTCATCAAAATCTATGGTATTGGTTTCCTAATTCTAATCAACTACTTTTATTTTGTAATAGGACGTAAGAACATCTCCCTGTACTCATCAAAACATTTCCTGATTGCTATGCAAATGCCATTGAGTTCATATATAAAAAGAAAAAAATATAAAATAAAAAGAGAAGGGAAGGGAAGGGAAGGGAAGGGAAGGGAAGAATGGAAATTTTCTTTGGCAAAGTCTCCCAAAGAAAGAGCCCTTTACCATATGCTCTAAGTACATTTGCTATTGCCTCGCCTCTAAACAATTAGGCATTTAAGAAACTGACTCATTCTGTATGACCTTGATAATTATTACTGCTTGAACTACCGCAGTGATTTAACAAAGTTGTTTAAAAAAATACCTTCTAACCTGTAAAGATTTAATTAGATTGAATTTCCACAACAGATAAAGCATTTTCAGGAGACAAAAAAAGTTCTAATAACTGCAATTTCAATACACTTTACATAATTATCATTAGTATTATAGCACCTACTGTGGATTGTTATTGTTTATGGGGATTAGAAAGGTCATCACTTACAAGATGTAATTATTCCTGCTAGAGACATGGTTTAATATGAGTTTTAATTCTTCATAAAGAATGTCCATCCATTTCTGCCAACAACAACAACTTAGATTTCCATCAGATACTTAATTCAATTCCAAAGTGATTCTAGCCACTTTTTCACCCCCTTTAATTATTTCTTTTGGAGGAATGCATAGAAAACAAATTTCCTTCCTTTGCTACACTGTGTAGTCCAATGCCAATTCTGAAGTCCTCAGTGATCCAAAATTTCCTTTGTTAAGGGAATCAGATATATCAGAGGTAAACTTAATTCTGTGAGAAGTCTAGCTAGAATTGTAGGACGGTAAGCACAGAAAAGTAAATGGAAGATGCACAGACTGCATACTTGCAATCCTTTAACAAAACTGTAATCTGCAACAATTTATAGCAGCAGAGAATTTGGTTCACTGATTCAATCCAAGAGAAAAAAAAAAAAACAAACAAACAAAAAACCAACATATCTCTCCAGAAATGTTTCTCCTTAGCTCATCAGGCACATTGTTTTATCCACTTCTATAAACAAAGAATAACTGCCTGTGCTCTATGTACAATCCTGAAACTCCATTTGATTTCAGCAATTTCATGGTTCATGTACCAGCTGAAAGAAAATTTCTCCCAAGAAGACTACGAGCATGAAGCACTGCCAGTCTCAGACATTTAAAATCCTGCATCCAGGATCAAAATTCTAGTTTATTAGACTATTTAACTATATGTAATAAACTATAAAATATATCTAATAAACTATAAACTATATCTAATAATCTATATCTAGTTTATTTTAAAATAATCATATTTGATTGGTTAGATATGCCTTTTGCTTTCTTTCAGTCATTAAGATAAGTTTTCATTTCCAGGTTTCTTCCTTGGATCACAAGCACTAGGCATTTATTTATTTTTGTAATGAAAGATTACATGTTCATGTATATTCCCATTGTTCTGGACTTCTAAGAAAATAAAATTTCCAATCATATGAACATGTAACCCTAAACTGGTACTGCCCATTTCTTGTAGAAAATGCCCTAAAATAAAATATTTACAGAAAAGTTTTGAACAGACTAAAGATTAAAAAAAAAATATAAACCTCTGCAACTTTCTACTGATTTACATACTGTGGCCTGAATTCAGATCATATAACTTTTCTTAGCAAAGTATGCCCACAGAACAAAACAAAGAACAATGCTGAGCAGAATGACAATACAGAATGACTGCAGTCCCCTCACACAATGCTATGAAATTCTATATACTCTTGCCCATACTATTGCTGATTTATGTCCTTTATGCTATTGGACATTACACAACTTGTTAATGTTTTGCATGACAATAATTTACCATTCTCATTTGCTGGGCCCCCTACTACTATTAAGGAAATATAGCAGATTTTCTAGTAAATGGCTTTACCATGTAATTACTCAAGCCATGGCTTTTTAAGTTCAGCTGCTTTATGATGTATAACTGTTGCGTACTTCCAATAGCAGAATAACACCTCAGCTGAGCTGGGGGATGTGCAGGCTTTTTATATTGAATGTATTATGCTATTATGTGGGAGGAAAAATATTAACTGCTCTTCATCATTTAATGAGAGAAAATAAAAAAAATAAATAGGAAGCCATGCTGCTTAAAAATTATACATGGTTTTGCCGAGTATGATTTAAAGTATAGTGAAGCAAGATTAGGATTATTTTAAATTACTATTGTGGAAAGCTAACTTAAAAGGCCTACAACCACATTCACATTTTTGCACTTTTAGTGAATTAGTGAGCTTTTTTTTTAAATGCTATTTTAATATTGAGTATGAGATTGTAGGGTCAAATTCACAAATAAAATGCGACCATTTTAATACTTTTCCAGTACAACACATGTGGCAATATTTACAGTGGGTTTTTTTGATCGTTTGGGTTTTGTTCATTGGTGGTTTGTTTTATTCTTTTTACCAGAGAAACTTGGATAAAATACTTACATTAAAATGTCTAGTGAAGTTTAATAAATATCGTAAGAGAAGGACAAAATTCACTGGATTGTCATGGTTTGAGTTGGGCAACGGCAAGATGATGGATACTTTCCCCCACCTCTCTCTCCAAGGAGAGGAAGAAGAAAGATAGAGATTTATGAATGCAAGAAAAACTAAACTACTCTAATGAAATATTAATAGGAAAATTTAAAAAGGAAATAATGAAATAGATACAATATATATAATATATACAAAACCATATGAAGTTCCCAGGAAGCTGTCACTAGCAGGCACTTAGAAAGATCCAGATTAGACTCAGTTACAAATGGAAACTGGATTCTGGAACACCCTGATCAGAATCAAAGGTAGACAAACTCTCAGTGTCCTTTTCATTAGAGGAGAACCCTTGAAGGGGGGAGCAACCTGCACCCCTTTGATCCCTCAGCTTTTATACTGAGCATTGCAGATGCCATGGAATACCCTGCTGGTCAGTCTGGATCACCTAACCTGTCCATGCCTCCCCATAGGTGGAACACCTCCATGGGGTAAACAGTCAAGTCAACTGATCCTGATTGCCTCAGCAACAAGTAAGAGAAAGAACCTCTCCCACTGAACAGGAAGTTGATGCTGCTCTACCCCAAACCAGGACACTACTAAAAAATTGTTAATGAGCAATACACTTGGTGTTGTCATTACTAAAAGTCAGATTAAGCCAAAAATTCATTTTTATGTATACATCATAATTAAATTGCTTGCCAAAACTATAGGTTTAATTTTTACATTGAGAAATTACATTGTGAGGTCTCAGCTCTAAACACTTCTTCAGAATTTCAAGTTGGGGGAAACAATTAAGAAGTTAAATTTCAAAGAAATGCTAATTAAAGAAAATAATGGTGTTTATATCCATTCCAAATGTAAAAATAGCCACATACCTTTTCATTTGGAATCTTAATCTCTCCCTTTTTTTTAATATTTATTATAGCTTACACCTACACAGTGCACATACTAGCATATCCTGTAGAAACCGAAACCACAACATTGTTTATAAGTAAAAACATGGAGACAAATAGTATTGAGTTACAAATCACAAATACACAGAATTGTCAGAGTTGGAAGGGACCTCTAGGGATCGTCTAATCCACCTACCCTGCACATTACTCAAATTTACAATAAGAGATCTTACTTCATAAGAATTATTTTATACTTCAATGGTAAAAATGAAGATAGAAATAAATCTAATATGTTTTCTACTACATATGTATATCAATGCCAACACTAAATTGAAGTCATTGAAAAGATATCATTGAACCCTGTACTTTTACAGTAGGAATTGTGAATGAAGAGATGACTGAAAAAGCTTCAAGTATTAGAATGAAAACTGCGTATAAAACCTGACTTACAGTTCAGAACACTTTATGAGTAAACTGAATTATCATAGTAAATATAGAATCACTATGGTATCAAATCTCTCACAAGAGAGCTAAGATAATATCAGAGGTAATAATATCAAGTGCTTTAATACGTATGTGCTGGTGTAGTATTAATTGCATTATGTATAAAGTGCTATTCATAGGCAAGAATTCAAGCACAGAATCCATGGCCTGATGATCTCTTATGAGCAGGAACACAGCATCCTGACAACCTTTCAGTGAATATTCTTGCACACTAAACAAGAAATTGTTACAAAAGTTAAAGTTCGTTTAAAGAGACAAATCTCCCTAACCCATCCCATAAAACAGGCCCCTTCTTGAGAAAGCCTTATAATCATAGGACTTTAAGAAACCTCCAGAGACTATCTAGTCTACTCACATCTCCATTCCTGACAGATGTCTATCTCACCTGCCTTTATAGCTCACCAATGACAGAGACTTTGTAATCTACTCAGAAATTTTTTTTCAGCATGCTTCCCTATCTGTACTTCTAGAAGATTTTTTTTTAAGATAAATCTTCCTTGCTGTGTTATTTCTTTGTCTTATTCATTGTCTACAAGGAAAATAGACTTTGCAGCAGGCTGTTACCTGTTTTAAAATTCTCATATCCCCTGTCATCTCCTCTTCATGACAAGTTTAACTTCTACAGTATTTACAAGCAGATCATTGTTTTGAAAACTCTTCTTGATCTCTTTTGTACTCTTTCGAAGTGGTCTGCATCAGTTAGGGTTCTGATCAGAATCAACTGAAAGAGCTTATTTCTTTCCATGGACTGTTAAGAGAGCCCAGGATTATTAGCCTCCCAAGGATAAAGTTAATCTTTGTGAATCACTGAAGTAAATAAATTCTATTTTGTAGTTTCTTGCTAGATGTCTGCAATGTAAGGACCATTGCTCCTAAAATAGCTCCCTGACTGTTATTGTATGGTAAATGATGTGAATGACTTGTTGCTATATTCACAATACAGATGGTCTCAAAATCGACAATGATGTGGCTTTAGTATGTGACTAGGTTCTGAAGTGTGCTACTCATCTATTTTATTAAACTTACCATGTGGAATACTTCAGCAGATGGGAATCTAAGTCATGTTATGAATCAGAATGCACTTAGTGGGTACAAACTATTTGAAGAAAAACTTCACTGAGAAATAATCAGACCCTGTATCTCAAAACAGAATCATAGAGTCATAGAATAGTTTGGGTTGGAATGGACCTTTAAAGGTCATCTAGTCCAACAGCTCCTTGCAATGATCAGAGGCATCTTTAACTAGATCAGGTTACTCAGCTGACCTTGAATGTTTCCAGAGATGGGGCATCTACCACCTCTCTGGGCAAACTGTTCCATCTCATGCTGTTCTTTTGCTCATTATTTCACTGAGAATGCATTTAAATTGTGTATGTGTGTGTGTAAATCCAGCATGTGTTCTCAATCAAGTTGATTATGGCTCTTCGGAATATTATTTTTGTATCATCAGAATGGAAATTCTGAAGTCCCCCATCTTTGGCTCTTAGGCAACATATGGCCTCATAAGATTTCTAAGGCCTTTATTGCCTCAGAAAAATTAAAACTATTTCACTGCTCACCTTAATATTGCTGCCTGTAGGTCAGCCAGTTCTGGAGGACCACAGATCTATGATATCTGCTCTAAAGATTTTATGAATAGCACCTAAGAAAGACTGTACATGTAGAATGGATATCACCCCCGTCCTTCTCCAGGACAGTTTGAAAGGCACTACTACAATAAATCAAAATACTTGGGCAATCCATAAAAATATATGACAGTTACAATTTTTCCAGTTGTATAGCAAAGTCATCATTCATAATAGTGAAAACTCACAGTATGTCCCTAAAAAAAATAAATCAGTCATGCCCTTAGGAGGCTTTTCTGAACAACAATAAAAATATAGCTAGCTATAAAATTGGTGAGCAGGTTCTCTTCTCTCACTCAGTACAGAACAAATGAAGATTAATTGCATTCAAAAGGAAACATCCAGAAGACACAGTGTGGAAACATACAAACTCAGAAACGCAATATGTACAAAAAGGAGAATTCACTACTACGCTACCTTTTGCTGTCTGTCTGTTGTAATATCTTACCTGTGGTGACTATCTCATGTTAGATAAAGGTTAATAAAGGTTAAGCACTCAATGAATTCAATATGAAACTTTCAGCTGACATCAGCAGCTATTGAATTTGGCCCTAGAACAAAAAGGATTGTAGGAGGGCATCCTCATACAATTTTCCTTGTTTTCCTTTTATTATCTTAACAGAGACAGCATTGAGAATAACAGAGGTAAGATACTCTTTTGTGTATCTCCTGGATGAATAAAGCTCTAAAGTAATATTGATAAAGCAGGAAAGCAGAAAACAACAAGACATGTTATTTCCTTGTAGCTGGTATTAATGGCAAGTTATAAATTCAGTAACGCAGACTTCTGTTTCAATGTTTCAACCAAGGTCATCCTATGCAAAATGGAACTCGCACTCCAGATGCTGAAACTAGGAGAGTGTTTATTAATCTGAAGATGTGTTGCTTATAAGGGGTTAGCGCCTTCATGACTGCCATACAGTATATCTTGCAGATCTCTTTATGCTGAGCAAATGTTGATAGCAAAAACAGGCACATTTTCATTGTACAGAGTATGCTTTTGATATTATTTTTTTAAAGTAGTGGCTTCCACAGAGAGCACTCACAAATCCGTACCACAAAGGAATGAGGACAAATCCAATCTTCAATAAATTTAAGACACATTTCAAACTAACAATCTGGGGTGAATTGAAGGCACACTGAATGCAGTTCATATACTTGAATTTAAACAGGAAGAATCTAAAGTAAAAGTGTTTGATGTAAATTGTAGAATATATAATCATCCTAATTGCTACCATACAAACATTTTTTTGTTTTAATTTGTATTCTCAAGCAGCTTGAACCTGACACCTGAAATAATTGTCCCACCCCTGTCAAAGTTGGTTGGTTTTTTTGGTTTTTTTTGTCTGCAACTGAAAAATCTTTACATGTAACACACCCAAAAGATAAATCAATTCTTTGATATAGTCACTGATCAGAGAGATCCTTTGAGAACAAGCTGAAGACAATTGTTTCAAATGGGATTACCACTTAGTTTTCTCAAATACCCATGTTAAGATCTTCTGTATTCCTATACTGGCTACTGATGAGATAATCTACCTAATAACACACTCCCACTGTGTGTTTCTACTGAATCAATACAAGTCTCAATCTACACAAAAGCACCTCCAGCATGTATTAAGCAGATAGAAACTTCACTCTCACAATGGGTTTCTCATCTGATGTGAAGAATGGTGTGCTAATCTCTAATTTCACTCCTAGAGTCCTTCATTTGTTCCAAAATTTACATTCTAAGAATAAATGCGTATAATTCAAACCAGTCTTTCTTCTGCATTAATTGAAGTATATTGCACAGGAAATCAATAGTTTGAATTTAATAGATGGACGAAGATTCTGTAGATGATTTTTTCCATAGTTGAACATATACTTTTCATTTTTGTTATCACAAATATCACTCCAGAAGCCAGATTTGAGAATACGTCTGCTTAGAACTTGAAAATGGTTCTCATAGACGGTTGGCAGCTCTATTACTAAATGTGTGTCAGTGCTCAAATAGGATGCAGAACATGGAATCAATAATTACAGTTCTGCACCTCACTCGTAAAAGTTATAAATTTGAAGTAGATGTTTTAATGCCTTTTACACTAAATTTTCATTGAAGTAAACGAAGTTTCATTTCTTTCACAGATAGGCTCATTTTGTCATAATGTCCCTTTCAGTTTCCAGAGTCCGATCTCTAACCATTGGCCATACCCAAAAGTAGTTTGCAGTAACAGGAGTGGTCTAGTAAATCACCAGTTGGTACAAAGGCCCTTACAGAAGCTGCGGGGTGGAGGAGGATGGTTGTTTTGAATTATATTCTGTCTGACCTCCTGGACTGAACATCCTTACATGAAGGTCCAGTATTTGGTTCAGAAGCCATCCCATTAGGGCTCAAGAAAGCATGTGGTACATACCTGCTAGAGTTTAATGCTTTCTGAAAGTAGTCTACCTTACAACAGAATTGTGTGCACTAAAACTGCCCTTCAGGTCAAAACAATGAAGAAAAGAATGTCAAACAGAGGAATTCATAGAATCATAGAACGGTCCAGGCTGGAAGGGACCTCTAGGGTCATCTAATCTGACCTCCCCCGGGTCAGCAGGGACACCACCAACTAGACCAGGTTGCCCGGGACCTCATTGAGCCTCACCTTGAATAGCTCCAGGGAAGGGGGCCTCAAACACCTCCCTGGGTAATCTTTTCCAGTGTTCCACCACCCTCATAGTAAAGAACCTATTCCTAATATTCAATCTAAACTGCTCTTCAATTGCTTTAAAACACTACAACTGATCCAAACCAAAATACTAAGCAACTATATCTGTTGAAGAACCACAGTTAATTGTTTTTCTTCATCTATGCAGAAAAAAATAATTAATAGTGACCTTCACCAAGCAGGAACTCTAAGTCTTTTCTAAGCTGAAGGTCCTGTGTGGTAGCATGAAAAGTTTTACACCGAGAAACTATTCTGTCCAACATAATTAATCAGGACACTTTATTAAGAGAAATAACAAATGTATATGTATTCAATATAAAAGCAATATGATTTATTTCTTTTTTTTCCCCATATTTTCTAATATTTTCAATATGATACATTTCTTAAAAAAGGTATACAAATGTAGCAAGATGTTAGATTTTGCTGAGAGAGAAAGTAGATTACTACAGGCTTAACGGCATGTCCTGAACCAGAGCACGTCCTTGTCTCATAATCTGATACTTTATACATAGTGAGACTAAATCTCCTCTCCTGCCCCAAATACATAATGTGGTCATACCCTCAGAAAACACTGCAAGTCATTAAATTGAGTAAGAAGAGGGACCCTTCTTTTAAGGCCTTTGCTCCTACCCTTTCTTAAATCATTAATTTAAAAAACAGGGTTTTAATGAACATTAATGTTGTTTCTAAAAAGCATGTCCAAACAGTCATTTTCTGAACTTTCCTTGTCCAAGTCTTCCTCAGACATAGGTTTTGTTCTCCCAATCACTCCCAGTCTAAATGACGGTGGGGGTGTGGTTTGGAAGGAAAGGGTGGGTGTTTTATTTTGCTTTTCTGGGTTTTCTGTTTGTTTAATTTTTTAATCAGATTAGTACAACTATAGCAGGATATGATATTGAAAGGATTGCTTAAAGTCATAAAGAATCTTTACAGTTTAGGCAGAGGGCAATCAAACAACTGACAACAATTAACAGGAAAAAAAAAATTGTAAAATTTTCAGCTAGATTCAGAACCTAAAAAGCTCATCACCCTTAGTACTACTTGAATATTTAAAACTTTCAACATTATGAACCTTGTCACCTTTAAGATAGACAGTAAAGCACATACATTAATAAAGTTTTAAAGAGATTGCCCCCTGTATAAAAGCAGAATTCACTGGGGAAAAATATTCATAAAATTCATAAATATTTTCTTTCCATTGCTATAAATTGTTAAGGATTGTTATTTTATTTTTATTTTATTTTACTACAGATTGTGGAGATACCATTGTCACAAACCTAATCCAGTAAATGACCTTCATCGGTACCAAGTAACCTAATAAATTTTTTGCAGCAAAGCTAAAATATTAGTTGATATGAATATCATCTGGAATCTTAGCACCTCCCTCCTTGTAAGAGCTTTAACACAGATGGTAAAGGGAATATGTTTAAGGCTTTTATGGAAGTAATGATGAGTTCAGTCATACAACAGACTGCAATAGGATCTTATGCTCAGCGTGATTTTTTTCCCCTAATGTTCATAACTGAAAGAATATATTTGTGTTATATGGGAATATAATTAAGAATAGATACTTCCTGACCAGCACATTAAATTGCTAAATTATCTGACAGCCAGAACTGAATTACTAGCATACACTGAGAAGTGAGCTGTATGAGAAGGAAAGCACAATTGCTAAATAAAGGATTAAAATGAAAAGGGGTGGGAAAAAAGAAATCTCTGTCAGGGAAAGAAAATTTGCATGAAGGAAGACCAAATGGCAATATGTTGTTATAGCCTTCGAACGTGCAATTTGCAGATTGATTTCCCTGCTCTCTTTGCATAGTAGATGTAAAGATTATGCTGAAATCTAGGGAAATTTGATTGTACATGTGCCAAAGTGAATGGAAAACTTGAGTCAAATGCCTGCCCCTGTTCTAACAAATTCATAATGAGAAAATAGCTCTGCAAGGCATTTCTTTGTAAACACATCCAACTAATTTTGCAGCTATGCATTTTAAGAGTGTAGGCATGCAGGATGAGTCTCCCTCACTAATTCAGTTTGTTCTTACAAGACTGAATTTGTGCAGCTTTAGCCCTCTGTGAGAAGCAGGAATGTCACAATTGTCCTTATATTTCTCTCATCTCTGTACTCAGTGCTGAACGTTTTGTTGTGTTTTGGTTTGGGGTTTTTTGTTTGTTTGTTTGTTTGTTTTGGGGGTTTTTTGTTTGTTTGTTTTTTTTTTTTTAATTACTCACTGTCCTTATTTCTGGCTCATGTTTAGAAAGCCTGTGGCAGTTCCCACAGCAGAAGGTAGAATTCCTGAAAACCCTTCCCACCCCTATCCCTCAACAAGAAACATTTCTCAAATGCCACCCATAGCCCGCTTGATTGATAGATGTACCACCTCTGGAGCAAAACTCGCCACTGCTATTCCTCAGTCATCCTTGTTTATTTAGAGCAGTTGGCTTTCTCCCTTCAGATACTTGTCAACATTTCCGGAAGATGTTTTAACTGGCACCCTGTCAGCTGACATATCTAAAGCAGGAAGGCTGACTAGCTGTGAAAGATGTGACTCCCAAACCCAGCAAGACTCAAAGCACTGGAAACTGAAACAAACCCCTTAAGAGCATATGTTACCCTACTTACAATGAAGTTTTTGTGACACCCTTTTAATTGCAACCATATGACACTTGCTTGTAAGCCAGAGGCACTGAATATGAGCGAAAAAGTCTCATGTGAAGTACTAAGCTTTGAGTTTTCAAAGGTACTTTTTAAATAGCTGTAGCTTCACCTACAGCACAAAAATAAACAAACACCCCAAAGCTTTTTTACAACATGATTTTGACAGTGCAGTTCTATAGAGTGGGCATGTATATAAGGAATTCCCGGCACAATCTTATAAAATACTGACCAGCAATGAGATTTTTAAGAAGATGCCATTATCAGAGTGCCTGTTTTATGAATAACCTGGATTGATGGGAACAGAGTTAAACATACAGGATTCAGACAGAAGGAGGCAACACTATAAATTACTTTTAATAAGTGTAATGTGTATGACATTCCGCAATGCTTTGACTTTAATGCTATACACATGTCAAAATAGTGTTCCACTGGATACCCGTGAAGTTAGTACATAGTTCATCTAAAATAAATGAGAATTTCTTCATACCTAGACACTCAAACATTCTTTCATGTTTTCCATTTCTTTAAAATATCCAACACCTTTCACCTAAAGTACACTACCAAAGAATGTTCTTTTTTTTCTTTTTTTTTTTCACCTTTTCCATTCCTTTCTTCACCTATTGCTAGACCCAAACACAATTTATGGGATGTAGATAACAGTTTCCAAAGTCATTTATTTTGTAGTAAGGTATGAAGCTCCACAGTGGTTTCCATTAGCATGTCTTGCTTACACTGACAAATCAGAGAGTGATACGACAAGCTGAGATACATAATTTCAGCAAAGTGTGATTAATTTCTAAAAACATATTGCAGATTCGTACATTCTGAATTTTAAAAGAGCATAACTAATATCAAAGTGTCAAATGAGAAATGCTAGAGTAAAAAGCTGCTAAGATATAAATAATTAATTAAAATTAAAAGCTGTATATGCTAAATTGTTCTCACTAGAGCTACCAGAGTTTAGCCCTGGATATAATTCAGTCCCTGAGTCAGGAAAGCACTTAAGCATGTGTTTAAATCTATCTTCATTTAGAGAGCATGTTAGCGTGTGCCCATCTTCAAGCATGTGCTGTAGAGCCATTAAATTCACTGAAACTTAAACACAAGCTTAAAAAGATAATTATGTAATTAAAGCTCTATATTGAATAGAGATGCTTCCCTGAAAGGCCCATGTACCTGCAAGTGGTGAAACTGAGAACTCAAGAATTGAGTAGAATACAAGTGATATTGGCAGTTCAATGCCTAAAAAGCAGAATAGAAAAGAGAAACCAGCAAATGAAGCAGAATTTATGGAATATTCAGGTTTTAAAATTTTGCCTTAAATAACTGCATTTCTCAAATACTTGTGGTTTGGAAGAGGCTTCCCCTGTGCTTGTATTTTCCTGTTTACTAAATAATTAAAATAATTTAAATCAATAATTCTCTATATACATGCAAGTAGTGGAAACCAAAAGCAAAGACAAAGAGGGAGAAAATACTAATAACATGCAAAGAACCAAAAACTTTAATTGTAATGGTAAAAGAAAAAATGAAATAAAACTTGGTTATAAATTAGACTTTTACATAGCAATGGGATAAAAACTTCCTAAATATAAATGACTGATTTGCTGAGTGAACTGAAAAATTCAGAAGATAAATTGTGTGCAAACTTTCTAGAAAACACTTTTGAAATCTACAGAAAAGATGATCAGGCTGAATGTCAGAAAACTACTTCCAATGCCAAATTAAAAATAAAAGTAAATGCAGAAAACTGGTGTTTGGAAAGAATATACTATGCAGCACTAAACGGCCAAGCATGAACATTCTGGTCACGAGCTGCTCTGTGTGGATTGATATAAGAGGGTATGTCTAACAATAGAAGAACACAGTAATTCACAATTTTAGATATCAGTGGGATTCATCTCACCTAACCCTATGTGTGTAACAGTAGCATCAGTTAGTGAATAGTCACTGCAAACTGTTACTTTCAAATGACAATTCCTTTCTTTCCAGAATTATTTTCAAAGACAGACAACATCAATTTACCCAGAAGATACCAATTTCTTTCTTTTGATGATAGAAAGGTCATGACTAGGTTAAACTTACATGACAAACATGTACATGTCCAGAGTTAGACAAGGTGAATTTCACACTGTTCTAGATTAAGGATGTTAGAAAACCTGTTTCAGAATTTTTTCCATTTTAGATAATAATTTAGTTGATTAATTTAGGCCAGATCATAGCTAAATTAGAACTAGTGCTCAACAAAGAACATGGCGTATTTTTGAAAGAAGGCAGATTGAAACATCTCAGCAAAACCTGATCTGTGCAGAAACGCTTTTCAATATAAAAATAGCTTAGAAATCTAATTTACTTGCAGAAATGGATATTGTTACTGCAATAATTTAATTTGTTCACCTGTCCAGAATCTGGTGACTAGATTCATAACACCAGCACTTCAGGCAAGTGACACATCTAAGAGCAGGTATAGTTAAAGGTGAGTACATCTGTAGGTAGTTTTGCATACCTCAAATCTGAATCACTATCTGCAGCAACTGTCCTCTATTGCAAACAGTGAGCTTCAGTAAGGCACCTGAGAAGGTATCAAGTAATAGGATGAATCTAAGCCTAATTATATAGACAATCCTATCTGTAGACAATTCCTAATCCATTAAGAAGCTTCGCTGAAAATAGATTAATCACAAACTTAATTTTCCTTCTCTAAAAATGTTAGTTCTTCAGCACCTCATTCCCTGGTTAAATGAGAATGCACTTTCTTGGTGTTGTCTTGCAAGCGTTGCTACTTCAAAACTTACTTTCTATAAACATTTTCGTAAGAACGGAACAATTTTTCATTACAATATCATAACAGGCTCATTGTACCTTTAAAAATTGATTGGTTTAACTCTCAGATATTTTTTTTTCTTGTTCTGTTACCCAAATTTAAATCTTATAGTTAGAAATGTTTTTTCACCTCAGGCCTTATCTGCAAATCAAGACAAATCTGAAATAATCTATGGTGAAAATCAGGAACATAACAACTTTAGTGAATTAGGGCATAACACTGAAATAGATCATCTGTTTTGCACCTATTTTCTGTGATTCTGTGGATGAATTATGTGCAGAAGCTTCAGATCAGACATTTTCCTATTTTAACAGAACTATTTTGTTAAAGCAAAAGCAGGGGAAGAAAACCAGTCTATCCAGAAGAATGCCCCTGGAGTATTTAATCAAAACAAAGTTCTTCTAACTTCAAGTATAGAAAAATCCTTATTATGAAATATGTGGGAGATGACCATCAATATTTAAAGAAAGGCTTGTGATATTTCCAATTTGTTCAAAGACCTCCTTTGGAACTCATGTAATTTATTGTCAGCATTCACAAATTACTTCCATTGTGTTCTACTACTATTCACATCATCTTTTCTTTGTAATGAAAGGATCATCAACACCCATTTGCTGTCTTCCACAGAAAACAAAATTTTCATAATGGAAAGCAAGATTTTACAGGCTTTTTTTTTTTTTTATTGTTCCTACACTTAATACAGACATGGCCTAAAGCATTACATAGATTAAAGTAGTCCTAATTAGTTCAGTTTTGAATGCAGTCAAATGTTAGCTTTCAGCCTAATAAACTGTTTAAATAACAAATTCTTAGCTCTCAAATGAGGTACCTCTGCAATATCTTTTGGCAAATTCTGGTCGGTAAACCTCTAAAATATACTTTCTGGTACAAAGGTGACCCTGAGATATAGTCCTACCTACTCACATCCGCATGTGTGCTCAAACAACAGTAAATGAAGTGCATAAACTGAGGAGTTCCTCTACAGGCAAACTTAACCAGATGGAGAAGGTTAAGATGTGGAAGGAATTCATCTTAAATTAGTTAGATCCAGTAAGACTAGCAAAGAAAGGACAGAAACTTTTTGCCAGTCATCACCAAATACTCCCACTCCTAAAAATTTCTAGGGAGGTACAAATCATATTCATTCATATTACTGTGTTCTGAAGGGCTCCTCAAAAAACCATTAACAACACGATGCTAATCCATCTAAAATACTGTAACACATTCATCATCACATATATTCCTAACTGTATTGCTTTCTATTCTGCATCTCTTAACTATTTTCACCCTTTTGCTCTATTTCACATTTCTATTCCCAAATCTCCTCCAGCAAAGAATAGCATTTCACATAGAATGCTAAAAATACATGACCTAATGAAGAAGCTGTCCTATAGTAATTTGCTTTAGCATTGGAATTTTACTTAACGGTAGAGATCTTATCTCTGATGCTTAAAACATAGTTAGAATAGAATGGAACTTTCATTTTTCCCAGCTGGAGAATGTCACTGAAGCTGTACAAAACATTTACGTGAATGTCACTGTACAAATCATATCAACTTATAGTAAAAGTAATCCATACCTTTGAGTCTGGCAGGAATTAAAAAAAAAAAAAAAATTGGATACAGTGGATTCTACTGCATAGAATTTTGTGTATTTGTAAAATTGCTAAATAACCCTTGCTGATCCACAAGAACTTAAAATTCAAAACCCTGTTAAATAATAATAAAACCTGACGTAAACTTGTCAGAACTTTTGCACAACTTTAAAAAGAAAAATGAGGTAAAAATCTATCTGCATCATATTACTGGCAAGTTCGTACAATATACAACCGCATGCAATGATAGAGAGATTGTAATATCTATTGTTACGTAAGATATTTGAGAGCATAGCTCTGGATTTAGTAGCAGATATTTTGAAGAATTCCCACTGAATTGTTCTCCTGACTTCTCTCTGAATCAGATATTGCTGCTGGCTATTCTGGGTACATTCTTAAATTTTGCTTTTCTCTGTCATAGATAAGGCCTTCCAATGAAGTCCTAATCACTGCAAGTAATATCCATCATGTGTTGTTTGCTTTGGCATGATGATCCTTCCTCGTCATGCCCTTGTTCATCACATTCAATATCTCTTTTTTATCTGGACTGAGATTATACAGCACTTTTGGGCAGAAACCATGTGTGTCTAAATACTCATTGTAACAAGACCTCTGAGCACTTCTGTTTTCAATGATGTCTGTTGAATGTTCATGGCCATGGTACTTTAAAATACCATACATAATCAGATGTGTTCTCTACTGGTTATTATGTATTTTTCTACTGAACCATATTTAAAAAGGCAAATAAATCCAAAATCTATACCCACAATAGTGAGTGTATCATATGGAAAAAAAAAAAAAGTCTCTCAGAATAAACCTAAAGCTGCAGATATCTGAAATTAATTAAATGTGGAAATTTATATGAACATAGTTTCTTTTCTGTGATACTCTCTTGCACATATCTAAAAGTACAGATAAAAGAGTATGCAAATAGTTATCACAGACCATAACTACTTAAAGAACAGCAGCTAAAACAAGCAATCACTTGGTGAAAAAATGTTAAATCCCTCAGAGGTCTGAGAAGTAGGAACAATTCAGAACAAGACTGAGAAACCAGGGTTGTCCTAAAGCCAACGCATGCAATTAGGATGTTATTAGGAAACTATTAATAATTCTTTGCAAGGAATTGGTCATTTGTCTCAAAAAACATAGGAAAAAATATCTGGAAAATAGTCTGCATGAATCCAATATTACATTCCCTGAGTTTTAAATGGAACTAATTGATGGCAAACTTGCAGCAAAAAGTAATTGGTAGCATCAGGACTTCAGTTTTTCTGAAGAGTTAAGTCATACTAAACTCCTTCTTTCTCCAGACACTTGCAAGTGCTTCAGAAGTTGTTTCAAAGCAATATTAATAGTTCTATGAGTAATTACTGCTGGAGGGAGACTGAAAATGGACCTTCTTGGGAACAAAACTGTAAATGATGTTACATTCTTTTTCTCTGTATAAGCAAAAGTGGTTAGATATTAAAAATATACTTCCCAAGAAAGCTGAATTACACAGAAGTAGAAATACTCATTCAAAATGTGTTTCTGGGCTACATTTTTAACTCCTCTGTATAGGAATGATTATGGAAATAACTGCTGAAAAGCCCCAAGGAGAAAGCAGAGCACAAACTCTGTGTTTAAATGAAAATGGATTTAAACATGAAATATTGGAATTGTTGTCATTCAATACTTTGGCAATATAATAATATTTTATAAAGGCTTTTCAGATCCTCCAGTAAAGGAATAATCCATCTCTGATTCATATATCAGTTGTTAACTCATAGAGTTCAGATGTAAGTAACCTACACTCCTTTCCTCTCTTATTTCTGGCACCAAGAAACAATATAATTACACCCAGCTTTAAGATCCGATCAGTGTGCAAACTCTGTTTTTCCTTTACATGATAACTTCACTACAACTCAGACATCTGTGTTCTGCTGCAATTAAATTAAATATATTCAAATAAATAAATAAGAAAGCAAAAGAAAGCAGAACTTGCACTCTAAGAATGAACCACATTCTCTGGCACTTACCCACTTTATAGAGTGATATTAAAATAAAACATAAATTCCTGCTGTGCATGCACTTTATTGACATAGTTTACTAAATGCTTACCTAGCAATTATGCAGCAATATTTCACTTATGCTCCAGTCTCCTACTACTTGATTAAGGACATAAATTTATCTGGTGATGACTAGTTCAAATCCTTTTTATACGAAATACCTTGATAGTCATATTTCTAGAACAAAATGGTCCACAAAGCTCAGGATGGAACACACAATAGTGAGGAAAAGTTGACTCGTTTATATTTAGAAAGGACTTGACCTGGGAGAGGCCAAGGAAAAGCAGAAAACTATCATATAGTGTGCAAAATACACAGTTTGGGTAAAGATCTTCCTGCAGAGTACTTTGTCAATAAAGCATCAAGAGATGCATCTATCTGATCCTGCTAAGTACAAGTAGCTCAAAATGGTGAAAACAAATGACCAAAACCCCCAAAGACCTCCAAAATACTAAGTAAATTATATTACAAAGAAAGAAAAATAAAGGTATAAAAGATATTCATGTGGCCATTTTTGATACAGAAAAAGACAGCAGAATGAGCCTTTAAGGCTATGACTTAAATATCCTGGGACTGTTCCGTGATACTGAGATCATCAGCATGGGAAATTGTGCTGCTGCTATTAACTTTTTTTCTCTCCAGAATTGTCAAGTCAGGACAAGGCACATCTGAGCTGCCTACTGGGGATGGTCTCTGGTCTGCGCTACTGGACTACGCCCAGGAGCTGCTTGGAAGAGTCTTACATGGCCTGGGCCAAAACCATGTGAGGAACAAATCTAGCAATTTAGTAATGTAGACAATTCAGTTCCAGTGGCTGGAAACATTCCTTGGAGCTGTTTTATTTAGTATAAATATAGACTATGTTGTCACTAGAGATATGCTATTGATAGTCAAGTTATGTGGAAGGTATTTCAATGACATGTTTATGAATGACAGTATAAAACCTTAATATAAAAGACACATCTCTTAGGGAACCACTGAACAGATTTTCCTTCTTATGAAGCAAGAGCTCTCTGCAGAATACAATCGGGAAAGGCACCTGAAGCCTCTACTAATATAAAATGCACAAAATGAACCTGGAAAGGTTTGTGAAATTGTTCAGAGAAAAATATATCATATTTAAAATAATATATCAATTGATTTTTTATATTGATTATATCATTAAAATAATCAACTTAAATTTAGAAAGTATGTATTTACATCAACAAATTCTGAATTCAAGATACCCTAAGTGGCATATTTTTAGGAACAAACAAACAAAAAAACCCCTCCGACTTCAGAGGCAATTACTTTAAGGTATAAAGTGACACACTGACAGCAGCATTACTGATCATAGCAAATATAACAACATATCTGGGTTTACAGGCTAGCCTATAGGCTTGTCAGACATGTCTGAAGTAAAATATATTAAGTACAAATACTATTCAATTTTTTTAAAAAACTCTTAGACTTCAATTTATGAGAGAATTTATGCACCAAATAAAAAGTAATATTAAAGTATAATCCAACTGTGAACATTTTTTTTTTTATTTCTAAGGAAACTTCCAGGTGGATGAAAAATCAAGAACAAAAATCTGATAAAAGTAACACACTCAACATTGTAAAGTCCCTTCAGAAGACCTTATATAAATAATAAAACCACAAGCTAAGGAGAAAAAGCAAAAACAAGTGCGGCTAGATTACTAGTAGAATGGCATTATCAACAGATTTAATTTAAAAATTCAGTTTGTCTTTTTAACTCCAGGCAAATGGGTCAAAATCTGGAAACTTCCACTCCTCTTCTTCACTTCCCCCAAAACAAAAGAAAACAAATTTAATCTAAACCTACTGCCTTTAAAATATTTGATTCTTCTCTTTGAAAAATAAACTATCTTGTTTATTTTACATAAAAAATATGAAAGCAACCATTTTTTTCTGTTTACAGAATAAAGAAAAGTAACAAGTCCTTGGCCAAGTTGTCCTCTTGTAGCTCTGCTACAGGACATGCAGAAATTCTCTTTTGACCTCTTTTAACTTCCAGAAAATAAATGGGACAGCACATGTTCAATCAAAGTGATTATATTACCTGAGGCTTCCCCCTCAATTTTGCAGCTGCTAGCTGGAAAGCAGTGAAATGAGGTCACAAGGATGAACACAACTTCCAGAGCTACAGAAGCACTCCTGGATGTTCTCCCACTGACAAAGTACTTCTCTTTTTGTTCATATATTTGAGTACTAGCAGATAAAATTTGATTTGCTGCACAAAAGAATCAAGCAGTCAAAGTGTTCAAGTCGGGAGGGATCTCAGGAGGGATGGAGTCCACTCCTGTGCTCAAAGCAGCATCAGCTGTGAGATTAGTCAAGATATCTCACAATTTACCCAGCCAGGAGAGGGACTACAGACTCTCCCTTCTCCCCCACCAGGCAGCCTATCCCTGCACTTGACTGCCTTCATGATGAAAAATTTCCTCCATCTGTCCATCCATCTATCCAGACTCACTGCCAAATATGCAGAGATAACCCTGCACAGTTTGCTTGGTAAATCTAGTCTGACTAGTACACACATGGACAAACTGCATATCATGTGAACAGCATACATGACCTGACATATGCCACCAATTGCAGTTGGATAGTGGTTGTCCAGGCTCCATGTGATCCTAGGCCTGAAAAAATAATACCATGCTGAAAACTAAGGGTAGTTGCAAATGCATAAGTATACTTCACTCAGGGATCATGACTATGTGCAAGTCATAACATCATCTTTAGGATTATGTAATGGAAATAGAAAACAACTTACTCTCATCTATCAAATAAGTTTAAGAACAAGAGGAGACATTTCACTTTATCACATGTGAATACACAGGGATGGTGAGGTAGGATCCCAGTTTTCTTTGTACCTTATGCTTAAAAGGAAGTTTGCAAATTTAATAGCTAGTAAAAGTTACTCTTGTAAAGAGAGACCAATTGCTCAGTTGTAATTTTTAAGTTTTTTATAGATGACAAAAAGATCTTGTCAGCAACTAAGTACTACTTTCACATATTTTAGCAGGTACTAAAACTTTTTATGATAGAGCTTCTAAATTAGAGAAATTTGATTGTGTACCTGCTTAGGTTTCTGGCATCACTGAAAGATTACCTGACAACAAAGAATCACTGGCAATTAATTTGGTTATAAACATAACTTTTTATCTAAAACCACCCCAGGCTAAAGCAGAAGAAAAACGAAAAAGAATTGTAAAGACACAACTGTGCTTATGCAACTGACTTCAAGTTTTGCTTTCAGGGAGTAAAATTAGTTTATCCTGGTTCAGTTACTATTTTCAAGAAAAAGAAAAAGAAAAAGAAAAAAAAGAAAAAGAAAAAATATTTTAAATATTTCTAGACTCTGCAGGAGTGGCAAAGTTTGGCAAAAAAATAAAATTGTTTAATTGCCTAAAGAATCTCATGTAGTTAAAAAATCCTGGATTGTATGCTTGTATGCTGCAGAAATCTTGCTAAGAAATAGCCTAATGTTTTATCTTAAAATCCCAGCATTATTAATTTCTTTAAAACTTGTTGAATTTTCTTAGTCCATTCCTACATCAAATGGAAAAAAATATTTTTCTTGTGTAAACAGACTCAGGCAGATTGTAGAAAGCCATTAAATATAATTTCTGCTAAGGCTGAGATTTAAATTAATTTCAATTATATGCATAAGCAGTCATAAACTGAAGTTCAGAAAGCAAAGATGAATTGAAATGCATTAAAACTGATAATATGCAGCGTTAATACTAAAACAAAGATAAAAATAAGTGAGAGGCATGGAAGCGTATATGCAAGAGAAAAAAGTACATTCAATAGTAAGGGAAGCAATGTTTTTCTTCAGCATCCTTTAGAATAAAACAATGTTCCATAATTATCATTGTTGTTGTTGAAAGATGGTTATCAAATACTTCTCTACGAAGGTGCACAAAATGAAGACTGATTTATAATAGAACATTTTAAAAGGGAGAAAGTGGTATGGTTAGTGACTACTTCAATTTTCATAACAGCGTTAGATATCCAGTTATTACTTTCTTGTAGGCATCACTAAAGAAGATTTGCAAGGGTTCTCTGATCACTATCACAGGCCAAATTTCAAGAGTAGTTCACTGAAAACTAAAAAATACGCCGTTTTTGAAGCAGTCAGCAATTTTGGTTAAGCTACATAATATTCTGACTAGTAATATTATATATGCCACCATTATGCTAAGCAGAGCAGGGGCCACAACAGGAGAAGAAGAAAAATAAGGAAATTTTGTTTCTCCATTAATACCTATCTCCCCAGCTATAGAGTTAGCCCACGTTTATAGCACAAAACTCTCTTTTCTCCTCTTTTCTCTGAATTTCTGATGTTAGCCCTTCTACAGCTCCAGCAAGTAGTATTGTTCAAAATATCCATGTGCCAGTTGCTGGAAACTACAGAGAAGGTAAAATGCTGTGTGAAACCACAAAACGTGCCTTCCTGACCTTCAGATCTGCACTAGTCTCACTACTAATCTGAGACGAAGCATGAAAAAAGGTCTATATCACCTTATTAATTTCTAGGCTGAGTCTAGGCTTGTAACATGAGGTAGTGCAGTATCCATTTATATAAAATACACCGAAACAAATACACAGGAAAACCTCCATAATCCTCATTATAACATTTCTTTCATGGTCCTCAGGATCTGATCTTACCTACTTTCCTCTCTGACACGTTCACATAGAAGCTTTTAGCCTAGATGAAGGCCGGGAAGGCCATTTCTCTGTGCTAGCCTGCTACTAGGAAACAAATTTTGTACTGATGCCAAAACGGCCAATGCCATTCCCTTAGGAAAACCAGCAACCTAATGCAAGGTCAGCTGTAGAAATTTATTTTTTCTAAACAGAAATATATTTCTCCTTTGTAGAAATAAATGACTTAATGAGAAAACAATGTGAAATATGACAAAATTAAGCACATTTACCAGACAGACCTTACCTAAAGAAAGTATGGTGTCTGCCAGCTCGAAATCAGCTCTTCATTTCCAAGCCACAGGGATTTTATTTTATATTTTTCCTTCTCTACACTGAATATTTTATAATTGGAAATTATCTGGTTATATTGACAGCATTTCTGAAACTGCTAAGGACGTGATTATTCATTAATTTGACATGTAGAAACACGTACTCAAGCAACACCAGACTGGAAATCTTACTTTGTATTAAGATACGAGTACACCTTGTTATGTTATCTACACTGTTCTTGGTATATAAGGGGAAATGGAGAAAAAGTAATCAAAAACCCTGGAGATATCTGATTGCTCAGCAGGATCTGGATCTCCTTACACACAGAAAACCAGTTATTAGAGCAATAGCAACAAACTTCAGAATAACCACTCCGAAATAACCCAATTCAGTCTGGATATATAATTGGCATAGGCTAACAGAGTTCACAGCATTTTCTGTAGCAAGAAGGATAACAGATATTTTCAAATTCACATATATAGAGACTGGAAAAGAGAGCCCAGAAATATAGACATGAAAGTAATAAGATTCAATTAGATACTGTCAGATATAAAAAATAAATCTATCAAAATTCCCCCGAGACATGTATTTTAAATAGGAGCAAATGTTTAATGGTTTATAAGACAACTGGAATGCAATTCTTTATAATAAAACTAAATATCTACACCTGAGCTAATCACACTAAATGCCTAGATAATGAATGAAAAGTCGGTTTATCTGGCATATGATCCATGCCTACCTAAAGAGGCTATCTAGAGTAGGCCAAATGAATTATGCCCTAAAGTGATCATCTTTCTCTTAAATATAAAGAGCAACCATCTCCGATGCAGATGTGTATACTGCAGATGTCTAAAGCTAGGCACGATGAATGCCAGTCAAAATGACTAGCTAAACAAGACACCAATTGGTCAGTTATAAAAATCCAATACACTGAAAAGATTTGGTCAAATTACTCCCAGGTATATCCACTAGTGCTTA
>VXBJ01006732.1:231810-245959 GCA_013400055.1 Nycticryphes semicollaris | reverse complement strand
GGTTAAAAAAAAAAAAAAAAAAAAAAAATCAGTCTGAGAGTCCTTACTCTTTTCACTTCTCCTTGAGAGTGAATTTGTGCTACACAAACCTTTGACTAAGTGTCTTAAGTGTCAGTGTTTTAAAACTGCTGAAGTTCCAAACTACCATCTAGCTTCCACTTTAAAATTGCAGTAAATTAAACAACAGTTCTTAAGTTGTCTCTAAGTGGCTATAATTAAATCTTCACTCCTAATGATACAGTCCATTCCAAGGACAAATTCAATATGGTAAGAGGTGTAGGAAAGGAGAATTATAACAAAATCTTACAGCTTGGCATACAGCCATGTGTAAAGGGCATACATTAGCACTTCAACAGTTTCTGCAGGAGCTGTTGGAAGAGAACCAGTCTGGAGAGGGTACAGACAAGACACAGTAAAAGATACAACCATCTTTTTTTTTATTCTGGCCCTCCATATCCCTTCAACAATTTTTTACCTTCTAAATAAATTCTGCCTTTGTCAGAGGAAGCTTAACCAAATTCTACTTTATCTACCTCATTCTCTCTTGGAGATGCTTAGATGAGTCTCCTCCCCATGGGGGAGTGCACTACAGCTAGAGGACACTGCAGGGTGTCCCAGCACACGCTGGGACCCACACCTCAGAGTTCCTGTGCAAGCCCAATGGACCTTTTGCACCAGCAATAGGATGTAGGGAGCAGGATGGGCACAGGTCACACACAAAGCCAGCACATCTGCAGTCACACTGGGAGGCGTGTATTAAAAAGGGAACCTGCACTCATGGACGAGATGGGGCATCCACATAACCGCATGCTTATGCGTTTGCAGTTAGGGCTTCCTGGGATTATTGGAGGGCAGTTAGAAATGTACAGAGATATAGTCACGTTTTGCAGGTGTTCAGTACCACACTTTATCTGATGTACTGCTGATACTGATCCCAAAAGTATTGTTCACCAATTAGCCCCTTAATTACATATAACTCAAAAATTGATAAGCCACTTTGATCTTGATTTGATTTAACCCATGTGAGCTGAATATCTCTTCCCTGCCACATTTGTTGCATTTGCAATCTAGAATAATCACAGCTCTGACAAAAACCTCTCATTAATTCCCACCTACCACCTACCTAATTTTTGCCCAATTACATCACACAAGATGAAGGATTTGGAAACTAGATTGTCTTAGATCAGCAACGTTCAAAAGTCTGCCAAGAAACTGAGAAAACTACTGGACAACACTACTCAACAAGTAATAAACCAACGCAGCTTTCACAGTACTGAAGCATGCAAATATTTTTTGCTTACATGGTTACATGTTCCCTTTAAGATAAATAATTTTATTTATGTCACCGTGAATCATTGCTCTCTCCCTCTCTCAAAGGTTGACAATACCAGCAACACACATCATAGCAAAAGTCATTGCTGTGGAAGCCAATTCAATTGTCTAACAATGAGGATCCTCAGCTTCATTTTTAATTGATTAATTGAGGGGTTTTGAATCAACCCAGTCTTTCAGGGTTTTGTCCTTTTTTTCCCCTTCCCTGTATTATTCTTCTACTTATGTTTATGCCAAAGAATTTATGAATTGCAAGGGTTATGGTGATTTCTGTGGTGGCATTTCATCTAAATTAACTTTTGCTTGATGTTATGGAGACATTGCAATTTCAAGGATAAAAAGTGTTTTCAAAAATAAAAGAAACAGAACGTGTTGGTACTATATTATGTCAAAATCTCAAATACTAATGATATTGTTGTCACCTAAAAAATGTGTGTGCAAAGACTGCTTTTTTCTTCCATCAGTCTCAATACCAAAATTCTCCTTCCAAGCCTTGCCTTACTTAATATCTAATAAAAGTATAATACTGTTGCTTCATAGATGATTTCATGACACAAAGAATTGGTTCAAATAATATTAGATTATATAGAAAAATCAACAAAAATAACAGCAATAATACATTGTTATTCGACATGTTTAAATATCTCAGAACTTAGAAACCCAATCTTTTAAAAAGTCTTACTAATCTTCTAACTTCTATCCCCCCATACAAGACTCTGTCAAAATCAGTCTGATGCTGATAAAAATGGCTTAGCTGAAATGTCAGATTGTGAATTTGGCTTCTCTCCTTTCTCAAGCAGAAGGTGGAGAAATACTATGTTATATAAAATTATTATTTCTCTATTTCTCAAGTACAAGCATTTGCCAGTACTTAGATGCTATGCAGAACGAAAACAATGTAATTTTGGACAACATTCCTCCTAAACCTCTGCCAGTTGCTTCCCCTGTATCTGACATTGTGGCCAGGGCGTTTATTCTGAATGCAGAAGTTAGTCTACTTATTTGGCCATCACATATTTCAGGTGAATTAATGCCTGCACTAGGCAGTATATAGAGCAGTAACTGATCCTTTCTGTAACTTATGCTTTGCAGTGTTTTGAGGTTTTAAAGGGCATCATCTAGATTTTGTTTCCTATAACTACTGCCTGTCTTGCAGGTTAAAGTGCCGTTAAGGTAGAAATGGAGTGAGTAGATACACAGCTGCAAAGTTGAGGGTTGTTATGTAAATGCAGCTTTGGTATTTATTTCAACTAGTTTCAAAAGTATACATAAACTTGGTTTGTTTGTTCGTTTGTTTATGAAGTAGATGACTGGAAAGATTAAGCAAATACTTTTGGGGATGGTGAGCGGAGTCACTGCAGTGTAATGACAGAAAGAAACATATCTGAAAACCAGAGAAGCTGATGTGTTTTTTCAGTCCCTTTTCTTCAACTAGCTATTTTCAAAACCTGCATTTGACTTTCTAACACTAATTGGAGTATTGACTGACCATATAAATGCTTGCCCTCATTGTTCTACTCTCACAAATTAACTAGTGAGTGCCTCCAGTTATCTAAATAAGGTGCTGATTGATCGTGTGGAAATAATTAATCAAGCCAGAGCTGATATGATCTCCAGCCATGTCAGAACTTTCCTTTCTCATTATGCTTACCTAGTGCAGAATTTAAATTTACAGCCTGTGGCAAAAGGTAATGTTTTTTGAGAGGTTTCTACAAGTCAAATTACAAGGAGGAAGTCAGATTTCATTGTAATAAGACTTTAAATGAGTCCAATTACATTTTAGTTCAAACAGTCTTGTTTCAAATATTGTTCTGCCTGTCTGGCAGCATTTAATAGAAGCCAGCATTGAGTTTAGAGCACTGGGGAATAATATGCCAACTTTCCTGTCTTGAATCAGTAGAAGCAGGCGTCCTTATGGACAGGCACTTAAATGCATGTAATGCAGAAGCTGAAATGCTGTTACAACTGTATTTCTCCTTAACGACAAGTAGACACAGTAAGCAATACAATGCATTTTGCTGCAGCAACTCATTTATCATGAACACGTTTACTGTCCTTCACCCTTCACCCTCCCCATGCACACATACACGTGCTTAAAAAAGAAAAAAGATCTTTTTAACTGAAAAAGCACGAGTAGCATAGGTTATTACTCTGTTCGGCAAAGCACGTTACACTCTCAGTGATCACATGAAGTCCCCAGACTTTTGCACAGTATCTTAGCTAGGAAAAGCATAGCAGAAGCAATCTTCGAAATCATCAAATCCAGACTACTGCAACGACAAACTTGCTAATCTTTCTTGACACGCTGTCTTGGTCCTGGCACTTCAACACAGATGTTCTTATAGAGAACTGGAATTACCTGGCTTCTCCTCTCGACACAACAGGAATGAGACAAGAGGAGAAAGCACTTAACAAAGCTGTCATAACCTTATGACTGCACAAGGAGGCTGAGAGCTGACCCAGCTACTCCTGCAGTATAGAAGCACACCTGCCTTCTCCCTTACTTATACAAGGAACATGTAGGCATATGATCGTGACCTCGACGATTAGATATTCTTCAAAACAGTGAAGAATTTTTGCTACACCCAGAAACACACACCACTGCTGAAAACAAAACAAAAGTTAACATTTGTTTCATAATTAGTGCACAGTTCAGAACATTCCCTCAAACAAATTTGGTGATGAACCCAGGCCCTAGAGCATTTTCTACTTCAGAGGTAGCAGAAACAAAGGCTCTGTTTTAATTGCATATGAATCAGTTTTAAGCTGATTTTTACATTGTTAAAAGAGCACGAGTCCCAGTTTTCCTCCAGCATACAACAGAAAATTTATTATTTTACCCTTTGAATGCAGAAAGCATGTATTTGTAGTAAGAAGGAAAGACCTGGAATCTGCACCTTCAGATATATTCCTATGTGAATATATCTGCAAAGTGTTTGACATTAAAACATAATTACAAGGAACTGTCACACACGGTATTTGAAAGCAATGCACTTAGTTTGCAATGATATATCTTTAATAGCCATTTAAGATCTTCACTAGAAGGAACAGAACACAAATCTGCAACATTGCCCAACTGGGAAAATAAATGGTCATCTTGTTTCACTCATAAATGAGCACTGTTGGCAGTGAACCATTATGGAGAAATATATTACCTTATTTCCAGTGTTAGACCATTATCAAATGCTACCAGGTGCTCATCTCAATTGTCAATGTCATATTTGAAGACTCTAATGATGCTAGCTAGTTTTCTACAAAGCAAAAACAGGGTTTCTTCATCTCAAAACTGCTTATCCCAGGATACACTCCAATTTTGCAAGCAGCTCCATTTCCATTCTGAATCCACAATTTCTTCAAAATGGACCACAACTTACTGGAGGGTTTATTAACTGCTGTAGAAGACTGTCCTGGTAGTCCTTCATAGCTTAATTCCCAAAAGGGACATAAGTGTCTGAAATGCAACCTCACTGGTTAACCTAGCAGTATTGAGTTTATCATGAATGTATTATTTTATGTTTTAATCATAGAATGAATCAGGTTGGAAGGGACCTTAAAGATCACTGAGTTCCAACCCCCCCCTGCCATGGGCTGAGACACCTCCCACTTGACCAGGTAGCTCAAAAACCCATCCAACCTGCTCTTGAACACCTCTACGGATGGGGCATCCACAATATCTGTAAATCTGTTCCAGTGTCCAAACCACCTTCACACTAAAGATTTTTTTTCCTAATATCTAATCTAAATCTCCCTTCTTTCAGTTTAAAACAGTTATCCCTCATCCTACCACTACCCCCTGATAAAGGGTCACCCCACATCTCTTCTGTAGGACACCTTTAGGTTTGGAAGGCCACTAAAAGGTCTCCCCAGAGCCTTTTCTTCAGGCTGAACAACCCCACCTCTCTCAGCCTGTCTTCACAGGAGAGCTGATCCAGCCCTCTGATCATCTTCATGGCCCTCTGCCACTTAATCATATTACAGAATTTTAGTCAAGTTAGTATGTTTTAGGAGAATGTGAAAAAAATCCACCACCACCAACCCAACACCTTAAAGGGTATAAAATATATATAAAATTAAATTGTATTTAGTTCAAACAAATTTATTCTGAACACAGTATAGCTATAGCTACTTTTACATGCATATGTATATTATAGGCTTACTTTCAATACTACAGTCTTAAGTTATGGCTTAGATTTTAAACCAGCTGATCAGTTTTGGCCTCTGCTTGCAGTTTATAAAACATTTTAAACTAGGTTTGTGTAAGGTGAAAATACCTAGCACATTTGAAAGCCACACAGTGCATAGATGTGCTAAGTGGATCAAGCCATGAGTCAGAATGTTGAATGACCATTTGGTATCATAAATAATTAAAGGAATGCCATGAAATAATTTATTACAAATGGATTTTTAAAAGGGAGTCACTAAGTGCATAAGAGTTCCTTGCTAGGCGATCTCACTGCTTCAATCACTGAATTCAAATACCATTATTGAGGTCCTGCTGGGAGAGCAGCGTAGGTACTTTCTGGGTGGCTTGTTTGTTTGCTTCCATCTCTGTTCTTACTGTGCAAGTATTTCTTGCTCTATAGAAGATATGTGACTAATCAAAAGGTGGCTAGAAATAATGAGCTGAAAAGGTTTGTTAAAGTCAGATTTGAAAATGAAACTGTGCTCTACGTCAGAGAGCAAAACTTTTTATCCCCCTTATATAAAATCTCTTTCACTATTAATTTATAGATCAAGCATAAATCCAACCTAGTAATAGAGGCTTTGATAAACATGCTTCAAATTGTATCATGGCTTGCTGCACTTATATGGAACATGTGCTTCTTAAATTCACAGAATCCTCTCCTGCCCAGGCACAAGACACCCCCAGCATCTTGCTGCTCTTAACAGCATCACAGTCAGATGCAGAAGGACTTCTACTTTAAACAGAGAAAAGCCCTGTGCAATAGCCATGATCTTCACAACATTTTAGGCAAGAGTTTGCCAGCATTTCCATTCTTGTCAGGGTGTTATTACTCATAAGAATCACTCTGGGCTAAACATAGCACTTTAGTTTTAGCATTTAAAATAAAACAAACAAACAAAAAAAACACAAAAACCCCACACTACACATAAAAATCCCACAAACCCTCAGCGACAATTTTGAATATCTAAGTGTACCAAAGGAAGGAGATATGATCGGTTTAAAACTTCTTCATATTTCATAATATGAACCTACAATTTTGGCCACATGAAATCTCTTTAAACTACCATTATAGCTTATTTTAAAAATTTTCCCGGTTCCAGAAGTTACTGTCACCTCTCTTTTCTCTTGTGAACAAAGTAAATGTTCCAAGCACATCACTGTTAACAAGAATTGTCAGTTACAGTCACATGTTTCATTGCTTTCATAAGAAAAATCAACTTATTTCACAACACCTGGCATCGACATTAGTATTCAGCTTGGGTGTTTCAAGTTAGTGTTGCATAGCAAGAAGTTTATGTGTATTCTTTGATGCCAGACTTTATAAGTGTTCTGTATTTGAATGACCATGCTCATGCCTTCATGAGTGGCCTACAGCAACCTATAAACAACAGAATTAATCTGCAGAATAATTCATCATATACTGCATAGAAATGCATTTTAAGAGTCCAACCTTGCCAAAAAGATACCAGCATGCATACAGATATTCTTGCTTCAAGTCCTATGGTATTTGCATAATTGTTTTTGAGAGCACACGGCTAGTCTGGACATTCAGAAAACATATTTGTTATATTACCTTGGAACTAGAGAGCCTCTTAAGCTTTCTAGATATGTCATATTTATATTCAACAGATCCTCTTTTAATCACAGTATGTTACATTCTTTTATAGCATCCCTATCTCTTCATCCTCTTCCTTTCTGTATTGGGTTATTTTGACTTGGGGCAATGAGGCAAACAAAGAACACTGGTTTTCCATGTGAAGACATGTAACCACCAAAGTATGTTCTGGTGCCTCTATTTCCACCAGGTTCATGGGATTTCCATTTTTTTTGCCAGAAGCACACTGACCAGGATTAAGTATGAGTGCTAAAACAAATTCTTTAAGGATAGCCTGTCATAGCCACCTGAACAGAGACTCTATTAAAATAAAAATACAGAGAATTCGTACAAAATAGTTATTTACAGATGCCCTAAAAATAGTGTCACTGTGACATATAGACAAATAGGAATTGAAATAATAGGAAAATGGGTAATCTTACCAGTAGATTCAGACAGAGTAAAAAATACCACTAATAAAAATAAAACATTTTTTTAGATTTGAAATATTATACAATTCTACTCTTGCTCCCAGAAGCAGGTAAAGAAGCAGGTAAAGCAACATCCCAGAAAACTAGTAATTCACTATCATGATATATGTATAATATGAGCTCAGCAGGAGGGAATTAAAACTGTAAATAATAACATTTAATAAATAAGATTAATTTATTTTATCCTGATGAAACTCTATGGGGGAAATAAATTAGAGCTAAATTAGGTTTTCGGATAATGTGATGAAGACTAAGCAAGCATCTGGAATGGCTATAAAATAGTAATATATTGCTTATTGAATATTTTAATGTGATTTATTATTAAATATCCATGCATATTTATTATTTACATATTTAAATAATTGAATCTATATGTCTGCATAGAACAGACTTTTTATACTTGCTTGATCTCTTAAACATGTGAATGGATTGAGTTGTTTTATATTTTTATTGTTTTGTTTTATAGAAAGTAATAAGAATTCATTAATTCTTAATAGTGGTAAAAAAAGTTAATAAAACCAACACAAACAAAAAATGGTAAGGTCTTTCAGCACTGAAGCTAGACACTGGACAAATTTCATTCAAATCCCATAGAGAACGCAATGGAAACATCTATAGTGACAAAACATTACCACATTTGTAATTTATTACAGAGGTAAAAATGACAAATCTATTAATGCACTGAGTACATCATATGGATGCAAAAAATTGTTTGCAAATAAGTTTTAAATGAACCTTTTCCAAACTATCATGAACTATATTGTGTGCATGATATTTACTTTAAAGTGTCATATATTATTATTTAAAAAACCAAAACCAAACAAAAAACCCCACCCCAAGCAAAAGCAGATGTTTTTTTGAACATTCAGTCCTAAAAAAATGTTTTTGAAGAAACGATGTGAAGACAAAATGAGAATGCATTTCCAAAATAAGTTTAGAACTCAAACAGGACTTGAAAGATTATAAAAACAGACTAGCTAAAATAAGTTGGAAAAACAGTAAGTGAACTGAATCACCAAACCCCTGTTAAAACTACAGCCCTAAAGCAAGAGAAAATACCTATCATAAAGCAGCAGGGAATCCAAACAACTAAAGACTGGTAGAACATAAAGATAATTTTTATATCAGTCTTTAGTTACACAAAAGGCTTTCCTGCCTAACCAAGGATCAACCATTGGATCCATCTATGCAAATTATATTCTAGATACAGATAAATACCTAGGTGGATTTAAAGACATTTAACACTAGAAGAGACCTTGATTATTTCATTAATAAATATATAAATGAATATAAAAAACAAGTTACAATAAAAAATTAGGAATCAAACCAACCTGGTGCAGAAAGAAACATCACACTCTTTTTTGTTTTGATGCCATGTATTTTTCCTCACAAAAACCAGCATTTGAACTTTTTTTTCCCTCCACACAGAAAATTTTGCCGTGACAAGGTACCTCCGTCACAGAGTTGGATCAAATTCAGGTTGCTTGGAAGAACTTAAGCCTATTATTTCTTAATATTTGACTGAAATATCTTGTATTTTTCACACATTGTAGGTTTATTTATTTTAATCATTACACATGTGAAAAGTCATATACGTCTTTTGGGGTATATCTTTTATTTTTCACACATTGTAGGTTTATTTATTTTAATCATTACACATGTGAAAAGTCATATGCGTCTTTTGGGGTTCTGTGATGAGATAATCCCTTTGTGTAAATGTATATTCATTATTAGCGTTTCATAAATTATGTCAAGCATATCCATTATGAAGTGTGAACAAAGCAGCCTGCACATTTCGTTTCTATGAACCACAGAGATTCTTCATTGTGTTTCTATGTGAATATAAACATTTTTCAATTCACTAGCCACTTGCCAGCTGGTCAGCTACGTTCCTTGCTAGCCAAAAAGTTCTACCCATCTTCTACAAAAGCCCATGTGCTGGATTCTAAAATTTACAGGTCCTTCTTACCCTGACACTACCCACTCAATACCCACTCAGAAACAGAACAACTGATAACAAAGGGGCATAGTATAGACAAATCTGTAAATCAAAGAAGGAATGAGGTTTTTTTATATTCTCTAGTAACTTTTCTGCCAGATAAGAAACAGGTTGACATGCTTAAGACTTAAAGCTACTGGAGAGAGAATAATTGTTCTTTAGAGTAATAATTTGCCATCAGTTGGGCTGAACCCCAAAGCACTGTGGAATTTATTCGCAATACCTTCAACATTCATTAAATGGTTGAGACCCACAGAAAAAGAAGACGGTCCTATTAGAAAGTGAACATGCCATTTTGTTTCTATTTTCTGACATGTAAATCCAACCTATTACTAAAGAACGGGTAGCCTAAGATACAAGTTTATTCCATGTTTCTTCTCTGCTTCCACTTTGCGTGCCTGTATGTTCTCTGAGAGTTCAGATAGGTCCATGCTCCTCTTTGACCTGAGGCAGAGCTGACGGACAGTACAGTCCATCCCTACCACTGCAGCCAGTGCTGGCTGTCACTGGCTGGCTAAATAAAGGCCTGATTTAGACAAATGATTGCTTTCCTCTTGCATTTATGGTGGATATATATGGATTTCTGCTTAAAGCAAACTGTCTCCTGAATCCCTGCAATCTCAGTGGGCAACCTCTACCACTCATCAGAACTAGTCTCTGTGTTATGCACGGACATGCATTCCCTATTCCAGGACAGGGGATATTTACCAATGTAAATACATATTTTTTGGCTGAAAACTCTTTTTTTTTTTTTTTCTGTTGAAGAGTAAATGAATACGCTTCCAGAAAAAAAAAAAGCTCAGTTCTCATGATTTAATCTAATTCAATTAAGTGGAAAGTCCATCTATTTGTTTCCTATTTACAACATACTGAACTTAATTAATTTTGGTGATCTCTTTTTATATGGGAAGGAAATGAATACAGAAAATGTGTTAAGGTGCTTACTGAAACTGCAGAGATCCAAGACCAGTTTCCTGATTGTCAAAGACTTCCTCTGTATTCACTGGCAACTCATTTCATCTCCCTCTGTCCCAATTCTCACTCCTTTGATTGTTTAACATATCCTTTTCACTTACAGTTGGTATGTTGGCTTTTTTAAAAATAGAGACACTTCAGAACAAATAAAAAAAAATCTGTTTCTGGGATGATATGAGGATTATTCTTAAAGTTACTGTACATATATCTTTGTCCAATTCATACACATGAGTGTCTAAGAACTTATATATATGTGTGTGTGTGTATAGTCCAATCAAAGCAAATATTAGATCCATGAAAACAGAACTCAATATCAGTAAAATTTCTTACATCTAGTATAGCCCTGTGTTTAAAATCTGTAGTGACAGGTAAGTGGATACAGGAATACTATGCAGTCTATAGCTGACGCATTTTTTTCTTTTGTGCTAAAATCACAATAACTTACCTACTACTAATTAATGCCAGATGGATGTACAGGGGGATATATCAGTATAAAACTTCAGTGCATTTTTTTAACCATGTAATTATTATTATGCTGATAGAAAATCAGTAAATAGCCATCATGCCCTTTTAACACACATTCTGCATAAAGCAAAGTGTAAATATTTATGACCACATACCTGTTCATAATATTTTGTTATATAGACCAGCTATTGCCAAAATAAGACACACTTTAAGTCCAAAAGGGGAAAGAAAAAGTTAATATGTGAATGGATAAGTGAAAATAAAAATAGATAATCAAGGTACTGAAAAACTAGAAACCAAATACCAAATAAAGGATGTTCTTTGTAACAGCCTATTTTGAATACCTGATTGGTAGCTGTTTGCTCAAATATATACAATAAATTAATTGTATTCTTTCTTACTACATATGAGAAAACTGCACCATCGGAGAAGCAATTTTATCTTTGAAGATCAAAATTGTGAACTGAAAATTCATGGATATAGAGCTATTATAGTTTCTCAGGAGTCTAGTTACTTCATACTACGTATAACAAAAACCTTTTGAGTTAAAAAGAATTTCTGTATTTTGAATCTTTATAAATGACTACAGATTTTTTGTTATGCTTTGTACTGATAAACTTTTTATGACAAATTTATGGTTAAATCAAATTACATAGAAATTTGTAATATTGTTGTTGATTTACCTGGCTTTTTGATTTATTAAATCTTCTCAATGGATAATGCAGAGATGTCACTATTTGTGTTGTTATATACTAGAGCTCCTATTAATGCTGACATGCTGTGAAAAATGTAATTTGTTAAATTCACCTACACTAAAATGCTTCATTGCTAACACTTTAAATCAATATTACGTTTGTATTTAATCATACCAAATGCATTTAAAGCATTAGAACCCCAAGACTTAAAGTAAGAGGATGACAATGTATCTCAGACTTGCCAATATTAATAGCCTATCAACAAAACAAATTGTAAGAAACAAAGTAAAAATCGGCTTTGTAAAGTACATTATTTGTATTCACTGTCAAAACCTTCACGATTTTGTACCATCATGATCATGCTGGTTTGATGCAACTGTGGTACAGCCGGCGATTTATAGGCAGATCATTTATAGGTTTTCTTTATAACTACTGTTATAAAATGTACCTGTATCTATTCAAGTCACCTGTATATCACTGTCAGCTGATAGATCAGAATAATATGTGAAAATGCCTCATTTTTTTTCAATACCTGGTAGCCATAGGTTTTATGTGTGTCTCCTGAATTAAAATTGTTTCACAAGGCACACCAGGAACACCGACTATAAGCAGATAGAAGGTCAAACCAATGACAAGGGTAAATCCGGATCTTATTAATGACTGCTGTTTCTATTTCCCACACTCATTTTTTCTGTTGGAAAGTGAGTTTCCCTTTCTCACTGTTCACATATAAGAAAACGAGAATGATTTCTTCTCAAACAGCAACATCTTAATTAGGTTACAAGCACATAGTATGTATCATCAGTGAACATGCATTAGCTTGGCTGTCTGATTCTAGGCTGATTTTGTCGACTCGGCATTTGAAAAAGATTTTTTTTTTCCCTGACTGATAATTGAGCTAATCTGAGAAAGAGTAAAGGAACCACAAATACATACTATCATTTTTACAGTCACTTTGTAGCTCACAGGAGTGCACCAATATATTTTCCACTGTTCCAAAATTTCTACAATGGGCTTTTCATAAAAGCGTTCTTACAGAACGCTGCCTGGGCCCCTCATTCAAGTAAATCCAAGCCAAGGCTTCCAAGGAAAACTTCTGGCCGCAATTCACATGACCTACACATACCAGTTTGAAAAAAAAAAATAAATAAAAATCTCCCAACAAAGGAACAAAAAAGAAACAATGTCTCTGGGAAACAGACCATCTATTCAAGCATTCAAGTTAAAAATTAAATACACAGTGCAGCTATAAGTGAAAAGACCATGTGTAAAGAAGTAAAGAATACTAGAGGGTAAACCTTTCCGCTAAAGTGATGTCATCCTACCAGCTGACCTTCACACTTTCACCTTCTGTGTAAGGCATTATGCACAGTACAGCGTTTGAAGCACTTACAGATCTAACAAGGAAGAGGAAAAGAAGCAATTAGTATGCTTGGGTACAGCACAGGAAAAGAGGAAAAAAAAACAAAACCACCAACAAAAAAACAACCAAACACCCAAACTGCTACGAAGCTATGTAAGAGCACTATGTTACAGTTCACTCTCTCCCTGCCTTCCCCCTCTCAGGGCTCTCCCCTGCATATTAAACACTGGGTTCAGTAAGGGACACAGCTTTTCAGATTCTCTAATGGAGAAGCATCCTTTTTCCATTCCAAGTACATTATATAACTGTGTAAGCGTTGGAAGCCAATTCTACTGCCATGCCCTCGAGCAGCGTTCATCTAATGCAAACAGCCATGGAGAAATCTGCCACTGCCTCACATGTGATCCCAATCTAGAGAAAACATAATTCAGGACTTTTCCACACATCAGAGCCTTAACCATTTTATTATAAGTTAGTGATTTGATAGAAAAAAAATGTTTATTTTCATTGTCCCTGGTTCCAAAATAATCAAATAAGCTGCCTACAGTCATAGCTGATCTACTCTATGAACGATTTAGCTTGACTCATTGCAGGCAGGCAGTTCTGGTTAAATCTCCAACATGATTCACACTAATACTTAAAAAAAACCCAGAAATTTAAAGTACTTACATTTATCGTCTATCAGAGCAGAAATTTACTTATCTAAACAAAACCCACAACCAACCAGCTCCTCCCAAATTAAAAAAAACACTTTCAATATAGTGTCAACTGGCAAATAGAGAGTTAAAGACAAATAAAGTTGCAAGGAATGGATCCTAAAGTAGCATTTTTTTCTCCATACAAAAGGGTTGTTCATGCACCAGCTTTTGAGTCTTACAAATTGTATCAGCTCTGGTGGCCTCTGATTCCTGGGGTGCAAGTTCACTGAAGATACCTAAATTATGCACATGGCTGAGCATGAATAGTCTTTGAATGTATTTACTTTTCCTTTGTGTAATGGAGAGAAACTAACTGGTTCTGCTGGTTAAAAAAAAAAAAAAAAAAAAAAA
>VXBJ01006732.1:206008-231781 GCA_013400055.1 Nycticryphes semicollaris | reverse complement strand
ACAAAACAAAACAAAAAAAAGAAAAGAAAAAGAAAAGATAAAAAGATTGCAAGATTAGCAAGAAGAAAACAGAAGCTGAGTGTTCTCCTTAGTGACAAGACCAGTCCCATTTGTTGACCTATAGGAAGGCAATGTATTCCTTTGTAGCTTTTGGAGGGGAAATACCCCTAAAGGAAAAACTGTTTAATGTTTCCTGATATGAGGTGACTAAGATTACCAGATTTGGTAGGAAAAAAATAGTTTCACTGAGGTTGCTGCAACTGTAGGCAGTAAATATTTATCATTGGCTGGTTGTTATCAAATAAATAAACTACATGAACAAATCTTTAAAATAAGGTTAAAACTGTGGATTATTTTTTTGGCACTTCCTGTTACTCTTCAGAGATTTTTAATGCCATCTGAATGATAAATCCATACCCGTGTTGCTGCCCAGATTAAACACCATTTTCATTGATAAATTTGAGGCTTTAGCAGACTGAAAGGGCAAGATTTCTGTCAAATAACTTCACAGATCTATGCTACAGCGATGTCTATATCTGAAGACAAGTTAGGCTCTTTTACAGTCATTTCAGAGAAACAGAAAATTCCTGGATATGATTCATATCATACTGAAGGGGATATCTAAAACAAGTTACATGAATTGTTCCTTAAAAGTGCCTATTTATCTCCACTGACAATACAGAGAGTAACTGGAGGTGGACACCTACAGTTCAGAAGAAACTCATTCCAGATCTTTTGCAGCAGTGAAGATCTACCATGAAAGAAGTCAGCTGTGAACACTGAACCTACCTAACATTTTTATGCCAGAAGTCTTTTTGAGATTGCTCATAATTTTGGAGAAAGCTGTCACATGTCTCAGACATCTCTGTACTGGTATCTTTTACAAAAATCATGTACAGTGTTAGTACCTTGCACAGGGGTTTTCCTAAAGGTAACTGAGAAGTTAAAAAAATGACATAATAAAGTAGGTAATCAGTACAGACCTGGCACTTTTGCACAGATCCTCTCTTTCAAGAGAAAGGAATCTCAACTCAGTACATCTGGGCAATCAATTTTAGATTTCATCTTTAGTCCTTGATCAGATGAATGATATCAAAAAGCAGTAACAAAAAGAAAGGCATTTTTCTTTAGTATTCCTCTCCCTTTAATGGAGTTGTAAGCTACTATTTGAAAATCATAGCTTTGTTTCTAAATTATATCAATACTAAAAAAAAAAAAAAGGTCAAATGCTTGAATGGCACAGTCAGCTTTTCAAAAAAAGAATCTTGAAGTTGCATTTTCCTTTGAGTCAGCTTTGACATGGATGACAGAATACAGGGATAGAAGGAATAAATACCACATTGATGACCTGATTAACACCCCAAAGTTCACTAGGTCGCTGTTTGGGTTTGGTATTTTTTTCAAATTCATTTTCTCATTCTTTTCCCTCTTTTTCCTTTTTAATTATTATTTCTGTTTCTGGATAAGTTGCTTTGGTTTGAAATAATTGAACCCTGGAGTTCCACAATAACAGAGGTCTGGGGACACTTGGAAACCAGCCAGGTGCCACAATTTTCTCCTAAATCGCTTGCTGAGCAGGTCAGCAACTTGGGGACCGTGATACTGCTGAGTATGAAACTAGAAACTAGTTACTGAGAAGCTATAAATCACAACTAAAATTTAGGGCCTACTAAAGAGATTAAGAAAAAGAAGCATGGGATGCTTTTGGCACCCACAGTGCAACAGGGACATTGCTTATAAAGGAAAAATTGTTAGAGCATTAAGGCTCTTTTCACCAAGATAAACCCAGTACTGCAGTTTGTTTTATGGTTTATAAAGTATCTGCTTTCTGGTTTATAAATCCTGATGAATAAAGTCAGGAGACAGTACAAATAGGTATTCCAGGGTTAGGCAAATACTGCAAAAGTTTCCGGAACTGGTGGGAGAAATATAAATGAAAGGAAAAAAAGATAATGTAACGACAGCAAAGAAATGCTGATATAGTTCTAAATGCTAAGTATGTGGCTATTTTCTTTTTTTTTTACTGAAAGATACCTGAAAGCAGTTTTATCTGGGTTTGTGTGTGTATATATACAGATATATCTTCGTACAGAATGTAGAAAAAAGTCAGTTAAATGCCAAAGATTGGATCAGACTTAAGAACAGATATGCTACAGGAATACATCGATAACAAGAAATAAACACAAAATATATCTGCACTGCAAAATAAATGAGACTAATGAGCAAGTTAGAGAGGTAGTCTTCACAGCTGCAGAAGTATTTGCAGCATTTTTAAGAGCTCTTGACAGAATGCAACCCCAGCAAAGCTCACAGGGTGGTTAGTGTCAGACACCCTAAATTGCAGCATGGACATAACCATAGCAGCTTCAGATCCCTTCACCCTTTGCTGGTCTCTATCAGCACTGTCCCAGCAGGCTAACGCTGGTGGTCTGAAAAAAGCCTTGGTGTTCTTCAGGATCTTGTAGGCCCATTCCTGAAATACAACATGCATCCTTTCTTTCATGCTATAAAAACATTGCTGTGATGGTTTGCAATACAGCCTTCACATCAGTTCAAAATATTCTGACCTGGTACTAATGCCTCATACAGGAGTCCCAGATGGAGATCGAAGGAAACTCACAACTCAGAGCTGTGTGGAGTAGACACACACAGTCTGTTCCAGAGGGACACGGTCCCAAGGAATGTGCTTATGAACTATGTTGCAGCGCTTGTTATATGTAAATGATATATGTAGGACATACGATAGAGAATCCAGTTCACTGGGATTAGTAAAAGTGCTGCTCTATTTATGACTTAATATATTTACTATGTAACTCAGAGTTAAAGTAAAATAAATAAATAAATGAAGAGACTACTAGCAACACAAAGAAACTGGGGCAATGGAAATGGAACCTGGAGCACTACATAATTTTAGGTCCTTATACCAGACCTATAAATTAGGAGGTCTTCAGTGGAAAGCTAAGCAGTGGAAAGGATTTCCACATGCAAATTAAGGCCCACGTAGTTAAACACCTTATCTTAGGCAAGATGCTTCTGATCCTGGAGAACTGAGAGCCTGAGAGAGCAGGCTAGTGTGAATGTGTGAGAAGATATGTAACAGAACAGCAGAGGAAGACAAAATTTATGTTTGAAATGCTGAACAATACAGTGAGGTGTTGATAGTCTGTGGAAAGAAAAAACACCCTTACAAACCTGTTAACTGAACTACTGTGTTTTGGTTTTTTTCCTCAACAGGTGGCTATCAGAAAAAAAGTTTAGATTATAAATGGAAAGCAAGAACACCAGTACAAGGTTCATGAAATGCTGTAGGAAATTTTAAACAGGTTTTGTTCTGTACACTAATCTAATAAAACTGTTCTTCTTCTTTGTGCTGGAAACCTATGAGAAACTTCAAGACCAGCACTTTTTATCCTCAGTCCCATATATTACCACATTATGTCTTTTCCCTGCAATCTAAAAACCCCAAAAGCTCAGCAGGCAAAAAAACCCCCAAGAAATTCATAGGATACAGACATGCAATTTTCATTTTCCACATAATGTTTAGATTATATATCCTTCTATTTTTTTACCTACTTCACATGTTCTACATCATATTGATCCAAATATAGTTATTTAGGCACTTCTAACAGCAATTAAACTGAAATTAATCATTATGAACCACAGTTTGGCCTGCTTCCACAGTAAACGAGATAGCAGAATTCCACTGTAGAATTTTAAAGTATTATGTTTCCATTTCTTTAAAAATAAAAATAAATTCTTGATGTAAAAGGATGCCTAAGGAAATACATAAAACAACACTTCATTTTTTACCTTCACATCACTGCACAAGAAGGATCAAAACATACTTTAGAGAAGAAAAAAGAAGGAGGAGGAGAATCCTACACAATTGATAAATTAAACTTCATGCCTTAAAACCTTTCTTAAACGAACGATTAAACAATAAAACATTCTACGATGAGTGTGTGTTGTGGGCGTGATGAGGGGGTGTAAGTGAAGGACACTGCAGTAAGCACTTTCGTGGAAAACAGGAGGAGTAAAAATAGTTGTATTCCCATCCTTTATCCCAATCACAGTGATTTAATATCAAACAAAAAACATCCAGTAACTTCTGCGATAGTCACCATGTGCACAAAAACATGTATTTCAGGACACTTGGGATTAGATTTTCATGTTCATCTTATTATTGCAAGAAGAGGCAACTAACTCCCACAAAGCCACATTTTACAGCTTACACTTGCAGTATGAGGGGCGAAAATAAACAACTCAAAATTCTGTTTCACTCCTATAAACGTTATGCGATACTGACAATGGGGCTTCTGATGAAGTAAAGAAAAATTGTTAAGGCTAGCATCCCATTATTGTTATCATACACTATTGAAACTTCATTGAGTGGATGACTTCCACCTAAAATTTCTTCGAGAATTTCAAGAACAAGCCTTTAGGCTTGATCAGCCCTCAAATGCTTTCACGTTTAACTCTTACTGACCTCAAGGGAGATGCTCAGGTATGTCTAATGGAAGATTTGGACCCTCAATGCTAGATTTTCAGACAGATTTATATAGTGGTATGCACTTTTAGATAGCTACATACAAAGAATATACACCTGCAGTAACCAAAAAGAGATTAGTGAACATGCCACTGTTAATGACTGAAAATACCTGAAAACATGTTTATAAACTTGACACACCATTGAACATATTTTATAAATATGTCATCCTGTTTTGATGTTTTAGTCTACACCTATTTAAAGTACCCTTTTAACCTCTTGCTTTTATTGAATATATTATAGCCAAGTAGATTTTACTTTTTTTTATATAGCTTCACTATAACAAAGATATATAGGTTTTTTCAGTCCAAATGCAATTGTTATGATTGTTGCACTTCTCAAATACACCCAGCAAGATTTTCTCTGAAGTTTAAGATCCTAACTTTCCTAAAGTATAATTGTTTCACTCTCAAGGGATAGTGAAATATGTTTCAGCTTTCAATAAAATAAGCAGAAATCTAATGAAAAACACATTCTTGAAAGACTTGTACAGTTATTTTCTGACTGAAAATTTTCTGCTTATGGTATATATACTATAAAGTATATATGATATAAGTACATGATTTTGGTAAATTTGATCCCCCTCACAGGTGATACTATAAATGAAGTAGATCAAGATGAATAGTAAGAAGTGAAGAAAAAAAAAATAGTCCAGTACTTAATTTGCAAATTTGTATTAGCTATTTCCATGTGCTGATGTTATAAAAGGTCTTAGTTCAGTCTTACTTCATTCAGAAACGTTTGCTTATTATTTGTATAAAATAATTTCTGCATCACTAAATTCAAATTCTATGTCATATAATAAACAGTATATGACATGCCAGTAAATATCTTAGCTTCTATGCAAAATTAATCAACATTACCACTACTTAAACCTGGTGGTATGTATCCCACGTTTGCAGTCCAGCTATCAATGGCTACAGGCTGTTCAGAAGGGACAGGCAAGGAAGTAGGGGCGGAGGCATTGTCTTCTACATCGAGAAATTGATAGAGTGTGAAAAGCTGTCTGTGAAGGATAGCCACAAGCATGTCGAAAGCAATCCTGGAGACTCCTGGAATGTATTAAGGATAACTTCTTAAGCCAGGTAATAGCCCTACAAGAGGGGTTGCAATACTGGACTTGTTCATCACCCACACAAATTAGCTAATCAGTGACATCAAGACTGTAGGCAGCCTGGGCTGCATTGACCATGCAGTGGTGCAATTTGCAGTCCTGAGGGATGTGGGTCAGGTGAAGAGTAAAGGCAGGACCCTGAATTTTAGGAAAACGCAATTCCAGCTGTTCAAGGAGTTAGTCAATAGGACCCCTTGAGAAAAATGCCCTCTGGGACAAGGGAGCAGGACAGAGCTGGCAGATTAAGGATGATCCCCACAGAGCACAGGAGCTGTCGATCCCGAGGTGTAAGAAAACAGGAAAGAGACCTGTATGGATAAACTGGGATTTGCTGGTCAAACTAATAGCCAAGAAGGAAATGCACAGGCAGTGGAAGACAGTTATCCTGGAAAGAGTACAGGGACACTCCCTGTTTGTGTTAGGGTTGGGGTCAGGAAGGCAAAGTTGCAGCTGGAGCTGAACTTTGCAAGGGATGCAAAGAGTGTGTTCTGGTTTGAGGTAAAAGAGAACCAATTTTCTGTTTTGTAATTTTACTTTTTAAGCTGGGCCTCTTCTAGCTAACTAAACTCTTAAATAAATCACATATGTTCAGAAACTGTTCACTCTCCCAGTGATAAGACCTGATTATACCAAGGAATGATATGCAGCCTTTGCTTATACTTATTGCTGTAACATCCAAGGTCAGGTAACTTTGATATTTGCCCCATTTAAGGTTGGAAGTGGAAAACCATAGAGGGGTCATACCTGTAGGGGGAGGAGCAGACAGGACAGGTGACCCAAAATGGACCAACAGTGTATTCAATCCCATCTGCATCACGATCAGTATAAAAGNAAGTTGCAGCTGGAGCTGAACTTTGCAAGGGATGCAAAGAGTGTGTTCTGGTTTGAGGTAAAAGAGAACCAATTTTCTGTTTTGTAATTTTACTTTTTAAGCTGGGCCTCTTCTAGCTAACTAAACTCTTAAATAAATCACATATGTTCAGAAACTGTTCACTCTCCCAGTGATAAGACCTGATTATACCAAGGAATGATATGCAGCCTTTGCTTATACTTATTGCTGTAACATCCAAGGTCAGGTAACTTTGATATTTGCCCCATTTAAGGTTGGAAGTGGAAAACCATAGAGGGGTCATACCTGTAGGGGGAGGAGCAGACAGGACAGGTGACCCAAAATGGACCAACAGTGTATTCAATCCCATCTGCATCACGATCAGTATAAAAGCTGAGGGATCAAAGGGTCAACTCTCTTTCTTTGATGGAGGACCCTTTCTGTTCATCTGCCTTTGATCCCAATCTGTGTGCTCTTAACTTCAGATATGGAATCCGGCTCCTGTATGTCACCGAGTTCAGTCTGGGACTTCCCTGTGCCTGCTGGTGATGTGATTGTCATTCTGGGAGCTTGATAGGGTTTTGTATATACTGTATACTTTTTTCCTTCTTTTTAAAAATTTTCTTATTATTATTTATTATTTCATTCTTTATTAATATTTTCATTACAGTAGTTTAGCTTTTTTCTAAACACATAAATCTTTTTATCTCTTCCTTTCCTCTCTTTTTTAGAGGGTGGAGGGAGAGGCCATCTGTCATTCTGATTAGTCCATCTGGTCAGAGCCACAAGAGTGAAAAGGGCTTCCACAGGTATGTCAGCCAGAAAAGGAAGTTCAAAAAAAGCATACCTCCCCCCCCCTCCACTAAGCAAGACTAGCAAAATGGTAACAACAAATGAGGAGGAGGCTCAAAAACTATTTTGCCTCACTCTTCATTGACAAACTCTCCACACCTCTCAAGTCGATGAACCACATGGCAGAGACTGAGGGAGCAAAGTCCCTCCTACTTTAAGAAACGATCAGGTTTATTACCACCTGAGGAATGTGACAAGATGCACCCCAGAATCCTGAAGGAATCGGTTGATGTAGTTGTCAAGCCACTCTCCATGATATTTGAAAAGTTAACAGAATCAAGTGAAGAGCCCAGTGACTGGAAAATAGGAAACATTGCAGCCATTTTTAAAAAGAGTGAGAAGGAGAACCCTGGGAACTACTACTTTAAACTGAAAGAGGGAAGATTTAGACTAGATAGAAGGAAGAAATTTTATACAATGAGGGTAGTGAGACACTGGAGTAGGTTACGCTGAGATGTGGTAGGTACCCCTCCCTGGAAACATTCAAGGTCAGGTTGGACAGGCTCTGACCAATCTGATCTAGTTGAAGATGTGCCCCATCATTGCAGGGGAGGTTGGACTAGATGACCTTAAAAGGTCTGTTCCAACCCAGTTTATTCTATCATTCTATTCTAACATTAAGAAGCAGCTGTGCAGAGCAAAACAATATAACCCACATTAGCACCCAATAAGGTACTGCATAATTTCTAAAAGAATGGCCTTAAAAGGCAAAATTCACCAACAGATTGTTTCAGAATTGTTCATTTAGGAATCCCAGGAAGTCTTGCATCAATATCAATGACAGTAGGCTTGTATTCTTGTCTATGTTTAAATTAACAATCTAATTAATTTTGAAATTAAACAAACTAAAGCATGTAAAAATAGAGATAATTCTAAATATACAAATGTAGTTAATCTCCCTTTGTCCTGTGAATGTCACCCTTTTATCTGATTTGAAACCTTTTAAAAAATTCATCTTCTGTTAATCTGAGTTTATTGTGAATGAGGCTAGGACAGGGAATGAACAGTGAAAGTGGGTATTTATGTGCTGCCTTTAGTCAGCTGAAGGGGAAACAGGCACTTTTGTAATTAGGTCTCTCGATACATTAAAAATTGACTGGAGGAGGTAACCTTGACTTACTATTTGTGACTAAAGTACTACGTATATTTACAGTTCTGTAATTATAATTTCCTTTGGTGTTTAAACCTTGTGATAAGGACAGAAGTAACTCTCCTGAATTCATGGAATACTTAGTCCAGAGATGACTTTCACCCTGTTTTACTTATCTTACAGTACTGTCTTATCTCTTGGGTGTAGAACCTCTGCAATTCCCTTAAAAGCACATATAAAACTCTGGCTTTACAGGCTGAAAGTATAGATGTATCAGTACAGATATGACAGACTTCCTGTGCTTACACTTCATTTTTTTTTCTTTTTTTTTTTTTTTTTTTTAAGGAAAAAAAGTCATCCAGTTAAGCAGCTTAGAATGCAGTGATGTGAAAAATCCCTCTGAACTCAGTCATGATGTATTCGTCTTTCTGCACATCTGCTCAAATTCCAAGTCACAATGAGGAACCTATAAAAATTCCAAGTCAGTGAGAGAGACTCACAAGTGTTGAAGTGCTGCTGAATCAGTATTTCCACTACAGACTTTTTATGGCTCAGGAAGCGTAGCAGTTATAGTCACAATTTCCCAACTGGGATGTGGGAATGCATGGGCGACTAACACAACCAAGGAGGCAGACTTGGCGTATTTCCTGTAGCTTGTTATCTTCATGCTTTGTTCAAACCTCACAAAGAAAGAAGGAAGAACCTGGCCTTTGCAGATGTCAATTGAAAGTTTTGCCATTTACTTAAAAGGTTCAGAATCACTTAACATCTTTCTCCTCTTTTTGGTTTTAACAGAAACTTTCCAGTTAGGAAGCAAAACCTTTCTTTTTGTGCCTGAAGATGGCCTTAAGCAATAAGTCAAAGAGAGACAATCCATACTACTCATTAATTTATTTGATCTATTGATCTTGAACACAATATATAAAACTTTAAAGTGGGCATTACTTTTGACTTGGGTAGCCAGCAGGAAGTAAAAGCAAGGAGTTGCTATGAGGAAGAAGAAAAGACGTCTATCAGTGAGAATAGAATGGAAGAGTGTAGAAGAAAAACAAAACCCAGTAATATATTTCTCAGAGCAGCATATTTTTAACTGGGTTACGTTGAACTTAACAATACTTCCCTTTCTAATCATTCTAATATTTTCCTAGAACTTGGTACAACTCTTAATTTTTTTTTTTATTTTTTACCATGAATAATAATATTCTTTATAAATATTAAAAAAAATAAATTAAAAAGAAGTAATGTATTAAATCCCAGGCCACACTCTGTTATCTAAGTAAGCTTTCAACTGATATCACTGACTGCTCCTTTCTCTGTTGAGGAATTTATCTTTACATCATCCTAAGTTTATACCAAATTCACAGACCACTATTGAACTGACATTGATATGTTTGTAGAATGTGTACTACTGGGCAATGAGGTAGGGAATGAAATTCATAACAGCTAGATGCAAAGCCTTGAAAGACAGAAAAAAAGTCAACTGATCATTAGATCAAATGTTCAACATCTATTTCAAAATGCAGCCATATGAGAAGGTGCAGTGCTCTTCTATTAGTCTCAAGTTGGAAGTCAGTCTGACAGTGTATTCATCTATAAATTTTTCTTCTGAAATACAGTACTGCAGTGATACTGGACAGAATAAGTGATGCATGGCCTTGCCCCTTTACCTCAGATATGTTTGATAAACCAGAAGAAGCCACAGAGCTTGGAAAATTGGTTCCCATAGGAATGACTGTGGTCATCTTTAGCTTTTGTTATTTTCACCTTTTTTTATCATGCCTGACAATTTTTGTTACAGAGAGTTTCTTTAGGCACTAGGCAGGAGTGATGAGTATTTACTGTGGAAATAAACACAGCTAGAAATATTCTAAGAATATAAGATTCACTTTGCCCTTGGTATGATTCTTATAGTGACATAGAAAATACATATTTAAGATATCTTTCTCCACAGCCAATCTCAACAAGAACCCTGACTTCTCAACATATATTCTTTTTGGCAGACAATAAACCACAATTAATAAATAACATATACAAATCATTATAACATTTAAACAGTAACACTAGAGTTCAGCTGTGTTAATTAGATTACAAGTAGGAGGCAAACGAATGAGTCAAAATAAACCATACATAAATAAACAGCTAAAGATTTGAAAGGAACAGTGATGAAATTATCAACTTAATTAATTTTTCCTAATACCAGCCTCCCAAACTGATTTTAAATCTTTGCCAGAATATGCCACAAAATATGTCCAAATGCAATGGTGGGATACAATACTATGCTGGGATTAATGTTCCATGCTTTTTCTGTAGAGAACAGACATTCTTCAGAAGAACCAGACTGACACACTGGGGTAGGAAGAAGTGTATCTTAAATTGCCTGAGTTGCCATAAAGGGTGATACATGTTGAGCAGGGTACACCCACACATAGATATTTTGTTGTGGTTGTTGTTTAAAATAATGTTTTTTCTCCGGAATTTTGTAGCTGATGTTAAAAGTAATTGATATTTCATTTGAACAAGGCTGTCTAATCATTAAATGCCACTGCTCAATGATGGCCAGGATAAAATGCATTGTTACCAAGGTTTGATACATGTGAATCACATTTTGCAACTCAATCTACAAATGAGAAAACTATGAATACAATTATATAAGTGATAAGGAGTCAAGAACTAACATCTTAAACTGAATTTACTAAATACCTTTATGTAAACTAAATAGCTTTGTTGCCCACTTGACTTCCAGGTCCTCATTCCCTAATTGCATTACTATACAAATTTCAGTTCCTTTGTAACTTTCTAGACGAAACCCACAAATTGTTTCCAAAAGAAAACCTGTGTGCAGTTCCCAGGACAGCTTGCTCCAGTGATTATTTGTACAGCCGCAAGGACACCAGATTTGTTTCCTTTGCCCTGCACAGCCCTCTAGCATGCTTCCCACAGGTCATGTACCTGTAAGCATTCCTGCCTGCCCATCAGAGGAGAGGCCACCCTCACACTCTCTTTTGTGCTTTAAAATTCTCATGCTGAGGACTGCAGCACGCCTTTTGTTGTATTTCAGACACCCTGATCGGAGAAGGCACACAAGAAATGATTGCTTTCTCTTAGGGTGATACAGGCGTTACAGAGAGCCAGGACTGTGTGCTGTGTAGCATGGATGCAGCAAGTCTGATCTGAGAGGAGGTAGCCCTGAGTGATTCTCTGCACATGAGCCATTCTGCACTATTGGGCATGGGATTAGCCCCTTGGGGTGGGTGCAGGTGCAGCCAACTTCTAAAAATGAATCCAAGGTGAAAGCAGCTGATACCAGGTTTCTGCTACCTGCTCTCTTTATAATACTATCATCGAAAATCTTAAATCTCCCTTGAAGTTCTAGAGATTATTTTCTGTTTACATGTAAATATTCATGCTTGTATGCAACAACATTGTAGTAAAGCCCTCAGCTGCATGCACTTAAAGAAAGAGAACAAAATGAAACAGAAGCAGCATATAAAAAAACAAGGTCTACTTTATTGCACTGCAGCTGAGATTTGTACGACGCTTGGAAGTAATTTCACCACTGTCTATATTCCAATGGTACGTGAGGAGAGTATGTCTATAAGCACATACATACACAGAGAAAGACAGTGTAAACTTGTCTATTTCATCCTCAAGGCGCCAATAAAGCTATCAGCTGAGGGCTGCATGAAGTATATCAAGGCTGGTTTCCTCAGGCCCTTTTGCTTTTAGGAGCAGTGAAAGTCTTATCACTGAAGGAATGCTAAAATGCAACACGCTGCAAAGAGACCCAAATTTATACCCTCAGAATCAGCTCAGGTAGAAATTATTACCCTGCCTTTCCATGAGGTTACACGTACTATTGGATGCGTAGTTAGCTGTAATGGAAAAGTATCACAACAGAATTAAAAAGAAGATGAAAGCTTACAGAATGTAAATGTCTGACACCAGTCTAAATCTGCAAATAAAAGCTGATTGGCATTGTGCAGTAGGAGCATCCCGAGTAAATCTTTCCCTCGCTGATCCTCAGTAACTTTGTGTCGTCTTTGGGGTAAGTTTCATCCCTCAGTGTAGACCATGGCAAAGCTCACAGAACAATTCCTGAAGTTAAATGGAGCCTTAAGTGTTGGTTTTGTGCCTTTCCCTTGTTTAGAGACTGCACTATGTGGCATAACCCCTGGATCAGTCTCTTGTGATACCAGAACCCTGAGGACAGTGACCATATTCAACATTAACAGAAACAGTTTTACCACTTCACTTCAGGCATGGAAGCTGCATGTCCTGACCATGAGTCTGTTGCACAGCATCTGCAAAGCTGTTTTACAACAGAGTTGCACAGAACAAACTAAAGGAATACAAGGATCAATAGTGAAAATGAAACGCAACCACCAGAAAATACACCATATGAAGGTACACTAAATGATTTAGTAAGAAACTCTAGGGATATGATCAGTCTCTTTAAATACCTTCAGGGTAATAATATATAAAAGAAAGAAGGGATTTATTTAGTCTAGAAAATGGTAAAGATGGAGCATTGGCCAAAAGCAAAGAACTGAAAAGTGGTGGTAGTAAATAAGAAAAAGGTCTTAACTTGAAGATCAATTGGTTGCAAAAATAAGCTCCTTAAGGGCATTCGGTCAAGGCACTGTCATTGCAGATGCTACAGTGAAGGCTAGATAAATCACTACTTGGAATGATGTGACATGGTTCTGCAAGGGGCTGAGTAGCTGCCCGGTCTGATGGTTTTTGACATTATTACTACACAAATAATACCATACATACAGCTCACTTGCCCCTAGGTTTCACATTTTCATTGTAACGCAGATCTAAAAAAGACCAAAGATGGGACAGACTATGTCCAGCTGTTTATGTTTTGAGCATCTCAAGAATTAACTGTTATATTTTTAGAATCTCATTTAGATACCGCTGAGACTAATTTTCAGCAACTTTTTCTGCATAAGAGTTGAAATATTTGTAAACACCAAGTAGATTGATGTTAACCACTAATCTCATCATTTAAAAGTAACTTTTTAGAGCATGCTTTTTCCTTAATTCTTTGGCAAAATGTAATTTTAAGCTTTTTTTTTTAATAATAAAAAAAAAAAAGGAGGGAAATCTGAATCTACAGAAGTCCTGAGTATCTTGTGTGAACTCCTTTTTTAAAAGGAGAAAATTGGAAAACAGGAAGATCAGGATTTCATTAATTTGATGGACATCATCTCCCACGAGTACAAAGATTAAAATGATAGGATTAAATAAACAAAAACCAGGTTGTGTAATGTTGTGAATTTATGCTCCTAGTAACAGCTAAACCTATTATGTCTGATAAGCTATTAAACAGATCTAACCACCATTTAACTGCTGTGCCTTTTTTGCAGAAAGAAAGTCCAATTTCAAATGCTCTCTCTGTTACAGTGATTGGAAATGACATGGAATAGGGATCAAATGAACCTGCCCATATGCCAAGCCACTATCACATAAGAGCAAAGGTAACAACAGCCTGCACTGTTGGTGTTAGTATGAAAGCAAAGCTTATTTATAGGCTCCAGAGAGACAAAGTCTAATACCAGCAGCTAATAACTAACAGAGCAATATTGCAATACTACTGGGCTAGCTAGGATCATTGAAGAAGACTATGTTTGGGGATTTTTTTGCTAAGATGATAGATGATGTTTTCTTTCTTTCCACTAAATGCGGAGCTACGCTGTCTTCAAAGCAGTATTTTATTTACTACTTTTCTTACTGTGCAGTGTCCAGATCATAGGAAAAACAATTTTTTACTCTTCTCAAATATTACATTATGATCACTTCTCACCAACAAGGTTATTTAGAAAGACCTGGGAAATAATTGTCCCCAAACCTTATACTCTAGTAGTAATTATACTTCAGTAATTTGTCAAAGGAAAGCTCATTTTCTTCTTTATGCTCTTGGTACAGAGGGTGCAAACAAGTGTCCCACTCCTTAATATTGCATCAGATTCAATGTCTGTGTCTTTGCATGATACAGATCTTTTGCTACAGGTATAAAACATTAACCTTTTGTCATATGAAGGATTTGTTACACTCTGTTTTCCTAAATGCATTTTAGAAATGTATTAAAAATAAGTGTTAACAAAACTGTATGGCACCTAGACAATGAAAATAACTAATACATGCTAGATATGGTAAACTCGCGATTTCAGACTGATAATTCTGTGAAATTAAAATTGCTATTAAATAGTAACTTTACTAAGTGCTCTTGTTTCCACTTCATGAGGGGCTTACCTTAAAATGAATATGCACTTAGAAATGGAATTAAGATTTGGAATTCTAGTTAGTGATTAATTTAGCATTTGGGTTTTTTCAGGTGCAGCTCCTAGGAGAAAAACACTGTTGCATACAGTGAAACGTGCATACATTCTAAAGCATGGGTTTTGCATTTAGTATAAGGACCTCAAAGTGGCTTCTGTCATCTCTTATCTGCTTTGTGTTGCCTGATAATCCAATATGGGCACAGCTCCCACTATCGTTGGAAGTGTACTGAAAACATTATTCACAGTGTTCAGCAATTTGTAGAGATGTACACCAAAGAGATTACAGCAGACAAGGATACTCGTCAAGAGGGTCTCTAGTCCACGAGCTTTCACATGAACTTAATTGGTCAAGAGACACGCTGTGGCTACTGCATGTGCACTACATTAAACATATAAAAGGTTCAAATCTGAAAAAAATCTTTTGATACATTACAAATTATTATATACAAATGATATACACATTATTCATTGCAGTGATGGGAAAGTGGTAGCGCACTGTTGCAAAATTAAATAAATGGTTTGGGTAGGAAGGAAGCATAAAGAGCTTTCTGGACCCCTCACCTCAAAAAGGACATAGTCCTGTTGGAGCAGGTCCAGAGGAAGACCACGAGGATGATCAGAAGGCTGCAGCACCTCTCTTACAAAGACAGGCTGAGAAAGTTGGGGTTGTTCAGTCTGGAGAAGGTTCTGGGGAGACCTTATAGCAGCCTTCCAGTACCTGAAGGGGGCCTATAAGAAAGCTGGGAAGGGACTGTTTGCAAGGGTATGTAGCAATAGAACAAGGGACAATGGTTTTAAACTAGAGCAGGGTAGGTTTAGATTAGACATTAGGAAGAAACTCTTTACAATTAGGGTGGTGAGACACTGGAACAGGCAGCCCAGAGAGATGGTGGAGGCCCCATTTCTGGAGACATTCAAGGTCAGGATTGATGAGGCTGTGAGCAATCTGATCTAGTTAAAGATGTCCCTGCTTACTGCAGGGTGTGTTTGGACTACAGCCAGGATTTTGGAATATTGTGATTTTTTTTTGCCAGCTTGGTGAGGAAGCTCACTCCAACTATTTCATAGTTACTATTCCCCTTGATTCCACTTAAAAGTCAATCACAAATCTAGCATGATTTATCCCTCGCACACATCTCCCATGTTTGGCTTTAGGAGTGCTTACAATGATTAGAGCAAATCTACATAATTCAGTGTAGTCTGTAATGCATTTTCCACATTTCAGTCAAAGAAGTGTTTCAAACAGTCCTGAAAAAACATATCACAAGATCGGTTGGACAGATTTTATTTTTTTTTATTCACTGTAAAAGCCATAAAGGAATTAATAAATATTATATTCATGCTCTCCTTTTAATTATGGTGATCCAACTAGACATGAACATATAGTCATGAGGTTGTTTTTTCTCTTGTGATAAAATAAGTGTCGTACCATTGTGGGTTAAGCCTGGTGGGCAGCTAAGTACAACACACCTGCCCGCTCACTTCCCCCCATGTCCAGTAGTACTGTGGAAGAGGAAAAGAATAATAAAAGTAAGAAAACAATGGGTAAAGATAGAAGAAAAAAAAAGAAAAAAGTGAAAGAAGGCTAAAGAAAGAATTATTTAATAAGTGGAAGAAGAGAGAAGATGAGAGAATAGAGGAGCAGAGATGCAAAGGCAGTCACTTGGTCACTTCCCAAAGGTAGACCTATGCCCATCTAGCTCCCAAGAAAAGGATGGCTAACCCTCCTAAAATCCCCTCTTTTCCCTTTTATTGCTGATCATGACACTATATGGTATTGAGTACCTCTTTCATTATTTCAGGTTATCATTTTTTTTGTCAGTTCCCAACCTCTTGTGCACCCCCCAATCTATTCACTGGGACAGCAGAGTGAGAAGCAAAGGTGGCCTCGATGCCGTGCAAACACTATTCAGGAGAAGCTACAACATTAGTGTCTTCTCAGTATTGTTTTGGTCAGAAACCTGAAATACAGCACCACATGAACTGCTATGAAGAAAATTAACTCTGTCCCGGACAGGTCCAGTACACATACATAATATCAAGAGTTAGTAACAGATAAATTAATCTAAAGTGCAATGTATTATTGAGTATTTTCCTTCAACATCAGCACAGCTTCCACTTTAAAAAGGGGTTTCGAGGCTACATTTTACAAACTTTACATCTACTTTCAGATTTTTAACACAGCTGAATTCAGACTCAAGTTCAGTCCTTTTGTGTGGTGCTGAGGGGTGGAGAGGCAATGAAAAGCCCTATTGAAACAGACCAATTGTAAGAATAAGTTTTAAGATTAAATTTCTACAGATTAATAAATCATTGAAAGAACTGCAGTTTATTATTTCAACCTTAGCAATCGTGCCTGCTAGCCTTCCCTTATGATGGCTCTAAACTATGTACAGAACGTTATTGTGAATGTTCTCTGATGTTGTACTGCATAAATTATCGGATTAGGTTGATAGCTGTCACACAGAAATAAAGATAAAGCACTATATATTTTAATTAATACAATTATTAAATGAAAATTAGCAGATTATCAACTAAATTAAAAAGCTAACCCCTAATTATCATAGTTCTAAATGGCAGGTTGAATGTATAATCATCGATTAAAAGCTTAATTCATTAATATAGGGAGAATTTCAGAGGTTTTTGGTTGGTTTTTGGGGGGGGGTTGTGTTTTTTTGGTTTTTTTTTTTTTTGCAAATGCATTTGCAGTTCTTTAATTATAAAGGAATAGGTCAAATTATCCTGCTTTTCAATGACATTTGTGTAAAAGTTACATGAAATTAACATGCAATTAAAGAAGGATGAAATTAACTTTCAGCTTTGCAGGGCACTTACGTGGCTCTCAAGAGGTTAAATTAGGGGAGTAAAAGCCAAGGGCTTTATGACAGTGTGGAAATTTATTATTGTTGAGCAGAAGAGTATTAAATAACTAATAAACTAATAATATGTGTTTTTTTAAAAATTTTTATTTTAGTGGAATTGATCAAGAAAGTTCCTATGAAAGCTGGCAGTCTTACATGACTCCCTGATGCAGATTTCTATCATATGTGATATCATGCACCTTTGTGCAAGAAGCTAAATCAATTGGATTCTTACCTACCATGGCTAGATCTTCACTGGCTATAATGTGAGTTTTCACATCTGTCTCACACGTGGGCATCGCATTTAAAGTACTTGGCGTTCTTCCTGTGGTGTCATGTGGTGTCACTATAAAACTATAGTATGTAAGACAATATATATTTACATTTCTGATTTTNAAAAAAAAGAGGAAAGAAGGAAACAAGAGGAAAGTCCTAAAGGACACACCTTTAGGAGTTCCTGTTTTCTAGGAATTGTAATCTTTGGGTTTGCCCCAAGAATATTTTTTTTTCCTGAGTTCAGCTGAAATCAGCAATATGGGATGGAGAATTGCATGGAACATCCCCGCTCCTTGCTTGATTTCAGCAGTCCTGCTCTTTGTCATTACATGTTTAGAAAAGCTAAAATTAAGCTTGTTCCCTTAGAAACACCAAATTCCTCATTTCTGTCCAGAATGTTCTTGGCTATCACTTCTTACATGAAGACATTACAGAGGAACATTAACCACAGGTAAAAATAATATTTTTTAAATTCACTACAAAACTTGCAGGTTTCCTAGGAATCACAAAATCAGTGATAGTTCCGGTGTCAGTGATTGAAAATTAATGTCACTAAGATGTTACCATTTTCTCTTAGAGTTATATCAGTCCCAACTAGTCACATTATATATATATTTAAAAAAAATTAAAATCCACTTCATGCTTAGAAATTTAGAGCATTATGAAATGCATCAACTAAAATAAGTAAATGACTTTGAAACGATCCAGGGGAAATATCATTATAGCAATCAGAGCTAGCAATTACGTTGTTGAATAATACTATTAAGCAGCTTGTGAGCTAAATAATGTATGCATTTATCAAGGAAACATTTTTAGAAAAGAATATAGAAGACAACAAGCTCAGAAAGATACAGTCATTTGGGCAATCCAGCAGAAGATGTCCATTTAGACTACCTTTCCACATTTCACAGATTTAATATGACAATAGTCAGGTCTTTTGGTAATTTGAGAGGTTCCACTCATAGCATATATCATATTTTTAACAGTAGTAAATAACATTATTGAATGTGTTTGTCACTTACACAGATAAATTAATTCATTCTGTTTACTGTATTCTCTGTTTTTCTCCTAAAGATTGAAAAGCGATCAGTATTTCAGGCTGAGCTTTCATGACCCTAGATGAATAAATAGGACAGCAAAGAGCTATATTCATAACCTTTAGATCCTTGAATTTACGCATCAGTGAAACATACTTTGCCAGAGAAGGAATTAAACTAGAAACTGCCTCTTAAGGAGGGGATAGAGAAATCCATTAAGTCTCGGCTGGATTCCTTAGTGTTTCAGGGAATGTCAACAAATTAGCTTTTATTATTTGTGCCTCAAACAATTACAAGCTCAGTGATGTTTAGAATAGAACCTAGCGAACTGAAAATGCAAATCACAGAACAATTTAAAAGAAAATATTTAAGGTAGTGTAATTAAAATAGAATTAAAATACACATAGCAATGCTTTAATCTCAAGGCTCCTTGAGTTCAGCATCTATTTCACAAAGGCCGACTTCATCTCATTTGTGGAAAGAGGGGAAGTAAGAGAAGCAACACATTGGTGGAGGCTTTAATTCTTTACTTTGAAAAAGCAAATGAGTGTTTAACAACTTCCTTTCGGCAATCAATTAAGAAAAATGGTTAACTAAAAATATGATTAGCTTCTCTTAACTGCTGTCACCCAGATTTTAAATCTTGCATTCATCTTCTTCCCCCCGTTTTAAAATTGAGTCAGATGTGTCTTCCAAATTCAAGCTGAGAACATATTTAAACATGCCTTAGAAGGCAGCATCTGCTAGTCACAGAATCACAGAATTACTCCTCTTTTCAAGAACAGGGTGCCAAACTTAAGATCAGAAAGAAATTAAAGAAAATGCACTATGTGTATGGAAAGACCAATTTCCTACTTCTTTCATTAGCTTTCAACTTTCCACTGTTTATTTTTAATGTCTTGACTGTGTTATTAGATTGTATCACGCTTTCTTATTCNTTTTTTTTTAACAGAACCATTAACAGACTTGACTTATTGGGGAAAAAAATCAGAAATGTAAATATATATTGTCTTGCATACTATAGTTTTATAGTGACACCACATGACAAACTTCTGGAGATCCCAGATAAATCACAATCCAAAATGACAAATGTCTGTCAAAATAGTTTCAACATTGCCTGAAAGCTGGAGTTAACACACATTTTAAAGATACAAAACTCCAATGACTTAATAATATATAAGGAAACCAGTATCTGTAGTAGGGAGAAATTAACTATTATGTATAATATAATGTTAAGCAGCAGCATATCAAAGACATAAAAAAAAATAAAGGAAAATTCAATCTAACCTTTTAAATTTCACCACTGTTAAGCTCTACTAGGAGTATAATGGGGCAGTCAGAAATTACTGAAACACCATAATGCACAGGGAAATAGCATCAATAAAAAGAAAACATGATTATTTTTGTTCTTATTGATAATCTATTTGGCAAAGTATAGACTACTGAACATAGGAACATCTAGTAGTACATAAGATTTTTTTAGGATTTGTATTTAAAGAATATGTTCAAGCTCATGTGTTTATTGAAGCATACTCAGTGCCTATAAATATGTATATTATTTGAACCACTTGAGCTCCACATCTCTCAAAAACAAGATTATCATGAGGTTCATAAGAGAAGCATGCAATCAGAGACTTTTTTCACTCCAGGTTAAATTATTAGAATTTTACAGTGATGATAATTGTAATATTGGTTTGAGCTGAATATTTCAAATACAATTAAAAAATATCAGTTACCCACGAGTTTGAGCTATGGGCTGAAAATGGAAATGTTCTCAGATAAATAAGTAATCAAATGTTTTCTAGATTGTTAGTTCATTGCTGGTAATGTTACAAACTGCATAAAGATCAACAAACAAATCTCTATGTTCTTCTGTGGTGGACATTAAAAAAAACCTATCACAGTTGCAATGAACAAGGTACTGAACGACTGTGCTGGAGGTTTTATTAAAACCAGCAATATTATGAACAAAGGTCTTATCAAATACTTGCTTCTGTATCACATTAATTGGTTTCTTATCACATTAGCCAACTCCCCTCTCCCTAATAGCATATGAAAGTGAGTAATATGTTAAATCGTTGATAATACTTTAAGACTTATTAACAACTTTCAAGAGATTAGCTTCTTCCTTTTTGCACTAGCACAGTAAAGCTCTCAGATCATATACTGTCAAGTACCTTTCATATCATATTAGTTTAAATGAAATCATTAAGACAAAAGACAGGCCAAAGATATGATATAAAAGTCTCACTGTTTAAGTAACTCCCTAAGTATACAGACTTATATTTTATTACACTAGATGACAGAAAGCATTTCTACTGTCGATATTTCCTTCATATCATTATTATGATGATAGACAATTATGTTTCGTATAACTGTCAAACAAAAGGCAGTCTTAGCATTCTCTTTTCACAGTGCAGCCACTGTAATAACTGAGACTCCTGAAATAACTCCATTAATGTATCACTATTGCATCAAAGCATGATGATGTCTTCAGTCCTTTTCCTGATTTCCAGCTGGTTGCTCTCTGATATCTGACTACCATACTAGCATGATACATTAATTAAGTAATATGTTGGAGACGATATGATCACTGACAAAGAATATAAACATGGCTTTACAGCTGTGGTTTACTCATTTATATAAGAAAAAAATATTCCAAGATGAATTAACACAAATTTGAGATTAAACTACATTTTTGAAAAGAAAGAAGTTGCCAAATTTACTCAACAACCACATCTCTATTCATTAAGAAAGTTTGGGGAAATTGCCAGAGAGGGATTTTTCATAATTGGATAAGCAAGATGTATTACGTTGTTCGGTAATGCAAAAGGAGAATGAAGCAAATGGCCTCCCATTCTCCTTGAGGGAAAATATTACCATTTACCTCGGGATCCAGCAGAACATTGGGAGGGTGATCCTAACATGAAAACAGCAGATGGATATGCTTGACTAACCTGATCGCCTCCTATGACAAGGTGACCTGCTTAGTGAATGAGATAAATGCTATCAATGTTGTCTAGCAGACTTTAGTAAAGCCTTTGACACCGTTTCCCACAGCATTCTCCTGGAAAAATGGCTGCCTTCACTGAGTCAAAACCTGACCAGAGGGCCAGACCCAGAGAGTGGTGGTGAATGGAGTTAAATCCAGTTGGCTGGTTACAAGTGGTGTTCCCCAGGGCTCAGTATTTGGTTCAGATCTTTTTAATAGTTCAGATCTTTTTAATAGTTCAGATCTTTTTAATATCAATGATCTGGACGAGGGGATTGAGTGCACCCTCAGTAAGTTTGCAGACAATACCAAGTTAGGTGGGAGTATCGATCTGCTTTAGGGTAGCTCTACAGAGGGATTTGGACAGGCTGGATTGATGGGCCAAGGCCATTGGGATGAGATTCAACAAGGCCAAGAGCTAGGTCCTGTAATAATAACCCGGGGCAAGACCATAAGCTTGAGGAAAGGTGACTACAAAGAAGCCTGGCAGAAAAGGACATGGTGTTGGTTGACAGCCAGCTGACTATGAGCCAGTAGTGTGCCCAGGTGGCCAAGAAGGCCAGTAGTGTCCTGGCTTTTATCATAAGTAGTGTAGCCAGAGGGACTCAGGAAGTGATTGTCCTGCCTATACTTGGCACCAGTGAAGCTCCATCTCGAGTACTGTGTCCAGTTTTAGGCTCCTCACTACAAAACAGAACTTGAGGTGCTGGAGCGTGTCCAAAGAAGGGCATCGAAGCTGCTGAGGGGTCTGGAGACCAAATCTTATGACGAGTGGCTGAAGGAGGTGGGGTTATTTAGCTTAGAGAAAAGGAGGCTGAAGGCAGACGCTATCACTCTCTACAACTACCTGAAAGTAGGGTCTTGAAAGGTGGGGGTCGATCTCTATTCCCAAGTAACAGGAAACAGGACAAGAGGAAATGGCCTCAAGTTCCACCTGGGGAGATTATATTGGATATTAGGAAAACTTCCTTGATGGAAAGGCTTATGAAGCACTGGCATAGGCTGCGCAGAGAAGTGGTTGAGTCACCATCCCTGGAGGTATTTAAAATATGTGTAGATGTGGCACTCAGGGACATGGTTTAATGGTGGAGACTTGGCGGTGCTAGATTAATGGTTGGCCTCAATGACCTTAAAGGTCTTTTCCAGCCTAAACAATTCTATGATTCTACATGTGGAAGTTTGTACATATCAGTGCTCACTGTTTTAGTTTTATTACCAGCAATTAGCAGTATTGTAATAAAACTGTCTATAGGTGTTAGAAGCACTGTAATTTCAGTAATAATAACTTCAGGTTTATTTTGACTAGACAGATCAAATTTTGATTAAACAATCAGTAAATTCCTGGTGCTTCATAAGGTGTATCTCCTTAGTCACCACAAATTTCCCAGGGGATAGCACATGTGCACAGAAAAATGATCTGTAGAATGTCTATTTTACTTAGCACGTACGCCAAATTTATTTAGCTAAGCATGAACTCACCACACATACCCCTTTACTTATGACTGTATTTTAGAAACAATCTGTATTCATCTTTTGAATCTACATACTAGACTGCTATCCGTTACCATCCGCATTAGCATGCAGGCTGGAAAAGGGTAAATGAACCCAAAGACATTTATAAGAGCTATCTCTATGGGCTGAAACATTTTCTGAAAATTTTGGAGAGATGGGAATGAGTGGATGGAGACACAGTCAGGGCATTTACTCAGCTGTCACCCTGAAATGGCTAGCACAGTTGAGTTAATGCAGAAAGAAGGAATGTGTCAGATATCCACAACTGGTATAGTTTATTTTCCTTTAGGAACAAGGGTAGAAAAAAAAACACAGCTATGATTTTCTAAAGCACAATCTGATTTCAGCTCTCTACTTCTGAAAAGCAAGAACTGCACTTCCTTTTTCTAGAGGCAAAGTTTCCCTGCTGTATTTCTTCAGCAGAAGCTGTAACAGAGGTACAGTGTTGCAGATCGAACTACAGTGTTGAAAACTGTGGCAGTGACCCATTATTGAAAGTTTCAGTTCTAAATTTATTTCTTTTTTTAGTCAGCTGTGTTAATAGATCTTCTCTGTAGCATTCCACCCTCTGGACTGTACCTATAATAGGACAGATAAATCTTAATAGTTAATAAGCCACCTATGATTCCCTCCCTTTTCAATACAAAATTCATTTGCATATGAATGAAATCAGAACTGTACCTCAACACATATTTTAGGCATGACTTACATTATACTGCCCCAGATTTCCTATTTAAATAAGTTTATAGTGCCATTGTTTCCTCCTGTTAGATGGGGTGTGTTAATTTTGGGTTTAACATTTATTTTCCTAAGAAAAATGCTTTGAGTAGTTGATGGAACAGACAGTATATTTTATTCCCTAGTACTAACCTGGAAATCAATGGATTAAAGAACAGAATACAAACCCTCCCACCAAAACCTCCAATGAACAACCAAAACCAACAACCCCTCACGAAATCAAGTGGAAATGAAAGAAACAACCTCCCAATGTACTGGTAGAGAAAAAGACTGAGATGAAGATTAAAATCATATAATCATGCAAAACAAGGATATAACCTGTAATCTTTCTGTGGTGATATGAGAATGTCTTGTCTAGTACTATAGGTCCCATTTCTAAGAAGGAAAGATAACAGCTATGAAAGCATATACTTACCTCTACAAAAGTATACATTTACCTATGTATTATGTATTATTTTCATCACTACTTATAAACATGTATGCCACTAATCAGTGGTTTACTTTGAGACCGTCAAACGACAGTATTTTATAACACTATTACTGCTCACATACCATTTCTGTAATGTAATAATTTTTAAATTTGAAAGCAGTAAGAGTACAGAAAGAACAAAAAAAAAAACCCCAAACTTACTTTAGTTTTTTAATAGACCTTGTATATGCACAAATTTGATAAAAAATTATAGTAATAGTTACAAAAGTAAGTAATTAAATAGCATAGTTGTACCCTTAGAAACTTTTCCCAAGAATTATGTGTATTTCACTAAGAGAAAATTGAAGGCACTGTGTTTTCCTAAACATATAGTCTGAATGCTTGCCTTTGGTACTACACCTTGCTCAAGTTAGGATACTTGGCTACCCCAGCCATTTGCTATTGCTAATCTAATCTCTCCGCAAAGTATCAATATTATTTTGTTGACCCCTTACAGTCTTTCCGAGGGGGCTGAGTCTTCTTGTCTGTTTCCAGAGGAATAGTCAAAACATTAGACCATAGAGACAACACCGGTACGATTAATCTTATCTACGTGAAACAAAACTACAGTGTAGGAAACAGAGCTAATCAGTCTAGTCTCCTTTATAATCAATGGAGAGAAACAGCTGTTGTTAGCATGAAATTTATTTGATCTCTAAGATATCTGCTTTAGGATAAGATGAATTATGCCTAGAACTGCCTTTTTCTTCTGCAGCTTGTAATCACAGTCTAGATAGGTAGCTGAGACATAGATGCTGCCTATAAGATAAATAGTACCCCTTTTTGTTCTCTAAGTGTACCTACTTTGGGTTTTTTTGGCATATTGATTTACATAAAATGAAAGATTTAGAGTACTCCTGATAAAGAATAAAGATCCTGTTTCAGTGCCCATTTCATAAAAAGTTCAAATAGGGACAACCAGAATGAGACAAAGAGAAACCCAACCCAAAAGAGTCAATAATGGATTTGTTTCCTTAGCCTAGAGAGCCAGCTGTGAGTGTTTGCTCAGTCGCATCCATGGCAATTTTGAAAGACAGGTATTACCCATACTCTGAAAATACAGTAGTCCTCAGAAAAATGGCTATTCTGATGTAAATAGGCATTGCTTTCTTCTTGAAGAGTTTCAGAAGTCTTAGTTTTACGTAAATACAGCCCACAAAGCTTAAAAAA
>VXBJ01006732.1:106926-205999 GCA_013400055.1 Nycticryphes semicollaris | reverse complement strand
CCAAAAATAAAAAAAAAAAAAAAAAAAAAAAACCAAACAAATTGAAAGACTCCACAGAGCAGAAAAATCCTTCCCCATTCAAATTGGGGATAAAAAAAAATATTTTAAGAAAATACAAACAGTGAACAGTGTGCCTCACAACAGAGTTCAGTAACTGCTATGGGTTCATCTTTGTCATTTAGAAAGTAAATTTCTCTTCAATCGACATTAACTCCTTGAGTCAAACCTGTGGTAACAGAAAAATGTCAAGGTCCTCATTTGTCCCTTTGAGCAAGAGGGAAGTCAACATGTTGGAGCTAACTATATAAATGAGAACAACTAAATGTATATTAACTGATATTTAAGGTGACTTTGACTGCCAAGAAACAACATTAGAAGATTCTCACTCTGGCTCTGACTTGGCTTAGTGTCAAACATGAACACGGAGCCAAGCCAGCCACAGGTGCTGAACTCTAATTTAACTTTAACTTCCATTACACTCCCCACCACATTGTGGCCAAAAGAGTAAACCTGCCAAATCTTCAGCTGGAATCAAAAAGGCTCTTAATTGGCCACCAAGGGTGAGACAATAAGAAAGAAGTCCTGGTTTATTTCCCATTGGGACACTGAGAGTCTGATATTATAAAGTGCAACGATGAGTTCCAGAGTCTCTTCATGTTTTTGGCTGCCAATTTATCAGTACTTCCTCTCATCTTCCAAACCCTTAGACTAGGCAAAATGTTTCCTTTCTCATTTTTTATTTATACAATATCCAGGAAAATAACAATGTTTATACAGTCAGTATTAATCCAGGTGCATGGACACACAAAAAGAAAGCAAAAAGCAAACCCCCAAACAATCTTGCTTAACAGTTGTAATATCATGGCTTTAGCATATCACTACACCAACAATGATCCATTCTAACCGACTATAGTTTGGCAAAATAGATATTTACATTTCTAAGCACTTGTACAACATTCTCACTACTTTTTCCTTTCAGCAATAGGTTTTAAACCAGCATTTGACTATCCTTGAAACAGATAGTTAATTTTCTCATGTCAGCTTTTCTTGTAGCTCCTTACCATCCCGAAAACTATCGTTATTTATGTCCAGTTCCTGGATGTTGCACAGCTGATATTACAATCTGCTAATATCTGATTTTTGGACAGCCAGTTGTACTTGTTTTTATGACAAAACACTCTTACTCTCTAACACAGTAAGAATTAATATTTACCCTTTACTGCACCTTTCAGTCTGTACCAGAAACTTTAACATAAGCTGTCCAAACCTCCATCCACCCTTGACTGGGAAGATTAATAATAATTCCTTTTGATCAGAATTACTCTGTTGGCCAGCAATGGTTTCCATGGTAATCAGGTGGTAGACAGAGCCGAAGCAGATTTCATCAGTTGTAAAGCAGCATTAGAATTATCCTACACTTCTAATTATTTCTTAGTAGGAGTGCCTTTTACATACTGTAACTCAGAGTCATAAAAAGAATACAGTTTTAACTATTCGAAAGATTGCACAAGGAAAGAAATTGGAGTGTCCTGGTCTAATAGTTGGGCCTTTTGGGGGTGTTTTGGGGTGGCTTATTTTTTTGTTTGGTTGGTTTCTTTGTTTTTTTTTGTTTCGGTTTTTTTTTTTTTTTAGGTACAAGTGTTGTGAACTAGTGGATTTTTATACAAGGAATGAAATATTATGAACTACAGTTAAGATGCATCTGCTGTATAAAACCAAGACTTTTAGTCAGTGTTTCATGTGTTAATGGGAGCAATTCAAAATGCTGCAGGTCTTAGGAATTTAATGTCAGAATAAATCATATATCTTCAAAAACAGTAGGTTTAAGTGCGAGGATAGGTGATTCCAGCAGCAAGGACAAACACATTTTCCAACTCGTGCTGTTTTATTTGGTTTGTTATTATTACGATGATGATAATATCTGTTTGTTTCTTTAAAGAAAAAGTCCTTGGGAAAATCCAATATGAGATTTTTATTCCACAGTCCAGCTGGTTCCCTTGGCATAGCAGTAGCCAGCATATCATAAGCATGCCAAATGAATACTTAATCCTTATTTTAGTGGCAAACTCAAGAGTTGGTTGATGCATGTTCAGAATATGAATTAAACCTGAGGACAAGGCAGCTGAAAATTACTATATATGCCTGCACTTACCACAGCACAGCTTAATTCAAAGGATGGCAGTACATTTACAGTAAGTATTTCTGGAAGCTATAGATAGACTTAGAAGTGAAAGAAGGGCCAAGAATGCGGCAATAACCAAGCTCATTATATGGAATGTATTTTGCAGGTGAGAAGGACATGGAATAAGGCTGAATGGAGAGAAACAATGCCTATTTGATGAGACTCTAGGACGATAAATTTGGTGGATTTGGCTCAAGATTGTGTACATATCTGCAAACACTTTTATTACATGAACAGCTATAGCTGGACATACATAAAATCAGACACATCTTTACAATAAGGCATGTAGTCAATAACAGGAAATAACAAAAGGGAACTTTTCCTTCTAGTAATGACTGTAGAAGTTGCCATGCAAGGATGGAAGGAAGATGTTGAAATATTGCAAAACTATATATAACACCAAACTAGAAAAACTGCAGTTTAAGACTATTAAAATTTATGCCAGAGGTAATTATAGAATCATAGAACGTCTAGAGTTGGAAAGGACCGTAGAGATCTTTGAGTTCCAACCCCCTGCCATGGGCAAGGACACCTCCCACTAGATCAGGTTGCTCAAAGGCCCATCCAGCCTGGTCTTGAATACTTCAGGGGATGGGGCATCCACAACTTCTCTGGGTATATTAAAACACTGTCCAATCTTGCTAAATTTTATAAGTAGCTCACTAACCATTACATTTCTCTTTTATTTCTCCTCAGTGTTCCTCACAATCCTGGGATCAGTTAGAGGGTGGGGTAAGAAAAGCTCTCACCACCTCACAGTTCCATGAGACAAGGCTGAAGGAAAAGCACTGTTACTAAGCCTCATTGCAGAGCTGAGCACTGTGTCCGTAAAGACAGCATCTGGAAAAATACATGACTGCAGCATGCCTGTGTGCAGCAGCTTTATCTCAGAGAGGTGTCCCTCCTCATTCTAATATTAAGGCTTTTAATAGTCAGAAGTTAGTTTCATAAAAATGCCACCAGAAATGTAAACATGAATCTAGTTCATGGAATATAAATGATCAGTGAGTGCCCACCATGAACATGTTCTGCAGCCAGGAGATACCAGGTGATGTGTAGAGGTCTGAGCTGCAGGCAAATGCTGGCAGGTGGAAGGCCCCGCAGCAGGATTCCTTGAACCCCAGACTCGTGGGCTGCCAGATCTTCACTGCTCTTTGTTCTTGGAAGAAGGAGCCCCAGATCCTTGGCTGAAGTCATACTCTTCAGTATTGCAGTTATAGTAAGGATTCTTGGAGCATCTGGGGAACTCCTGCTACAGAAACATGATCCAAGAACTGAATATCTATGATGATGCTTCCAAAGGCTACGGGCAGTTAAAGAATCATTCTGATGATTGTGCAGAAGCAAGCATTGCTACTTCGATTTTTTAGGTCTAATTTTGCATGGAGATGAAATGTTTTTAGTTTTATTAGCTTAATGCCTAAGAGATCCAGTCAAATTTGAGGACCTAAATGTGCCTGATATAATATAAACATGGAATAACAAGTACCATGCGAAAAATAAGGCTTTAGAACAAGGTTCAGAAGACAGTTAAAAAGGAATATTATAAAAATAATAAGTTGAGAGAAAAAGGAGAAGGAAAATCAAATAAAACAATTTGGAGTACTAAAAGGTATAAAGACTGGTAAAAGGACTATGACCTTTCAACTTCTGACAGACCATTAGTTTGTACGTGATCGAGTTCATTAATATGACCAAACGAAACATCATTACTGACTGATGGCTATTCAATTGCTTATGAAAATTGATCCTATGGTCTCAGTTCACTTCCTGTTGGACAGATATCTGCATTACAACTGACATTCTTATTGACAGTATCAAGAACACCATGAATAGAGCAGAGGTAGAGAAAACCTGTAAAGACATTTTGATTCCTTGCAGAAAACAGTTTGTTTGGTTGACTTTTTCAATATAAGTCTTTGAATAATCTTTCAAACGATACTCTTTGTAGCTAATCTCAGATTCACAGTAGTCCCTTTCTCAGTAGAAATGTGGTGCTCAGCATTATTTCAAGAAATGCATGCAAAGGATCAAATTGTGCATTTAAATCACTTCCATTATTCAAAACTTACTTTTTTAGATGTGCCATTTTTGCATTAGGTGAATGGCTATTCCAGCATTTACAGTCTTTTATAAACGCTTTTATCCTTATACTAGAGTATTCTGAAAGCAGCCCCTACTACTAAATAGTAATTACAGACAACCCTAGCCATCATCATGAGCAGTCTCATTAAATTCAGTACTATTCCTAGCATGATTGTGGATAGTTGTAACCCTAAGTGTCTTTCTGAATCAGGGCAAAACTAAAGTAATATGTATAAGGTAAACTGACAAGACTAGGGGGACCACTGTACAGTAGACTTCAATAAATGACACAAAGTTTAGCAAAAAACAGTCATATGCCTATCACTCTATTTGTTTAAGAGGGAGGACACAGAGTAAGCAAGAAAGGAAATAAAATGAGTTCCAGATCTGTCTCATAATTTGCAAATGCTGGGTAATAGACAAATCATGCTTAGCATTGCAAGGGAAAGCACAGGAGGACAAAAGTTTAACATAATTAGAATCACATTAGAGTTAGAAGATGGAAGACTTGATTTTGCATTTATTGAAGACAATAGCAAAACTCCATTATTTTTGACTCAGGCAAGACTGGATCCCTTAAAAAAATGACATGTTTCCAACATACTGAAACAATAGCTAGCAGAAGGAAACAGATTATTTAGATTTTGCAAATTGAACATAGCTAATAGCACCAGAAGGAAACTCAATCATTTATTTGTGTGAGACACAATGTACCATAAGCAACTTCAATATTTTTTCTTATCTAAATCATAGCAACTGATTTGTAATACAAATATCCTGGGGAAATTAAAAAGAAATGTTTCTATGTGAGATTTGTCTCAACAAATCTAAAACTTAGAGTTGCTTCTACTCAGTAAAAAGAACTAGTATTTTTAGAGTATGATTGCATTTCACTATCAGGTAGCTGTAATAAATTAGTTTAATTATATCCTAGAAAAGCCTACCTCTTTTCAGTAACTAAGGAGGTAATCTAGGTAACAAGGTAAATTTAGGTGAGATGAATCTCACAAGATGTGTAAGTTTGGGGGGGCGGAAGGCAAACTACACCACCTTGCTTAGGTTAGGAGCACCAATCTTTCATAGAGTTGGTTAATCACTACTGAAGATTCTTGACTGGGGACAGAAGATTCAAATTAACATAAGCCTCTTAATTTAATGTAACCCGTACCATATGTAACATGGACTGAGACTTGACAAGTGATCCTTCTGTGTCAGGACATTCATACAGAAAATATCTGGAATCAGAGGCTTCTTTCACCCCACTGCTCGTTGCACAGAAGAACAATTCTTTCCACAATTTAGCCTATGACAAAGGCAGCCTTAGACCAGCTGTTTGCATAGTGACAGGAGACACGCTAATCACCGAGTTCTCATTACAAGCAAATTGTGGCTGACCAACTTGAGTGCCTTCTATGGTGAGAGAACTGGTGGGGTGGGTGAGAGGAGCATGGTGGGTGTGGTACACTTTTGCTGTAAGAAGACATCTGTCAGAGTCTCTCATTGTATTCTTTTAGCCAAATTCATGAGCTATGGACTGGATAAGAGGACGATAAAGCGGGAGAAAAACTGGCTGGACCGGTGCTCTTAAAGAGTGGTGATCAGCAGTAAAAAAGCCAATTGGCAATATCACTGGGGCAAATACTGTTCAATGATTTTGTTAACAAACTGAAGGACTGATGAGAGGACACTGTCAACATATTTACAGCTTATAGAAAATTGGGAGGAACAGATGATATGCTTGAGGGCAAGGCTGCTATTCAGAGGGACCTGGACAGATGTGAGGATCAGGCTGACAACAACATCATGAAGTTCAACAAAGTGCAAAATCCTTGCATCTGTGAGGGAACAACCCCATGCAATACTACATGCTGGCAGCTGCCTGGATAAAAAGAGTCATGACAGAAAAGTATCTGAAGGTTCTGGTGGACAGCTTGAACATGGGTCAGCAGGGCACCTTTGCAGCAAAGACAGACAACTGCAACCTGGGATCCATTAGCAGAAGTATAGTCTGCAGGCCCACGAAAGCAATCTTCCTCTGGTTGTCAGTTGTGAGACTACATCTCAAGTGCTGTATCCAGTTTTGGGTTCCCTAGCACAAGAAAGCTGGTGATGAGAACTGAGCACATAATGTGCAAGTAGAGGCTGTGAGATGCTGCAAGACCTTTCCAGCCTTAAAAAGGGAGGGTTCAGGGGACACTCCATTGCTGTCTTCCCAGCCTTATGGGAGGGCACAGGGAAGATGGAGCCACCTTGGAGGTACACGGCGACTGGTCCGTAGGCAATGGAAAACGAGTTGGACGGCAGTGTTTTTGTTTGTTTTGTTGTTTTGTTTTGTTTGGTTTTTTTTACCATAAGAATGGGCAAACACTTGAAGATATTACCCAGAAGAACTGTGTGGTCTCCACAGGGACATCAAGACATTCAAAATGCAACTGAACATGTTCCTAAGCAACCCTCTCTAACTGGACCTCCCCTGAGCAGGGGTCAGACAGAGGATGTCCAGAAGTCCCTTCCAGCCAACAACATTCTCCTTGCTGTGAGTATAGTTTGCTCTGATGAAGTACTCTCTTGCATCTGAAGGCAGAGAAAACTATGAAGGCTTTTGCCATTTATTACATCTAGCAAAAGGAATACTGCAAGAAAAAAATCCTAGTCAAATCTGTCCCTGGGTAAATGCGAAAGAGTTATGCAAACAGTTTAAGAAACATAAAGCTTAATAAGAAAGGAAAATTTATATATGCTGGCTCTCAGCAATGTAGACAAATTCATATTTAGTTCAGATAAGGACACTTCAAAGAAATTGGTAAAGAAGCATAAATGGGAGTGAAGAAAAATCAACTTGACCAAGACTTGAGGAACCAATGGAGTATGATAGCCAAAGGGAAGTCAATGTTTGGAAAAAGGGCTATGTAAAAAAAAAAAAAAAAAGGATGTAGCAGATGGATACATAGAAAGGGCTATTTGGGGAGGCAGCAATGTATTAAAAAGGATTAGTTCCTGTGTGATTTTTTTTTTTTAAAGTAGTTGTCCATCGCAAATAAGCTAAAAGATTTAATCTAGAAGTACAGTAAGATAACACTGTTTAAAGAAAAACATTTTTTAAATCTTGTCCTGCAGGCTGCCACTGAAGATCACACTTGTTATCTAGTCTATTCTACAAGCCTGTGTTCAGTTTCTATTCTCTATCCAGCTTCCTGTCAGAGGACAGGAGCCTAATATAAAGAAATTAAACTGTGAAGACAATCTCTTTAATATATTTCAGAAAAAAATGTGTGTTTATATATTAGGGATAAACTGCAAGAGCATTTGTTCCTCGCAGTGAAACCTTCTATATTTAGTTTACAGTAGGGAGGGGTAGGGACAGTAGGTATTCAAATATGAATATGATCTGCTTTTCTAAGAGCATGGATAGGCACAGAAGTCAATAATTCCAAAAAATGATAACTGTTTTTTTGTGCTAGTAAGTAGTCAAAAGGACCTGAAAATAGCAAGGATTGTAAAAGCAGTTCCATAATTCAATCCTTTATGCAATGGAACACTTAGAATTTCAAGATTAATATAATTTTGTATAACTCATAGTACAAAGCTATACTTGCTCACAAACAGATTTATTTTCCTTCATTAAAATTGTAATCTTGAAGTACCTGCTAACAACCATGGTAATTCACTGTACTTTTAATTTTTTCTTACTACTCACAATTTAATTAATATGCTACAAATGAAAAATCCATATACCCTAGTGTAATCAGCATCAGAAATTAGTGTGATTTTTTTCTTTCCCATTCACACTCCTTTCTGCTGTTGGTAAACCCCAGTGGGTGCCTAAACACCACACAGATGCTCACTCACTTCTTCCCCACTTCCTAATGGGATGGGGAAAGAGGAAAGGGAGAACAAAAGCAAGAAAACTTGGCTGTCTGGATTTTAAAAAAAATAATAATAATAAGTGAAGGTAAATGGAAGAAGAGAGACAAAACAAGAATAAAAAAAGTGATGCAAAGACAATAATTTGCCACCTCTCAAAGGTAGGCAGATGCTCACCAAGTTCCCAAGCAAAGGATAGATAACTTTCCTAAAACCCTTCTATTGCTAAACGTGACATTACATGGTATGGAGTACCTCTGGTTAGTTCAGGTCATCTGCATGGTTGTGTCACTTCCAACATATTATGCAACCTCTAATTTTTACAGCAGTGGGTCACAGTGGGAAACAGGGAAGGCATTGGCATTAGCAAAGCTAGAACATAAGTATATTATCAGTATTGTTTCTGTCACAAATCTACAACACAGCACTGTATGAGCCACTATAAAAAACATTAACTGTATCCTAGCCAGGTACACCTTCTTTCCTTATCCCTTCACATCTCCCCCTTCAATAAACAGCATCTCCAATATGATGTGGTTTGCACATTTTTGTTCTTCATAATATAGAGTTATATACATCACTATATTTCCTCTCTGCAGGCTAATACTGAATATAATTTCTCCTCTTCAGACCTGCTGAAGGCTGGCTTTTTATATTCTAAATATAAACTCATAGGAACACACAAACCCATTCCTATGCCCAACAGATAAGATCAATGCAAAAGTACCTGTTTATCACTCCAGTCTTTCCCAAGACTACTACTTTACAAATATGAACAAAAGAATTGTTTTTGTTTTTTTTTTAAAAAATAACAGTATGAAGTAGTTTATGAACAACTGGCCTTAACTCCTCCCAAATATTCAATGAATCACATGTTTGTTATAGGAAAAATACTGAATCAAAGAAAATGTTGCATTTGTAGTTGTCTCTGCAAAAACTCCAACCATATAAGTATCCTTCAGTTATGTCACTCAGAGAAAGTACCTGAGGGTCACATGTGGAGTTTTCTATTCCTTTCATGCAGCTAAAACAGATACATCAGACTAAAATATAGATGATGTCTTTTAACCAGGTATTACAAGCTAATAAATAGCTGACCTTTGTCATCATAGACACAGATTACTTTAGACTATTTAAGAAATTTAGCCTCACAATTTTTTTTATACTAATTAAGTATTAGAACTCATACTTCAAAGGTGGAATATTTTGGCAAAAATAGACCAAACAGTTAGTTAAATAGTACACAAAGTCCAGTCCAAATAGAAGGTACATTAAGCAGGAAGAGCATAGAAATACAATAAATATCCATGTACTGACAAGTTTTGCCAGGAAAGCTTATAGCTGCCTCAATTGTGTTATTTCTCAGACCCAAGAGCTACACCAGAGGCTACTTTACTTAATCTGAACATTTCAGTATCTGTTTCACATCTGAAGTCCATCTGAAAGTTAGTAATGGAGCTGCACCTGAGATCCCTAATGGTAAACATATCTGATACACGGACACGACTGAGTTCACTGCAGGGGCAGCTTCTGGCTAATGTTTTTTGTTTATTTGTTTTTTAAATAGGGAAAATACCAGGTAGAGGTGAGAGGCACAGCAACCTTTCTTCAAGAAGGGAAAAAAGAAGGGAAGGAAGCAAAGGAAAGGAAAGATAAGGGGAAAAAATCAAGATGTAACTAAATAACTTTGGCTTAATGAGTTATCACCCAGCACTTGAGTTTGTCAAATTTGATGTCTGTAAGCTATTAGCATATCATAAAGAAGAGGCAAGCTTGTTTCTTTCTACCATGTGTCTTTGTGTGTGAGAAAAACAAAAGTGAAATGCATCTGCCTTAGCTTTATGTACATAAAAGCTACTATTCACTACTGCCTCAAACTCATTCTATGGCCTTCATGGCCACAAGAGCACACTGCTGGCCATGGTCATGCTGTTGGCCACCAGGACTCCCAGGTCTTTTTCCTCAGAGCTGCTCTCCAGCAGGTCAGCCCCCAACCTGTACTGGTGCAGGGGGTTATTCCTCCCCAGATGCAGCACCCTACACTTGCCCTGGTTGAACTTCATCTGCTCCTCTCTGCCCAACTCTCCAGCCTGTCCAGGTCTCGCTGTGTGGCAGCACAATCTTCTGGTGTGTAATCCACCCTCCCAGTTTTGTGTCATCAGCAAACGGGCTGAGGGTACATTCCATCCCTTCATCCAGGTCATTGATGAAAATATTAAAAAGGACTGGACCCAATACTGACCCCTAGGGTGTCAATACTTGGACCTCGAACTAGATTCTATGCCACTGGTTATAACCTTCTGAGTTCTGTCTTTCAGCCAGTTTTCAATCCACCTCACTGTCCGTTTATCTAACACATACTTCCTAAGCTTACCGATGAGGATATCATGGGAGACTGTGTCAAAAGCCTTACTTAAGTCAAGGTAGACAACATTCACCACTCCCCCCCCATCTATCCATCCATGCTATTGTAAAAGGCTATCAGACTAGTCAGATACAATTTCCCCTTGGTGAATCTGTGTTGACTACTTCTGATATCTCTCTTCTTCTCCTGATGCTTTGAGATGACGCCTATAACAAGCAATTCCATCGCCTTTCCAGGGATGGAGGTGAGGCTGACCGGTCTGTAGTTTCCTGGGTCCTTCTTCTTGCCCTTTTTGAGAGGTACTATGAGAGGTGCTACAGTGCATTCTGCTTTTACATTGCTCAAGTAAAGCTATACAATCATTAAAAGGCCATTTATAGGAGCAGCGCTTTAAGCAGATTTCAAAGTATTTTAGTTTTTCCCACCTAATCCGTTACTCCTCAGAAGACAAAACTCTGCAAATACAGATAATGTCACACTATTCTTAAATGTGCTCTTATAAGGCTTTGTTGATAGCATCTAGAAGATTCCTACATCCAGTGATTAAGCTAAGTTAAGAAATTGTTATACTGAATTATGAAAAATTGGCCCAGAAGCGAAAAGATCTGAGGAATAATTAGAAGCAAATCTGCCCATCCCAGATGCTGAGCACATGGTGATTTGATGAACTTACAATATTCATGTAACACTCACACATATTTGCAGCAAGTAATAGTCAATCATTCAATAAGATATGCTTGATAGGTTACCAAGTTAGGAGTATATTTTCTGCAGAATTACCGAGCATAAATGATTTTAAAACTAACTTGTATTAAAAGTAAATTAGGTAGTTAATTATTTCTTTAAAAGAAATCAAGTGCTTTACTGAAAGCATTAGTTTTCATTCTTTCAATGTTTTGTTGATTTGTTTGAAGTCTCAAAGAAAGACCTGTTTCCACACTGATCCATGAAATCTTAATGCAAGGAGTAGGAAAGCAAATCAAGGAAACAGCAGGGAATTATTTTTCATTCCCCTGTCACTTTGTCAACTCTGATAAGCATGTGAACTCATTCAAAAAGCAGATCCAAATCCATGAGGTGTGAGTTCATTGACAGGAAATCAGTAAGTTCAAAAGATAATGCACATGCGATTTTTTTTTTTTTTCTGGTGTCTATCATCTTTCCTGCCATGACTTGGATTTTTAGCTCTATGCAGTGTAAGAGTCTGAGCACTGACACTGCAAGACCTATTTGTGGCATTCCTATTCCAAAAGACACAAAGCAGACGTTTCCATCTACTACCAGAAATGCATACAATAACAGTGCACTAAGCCCTTGCTAATATACTTAACATTTAGAAAGCAGCAGCTTTCTGTTTCTAACATAAAAACTCCAAAATGCATGAACTATTTAGGACCCTTTGTCCTAAGCTGATCAACTCCAATCACCAAAAGGAAAGTCTACAGCTAACCTCTTCACAATTGCAGCATAGCACAATTTGCAACAGACAGCCATTTTTACGGTTCCATTGGTCTATGTTTACAGTATGTAACACCATTACTTCAATTACAGTAGCTCTGTCTCTTTGTGACCTGGTTCCCTGAGGCTTAAGCAGTCACAGGAGGTTAATGCTGGTTTTCTGATTTTTGATTTACTCCAAGTTCCAGTATCTTTACTTTTATGCACATTTCCTAGGGGCTGTGCACTGGAGTGGATATATGCACAACCTCTCATCCTCTTTAGTTCAAGCATAAACTCAAACCAAAATAAAAGCCTAGCTTTTACAAAGCTCAGTTACTATGGAAAAATGATGGGAGAGTCACAAAGTCATCATAAGTAAATAAAATCTAAGGAGGATGGTGGATGGAAGCGAACAATAAACAAAGACCCCAAAAAACAAACAAGCAAACAAAAGACGCCCCAAAACAAGCAAGCAAACAAAAAACAACAAAACAAGAACAGAAAAAAAAAAAAAAGGTTGCGAGACATAATTTGGCTCCTGTGAAGCTCTGGGATTCTGAGATGCAGCCCGTAGCCTTCCTTCCAAATATTTGCAGAAAGGAACCAAATTAAAAAACCTACCACTTGTTTGGGAGAATGGGAGGTGGGGGGATATCTCACTCCCTATTAACATTAAGATAATCTCAGTGAAGAATTAAATAGCTCCTGTACCTTGAAAAAAGGCCTATGGGTAAAAAAGCCTGAAGCTATTTCACTCACGCTTCATGAAAAAATAATACTATATGCCATTACACATACAAGTATCCCCAGCACCTGTCTTGTAAAAAATGTGTAATAGCTTTTTTTTTCTGCAAAGACAATGCAAGAATAAAGATTCTATTAAAAGAATGAGACGAAACTCGAATACTTAGGAGGTACATATATATTTAAAAGATTTATATTATATTAAGTGCCATTTCAAGTCCTAGAAGCCCACTTAAATGTTCATATGGATATCACTGGCGGGAGACATGTTTACCTTGCACAAACTATAATCCACCTGGATTATTTTATTAAAGACATGGACCTATTGGAGCAAATCCAGAGCAGGGCCACAAAGATGATCAGAGGGCTGGAGTACTTCTCCTCTGAGAACAGGCAGAGAGAGCTGAGGTTGTTCAGGTTGGAGAAGAGAAGGCTCCGGAGACACCTTATAGCAGCCTTCCAATACCTGAAGGAGGCCTACAGGAAAGACGGGGATGAACTTTTTAGAAGACTATGTACTGATAGGACAAGTGGTAATGTTTGTTTTAACTGAAAGAGGGTAGATTTAAACTGGATATGAGAAAGAAATTATATATTGTGAAGGTGGTGAGACACTGGAACTTCCCAGAGAAGCTGTGGATGCCCCATCCCTGGAAGTGTTCAAGGCCAGGCTGGATGGGGCTTTGAGCAACCTGGTCTTGTGGGAGGTGTCCCCACCCATGGCAGCGGGGTTAGAACTAGACAATATTCAAGGTCCCTTCCAATTCTAACCATTCTATGATTCTGTGATCTGCAGGCATGATTTAGCTGATGATAAAATCAGTAGCAAATCAAGTGGTCTATCTAGTACCATATTAGGTGATTCCTTTAGTCATATCCAGGGAAGATTATTTAATTCTTGACTATGATAAATGGAAAAGGCAAATTTTAATATAACTAGTAAATCTTCTGTAAATTGGCAAGCATTTTCAAGACAGCAATTACAATGAGGAAAGCTACTTTTAAGTGAGTGTCACGCTGATGTGGGTTTTTTTCTCATGGTGATCATCCACACATCTTCTTACACCTCCACTTTTAAGCCTTTCTCATTTCTCCTTTGTCTCTTTTTGTTTCTCTTCAATCCTATACAAAATGTAATTTTATGCACCATATACTTAGGTATTTTAATAATGTTCTGCAAAGCCAAGTAAATTATTAGTAGCTCAGACAAATGCATACACTCTGCATTGTATTTGTTTCTCCTGCAAGTCCTCTAAACAAATTTTAGACAATCCTTTCTCCTCAATAATACTGAAGTAAGCTAGTCCAATTAGTGTCACTGGGTATCACTACAATATTAATTTCCATTACCCACTCTTGCATGAGATGATATGGTGATGATACAAAATAGAATTACAGAAAAATGTGTTGTCTAGCTGAAAACGCTGTTAAATGTAATAGTACTGCCAGTGAGGAAAGGTTTATTGAATAATGCTGTGGTAATTGTTTGAATCAAGGGCAAGAAAATTTTAATTTAAAAAAGAAAATATATGATGACAAATTTATTTTCTGTATCCTCCTCTCTCACAGTTCATTTGTGTGGGCTTTGCTTAAAGAAAGATAAACTTCTTCTTCAAAATGAGACTCAGTAATATTAGAGATAGTCAGAGCAAATTCCTTCTAGTAGATGTGACAATGTAGACACTTCCCTACCACATACATGGTATCTTAATTACCACTTAGACAGAGATCCATCACAAAGTTAATCCAAGACTCTTTTCTTTAAAAAAAAAAAACAAAACAGTATTTTAATAACATTTTAAAATAAATGCAAACATTTGAAAGTTATACTTCTCTAAAGGAGTTCTAAATTTCATATGTAAGCACTGGGTTGACTTGAGCAGTAATTAAAGATGCAAGTAATTAGTGCTAGGAAAAGAGATTTAAAATGCATCAATGCAAGCCTTTGTAAATAATCATTTATAAGAAATAAAGTACTTAGAAAAAAGCCCCAACCTGTTAAGTTATTCGGTCCCCTTTTTCCTTCCTCTCTCCTAATGAGTTTTCATACCTTGGTACAGCTGACTTAAAAATGAAAAACTTTTACTAATGCATCTGGATTTATTCCATTGGGACCCAATGGCAGCGTGCTACAATTTCCCTAGTTGTTGAAATAATTTCCTCTTCCTTGGTTAACAACTGCCTGTTTATTAATTTCCTAGAAGCAAACAAAGTAGTCTGTCTCCGATTGTTGGCTATTATGAATAACTTTAGCTGAAAGTCCTATTGTATTGCAATGTAGTCCTTAGGAAAATTAAGTATACTAATAAGGCTTAAGTATGTTAATAAGTCATTTTTTTTATGCAAATGCTTTATAGGAGTGTTCTCAAGGTAGCAGGTACCTGGCTTTAAATGATCACTAGAAATACTAGTAATGAAAGAAATAATAAAAACATACATTTGTTCCATTATAATTTTTCTGTCTTTTACACAGAGTCCTTTATTTTTACAAAAGCAATTTAGACCTAAGTATTTTAACAAATTAAGGCCAAGCTGCAAACACAAGATGTTATTTTTCCTCAAAATATGCTCTGTTCTATTGCAGTAGATTAAGAGGTCCTGTAACGGAATCTTCATACCTCGACATTACTAGTGAAGTAGTACTTTATTCTGTTAAAAAATTAGGGAATGAAAGAATGAATGCTGCACGAGTCATATGGTTTATGAATCCTATGGTCTGTATTTCAAGATCATAAATTTAGGTAAAAGAATGCTATTTTTCCCCTCTGATTAGCATCAGAAGTAAATATATTATGCCTAAGACAAACATCAATCAATAGATGTTCTCCATAGAGAAAACAAATCATAACCATTGTTTCTTTGAGAGAAGTAACTACCATATGCAAAACGCCAATAAGAGCGTGGGCCTACTTGTGAAGAGAAAAAAAAGAAAACAGGAAAAAAAATAAAAATAAGAAGATATTTTCTGTTTATCTTTCAGTTTGACTGAACCAAAGAACACTTACGTACTGAATGTCAGACTCCCATCCTTCAGCCCTGGTAATCTGCTGGCAGTGCCCTCAGAAGAATGTGTAGGAGGATTACTTTTTGTTTAACTTCTCTGCTTAACCTTCACAGCATTTGCTTACTGTGTTGTCAGTAAACACGGGTCTTAAAGGATATGCACTGCTGGAAGGATAGTTAAATGCAGCATTAGACAACTTTTCATCAATCTCTGTGTAATTGTAGGTGGGAGTGAGTGGATAAAAAACTATATATCTTAAGCAGAATAATAAATTAAAAAAAAAAAAAGAAAGATTAAGCGTAAGTTAAAGATAATTAGCTGAATTAGCTGTCAGGCAAAAGTGTCTTGTTTTGATGCAGATTCATCCAATTCTAATTTATTTGATACCCATAAAAATAAACAATTGTCATTTATCAAGCCTCCTGTATATTTGATTTATTATTTCTTTGTATGATAATATCTCTCCAGAGTTCTTTACTGAGACCAATTATTCAATATTTTTGTGCAAACTTGTCATGAGACAAGCCATTGGCTAATATTAACTATATACACAAAATAGTAGAAGAAGTGAAACATAGATGGAAATGAAGGTTAAATGAATTGTTCTAAGTCAATAGTAATGGCAGATTTTTTAAGAGAATTCAAGATTTTCTAGCCATAGTTCAGAAGTGTTAAATTGCACAAGTCCTTTTCACTGGGTAAAACTGTTAGGGCTCTGTAGCCCTTATTTTAGTGAGAATGGAAGTATTGCGTTAGAGGACTGCAGGATCAAGAGGAAACAATGACTATTAGGGAAAATGAAAGTATTCACTAACTACATTATCCTGTTGCCATAGAATTATAGAATTGCCTAGGCTGGAATGGACCTTTCAGGTCATCTAGTGCAGCCATCAACCTAACACTGACCTAAACCACCACTAAACCATGTCATGAAGGACTATATCTATTTGTCTTTTAAATACCTCCAGGGATGGTGACACAACCGCCTCCCTGGGCAGCCTGTTCCAATGCTTGATAACACTTTCAGTGCAAAAATTTTTCCTAATATCCAAGCTGAACTTCCTGTGGCACAACTTGAGGCCATTTTCTCTTGTCCTATTGCTGTCCCATAGCGGGGTCATTTACCTGGTGTGCAAATGCCAATATACACACAGAGCAGAGGTATCATCTATGTATTTCGTTCCTGCAGTGACGGGTTCTAGGCAGTAATCCACAAAGCTAGCACACCAGACTAAAATCTCTTAGGAATATTTATATGATTCAAAACATAGGTATACATCCTTAATTATAATTATTGGTTAGTACCTCACTTAAGAATTTCTTTTGGTTAGTACAGTCTCTCACGCACATTGAAAGTTACAAGGTCCTTTCATTGAGGTGTGCTTGTTCCAGTACTGTGGAGGGTTAGTCCAATTCGGTCTCCAGTTGAGTTGGGGGTCACTATCTCCCCTTCACACCTTTACCTTTCCCCCAGTTACTACAATTTTTTATTGACTTCATTCCTTATCTAGTAGTCTGGTTTTCAACTGTTTTTAGAGCCTCCTGTGGTGGGATGTACCTCGTTATCAGCCTCCTTTTCTTCTTCAAGGATGTATTCAATAGCAAGGCATTATTGTTATACCAAGCTTATAGTTTCACAGGGCCTTGTGACCTTTTTACAGCTCTTTCTTACTGAGAGATTCTACCTTCTACGATATATTTTTCCTTTTTAAAAGTACATTCTACCTTCTTAAAGCACATCACTATTGCCTGTCACTTGAGAGAAGAGACCGATCCTCACCTCGCTCCAATCTTCTTTCAGGTAGTTGTAGAGAGTGATAAGGTCCCCCCTTCAGCTTCCTTTTCTTCATGCTCTCCAGACCCCTCACTAGCTTCATTGCCCTTCTCTGGACACGCTCCAGCACCTCAAGTTCTGTTTTGTAGTGAGGAGCCCAAAACTGGACACAGTACTCAAGATGGGGCTTCACTGGTGTCAAGTATGGGGGGGACAATCACTTCCCAAGTCCTGCTGGCTACGCTATTTCTGATAAAAGCCAGGACACTACTGGCCTTCTTGGCCACCTGGGCACACTACTGGCTCATAGTCAGCTGGCTGTCAACCAACAAGTCCTGCAAACTTACCGAGGGTGCACTCAATCCCCTCGTCCAGCTCATTGATAAGGATATTAAAGAGAACCGGCCTCAGTACGGAGCCCTGGGGAACAACATTCATGACCAGCAGCCAACTCTATTGAGTACCGCTCTTTGGGCCCAGCCTTGCAGTGGTTTTGACCCAGAGAAGCATACTCCCTTCCAAAGCTATGGACATCCAGTTTCTCCAGGAAAATGCTGTGGACAATGATGTTTTTCCAGCAGAATGTTTTTAATAAAGAAGTTATAAATCCAATTTAAATAGCCAGGTATATGAAAAGAAATTAGTCATTCTGAAATTTCTGATTATTGTATAGAATGGTGAAGCAGTTGATTTACTGAAAGAAAACACAGACATGAGTCAGAAAATCAAATGCCTTTAAACACTTCCTTACAGATGGATTCACTCAAACATGGAGACCAATAATATAGTTTTCCTCCTACTTACAGAATATCGACAATTTTGATTTGCATTGGCTAATATTGCAAATACTTCTGTTTGGTTGCACAGCTACGGAAGCATGAAAATACTTTTATAGCAGTTATTTGCCCTTGGTGAAATTCAGTTCAGGATTCAGAAGCTTGTATGTTTATAACAAAAATTAATTTGTGCTCATCTGCTAGAGACACGGGAAGGTGAAAACACACAGATTTCCTAACAGTTTGTGATGTTTGGCTTCTTAAGACTATTGTGCCATGTTTCTTTATAGCATGGAGGAAAATGTAGAAATTCCAGAATATCCATCACTTGCAATGGAAGCATGTTGTTTAAGAAATACTGATACTATAGAGAGTCTTTTTTTGCCCAGTCCTGGCAATGACCAGACAGTACAGAATGAGCAATTCAGCTCAGACATCAACCTATTGTTCCAATGAGACCTTATAAAAAACTGGTGTTTCAGGCATGTAATCAGGTTTCAGCTTGTGCTTGCAACATTACTAGCTCTTTTCCTATAGATTACCACATGGAAACCAAAACAGATTTAATAATGACTCATTCAAAATGTTAATCAAAGCATTACTAAGCAGCAACATGACAACGAAGCTATAATATCAAGAAAGAGCATAGTTACTTATTACCCTGCATGCCTCTGAAGGAGAGATGTAAGCATAAAAATGAGATTATTCATTTTAGATAGACTCTGATTTCTTTGATATAACTTGCAGTAGAAAACAGACTTTTAATTTCTGTGGTTTAGCTACCATTTCTCCTTGTTCCTTTTCACCCTCCTGCTGAACAAGAAATAAGAGAAAAGTGAGTAAGTACTTGTTTCATTTGAATTGAAAAGCCAGTTGAACACAATAAGACTGCATCAACAGAAACTTTGATTCACTCTGGAACGTTATCTGAAAACTATTTGCGCTGAATAAACTATGAATTGTCAGAAGTATGTCTCCATGTTTTTGCAGCATATGAAGACAGCCAATGTGATTCCACCGAAAATAGTGACATGGCTTGTATGTACCAGGACTGTATTTCCTAGATTAATTTAATGAAGAACTTACCTAGTAAATTTGTATGTAAATCGTGCTCAGTGCGGTATATTAATTGCCAAATGAAAATTTCAAACTACTGACAATATCTGAATTGTCTGTGTTTCAAATGATGACTTGTCACATCTACTGTCAAATCCCTGACATTTTATTTAGACTAATGCAGTAACAGAATGTGAAACTAAAACAATATTCCTCAATTACTGTAGCTAATAATAAGTAAGGAGTAGCAGAACAGCATCCTGAACTTCACACTTCTTTGCTGGAGAGTTTTCTCTGCTTTGTACTGACAATGCTACCAGCACAAATTTAGGGTCCTGCTATATCCTGGGTAAAAGCGAATCAGTCTCCTTTAAGTGGCAGCCTACATGGATGGGATGACCTAGGGCAATAGATTCCATCTAGCTGAGCAACACAATAATGCACATGCTCAAAGGGCTTTGCTCCAGGGAAGGTTATGTGTCACGCCACTTAGTACAGCTGTCAGCACATACATAAGTGCAGAAGGAAATGGATGAAAAGGCAAATAAAATAATTAATAGCATTCTGTATGACTTGGAGACAAAGTACGTTTTTGGTGTACCTCCATAGCTGTTCATACTGATAGATTCTGACATGATCAAAAAGCTCCTTATTTTTTAAATGGCAAGAAAAATCTAAGGTATCTTTGTTGAGCCACCGTTATATTTCTGTCTATCTAAACACCAGTTTACTGTGTCACCATCCAGCAGTTTCAGTATGAGTTAATGTCTCTCTCTTTCATTATAATATTATCACCTAGCATAGAATTCTTTCAAATATTCAGGTATTTAGTATTGCAGCAATTAGTAAATATCTTCCTGTTGCATTTCAAATTAAATTTAGTATCACACACATAGTGACAAATTGTGGTATCTGCAGGTATTAAAAAATTGCACACACACAGGGAATATAAAAGAAAAGAGTGCAAAGAATAGATAAATGTGTACCTTTCAATGTTCTGATTTTTTTATCAAGCTACGCAGCTGCATCTTGAATTTGGCTTTAAATTGTCCTGGAAGCCTCTTGGCTACAATGACATGTATATTACAGTTTTAAGTTTGAAAGATAATTTTGCTGCTAAATTAGATATTCTAGCATTCTTAAATCTAAATCACTTCATTTTTTGTTGTTGTTTTTATTATGCATAACACTAAAGTTTTTGAGAGTGAAATACATACTGTAGATATTACACAAAAAATTACAATTTATTTTTTAAATATTTGCAATGTAGATCCATATCTCAAAAAAAAACCAAACTGAAAACTAGATAAAACGATGAGTAAGAAAAATCTAGGTTATCTACGAGCCTATGTATGAGGACTGAATATAATATGGAGAAAGAAACAGGGAAAGGTGAATTGCCACATAGTTAGAAAAATTAGTGGTAGGGACCAGTTATAGAACTGCACTTTTTTTAACTGAAAGGCTTTACCTGCTTGATGCTAACCCAAGGCAACCATACAGAAAATTAATCTACAGTTTTCGATATAGATTGATTTGGCAAGAGTATGATTCCAAAGTAGTGATTATAAGAAATGATGGTGGGCAGAGTTAGGAATACAAGGTTAGGAAAGATTGAATTTCAGTGCTGATAGTCAAGATGAGATTAAGAATGTGGAATCCTCAGAGTACATTTATTATCTAAAGTGCTGCTGACTTAGAAAGGAAAGCCAGCATCACCTGATTCTTCAACCCTAATTTTCTCTCAGCACTCCAATCACAACAAACCCCCCCAGAAGTTCCTCATCTCCCGCCGTCATTTTCATCCCATTTAAAACTTGTTCTATTGTCAGTGTTACCAACCTCAGTGTTCTATTTGCTTGAGTAGTAGCCCTCAAGGCATGTGGGAGCAACCTGCAAATGCACTGTTCTTGCATTAGGATCTGCTTTACTAATCAAGTTCAACCCAAAATAACACAGTAGCTACAAAGTTACAGCAGTCACTTTCAGTCAATTACACTCACAGTTAGAAGGCAATTATTATTACAATCATTTAATAATAAGTAATTAATGCCGGGGCCCATACTTTTACATGAGTCATAGTGTGCTAAATACACGCTATGCTTAGGTGAACATTTATTGTGAAGGCATGCAATGGTCCAGACTAAGTGCATACTTAATACAAATCTTCAGCTGGTGTAAATGAGAATAGTTCCATCAGCTATAAAAGAATAATAAGCTAGATCCAAAATAAGCCTCAGGGAAGAGATGCTGATTTAGTTTGGTGCTGAAGGCAGATTTTGAAAATGTCTTCTTTTTGTCAGTTTTTGGAAGAACCTTCCTTACATCAACACATGCACTTTGTACACTGTAACTGCCTCTAAGTCTGAATTAGTTCACACACGGAAGTAGAAGGCCCTGCCAGGCAATATCTCCCGTTGATTCAGGACTCCTCCCTACATTGAAATCATGGAAGTTCATGCTCAAAGCTTGTCTAAGAAGGTCAACAACGGCAATAGGAATTGTGTAGGATGCTCCAGTACCACTGCTGAGGCCAAAACCATCAGGAAAATAAATTACAAAAGTAACTCTAGTTATTGCCAATGGGTGTCACACAGGGCATTCAGAAGCCTAGCCATTGTGTGGATTTATTCACCACCATATTAAAAATTACTTTTTCAAACCTGAAAGCAGATCATAAACCATACTGTATTCATGGCCTCTTTCATGTCTTCTCTTTCAGTAGACACATGGGTTACAGCAATCGCAAGCACAGATACACACTGGGTAGAGAATGGATTAAGAGCAGCCCGGAGGAGAAGGACTTGGGAGTATTGGTGGACAAAAAGCTCAACACGACCTAGCAATGTGCACTCACAGCCCAAAAAGCCAACAGCATCCTAGATTGCATCAAAATAAGCATGGCCAGCAGGTCAAAAGAGGTGATTCTGCCCCTTTGCTCCCATGAGACCACACCTGGAGTACTGTGTCTACTTCTGGGGCCACCAACATAAGGAGGTCATAGGCCTGTTGGAATAAGTCCAGTGGAGGGCCACAAAGATGATCAGAGGGATGGAGCACCTCTCCTATGAAGACAGGCTGAGAGAGTGGTAGCTGTTCAGCCTGGAGAGGGAAAGCTTTGGGGAGACCTTATTGCAGACTTTCAATTCTTAAAGGGGGCCTTCAGGAAAAATGAGGAGGAACTCTTTATCAGGCAGTGGACCAACAGGATGAGGGGTAATGGTTTTTAACCGAAAGATGAGACCTTATTGCAGACTTTCAATTCTTAAAGGGGGCCTTCAGGAAAAATGAGGAGGAACTCTTTATCAGGCAGTGGACCAACAGGATGAGGGGTAATGGTTTTTAACCGAAAGATGGGAGATTTAGGCTAGATATTAGGAAAAAATTCTTTATTGTGAGGGTGTTGAAACACTGGAAAAGGTTGTCCAGAGAAGTTGTGGATGCCCTGTCCCTGGAAGTGTTGAAGACCAGGCTGGGTGGGGCTTTGAGCAACCTGATTTGGTGAGAGGTGTCACTGCCCAAGGCAGGGGACTTGGAACTAGATGACCTTTTGTGGTCCCTTCCAACACAAACATGCTACAATTCTATGACTCTATTATTTAGAGGTATCTACCATATTCAGCACAAACAAGACTTGAAGCCATTTCCACGAAGAATGCTAACAACAATTTTTGTAAATTGCAACGGAAAGACATTAAAAAATGAGTGAGGCCTGCTGTAAGTGCTGCTGTTCTGTGACTAGGCCCTTAAGGAATCATGAAAGGCCCAAAAAAGAGAGAAGGTAGCTGTGGTCCTGTGTGGGAAGATGAAATTCTGTTTTCAAATGGCCGTCTGTCATCACAGACGGGATAAATGTTTTGACAAAATCTGCTGGCCTAAGATGTTTATTTTAACATCATTGGCAGAGCCTCCAGGGGTGTTTATGTGTTTTACATAATATTCATTGACTTCAGAAACCCAGAACTGGTAGCTGGGACTGGAATCACATGCTTTTCAGTTTTGCCATCTTTCTAGTTCTTCTGAATTTCTATCTGTGCAGTGATCCATTTTCAGGAGAAAAAGAGAAATAAGAGAAAAAGATGTAAACATATAACCCACCTTTGTGGATTACCTTCAGCCTTTTCAGTATATGAAATAAACTATTGACTCATCTCTTTTTTTTCCATTCCAACACATTTTTAAATAAATCATCATACAAGTATAGCAGCAAAAGAAGAAAAGACATTGAGAAAGTCTTTATTCAGAAAGTATCTATTGCTCAGTAGTTGATGCAATCTTGTCAGAAACATGCATTCAAGTTTCATCAAGCACCAAAAGGAGCTAAAGAAAAGTTTCTCATATGAAGAATCATTCATTAATCAGTGAGCTTTTAGAAAAAAAAAACATGCATAACCCTCTTATTCTGTACTTTGTGTGAAGAGATTGGCTTGAATCCCTGTTTTCGGGACATGTTCACCTATTAATCCAATACTCTTGCAAAGGTGAGACTTAAAGGACACTCACCTCAGTGCTCAGTTCAACCCAAAGATAAGTAGGTGTCTGTAAATTCACTGTGTTTGTTGCTCTTCTCTCCTTTTTCCCTAAATCTGTAGACTCAGGCTACTCAGTAGAAAATACGAAGTGCACAATAAGCTACTAAATAAATAAAAAAATGTATATTTAAAGTTCCCATGACTTGTACTTTAAAAACTACTTCTTCCTTCTGGGACATAGGTAATGCACCAAACTTACAAAGAACATCTAGAGACTTGGGGATTAAGGATTATTTAAGTGGACCCCTGTCTCTTTATAGAGCTAGCCTTATAACTATTAATATTTCCTACAGTATATTTCCATGTTTCAGTGTGGTGTTGGAATGTGCATTTATCTCTATATACTTATGATGTGTACTAAAATGGTAAAAGTTACTCACGTTAAAAAAAATGTACTAGATGCACGCTCATATGGTAATGAAGGCACTGACCTTTCTCTGATTAACTAGAAAGGCTATCAAACCTAAAAAACGGAAAAGAAGAAAAAGACGTATTTCCCCCCCTTCCATTTGTAATAATTATTCATTCTGAGCAGAACTAAGAAATAAGCAAAATTAAACAAAAAATTCAAATTCACTTTATCTTCCTGCCATTTTTCTATATGTAGATTAAAAGTATTCTGTAAATAAAAAAAGCCACTAATATATAACTGGGAGACAAAAGTCACTGCAGTCACTTTACAGCTGCACAGTGCTAAATTGTACTTTAAGTCAGCCAATGACTGAGCCAACACTCAGAAAAACAAATCAGAAGCTACCATTACTTCCAAAACACTAAATTGTCCACACCAATGGTTTTGTGGCTTGCTACAATAAATAAAATCCATGTGATTTAATTTAAGAGTGATGGGCATAAAAAGTCAAATGCCAAAGATCACATATTTGGAAGACTGAAGTCAGCCTTCCAAGCTTTGTAAGAAGGAACAGCCTTATGTCACGTTTAGATGAAAACCAATAAAATTTATTTATTTCTGTCATACTCAGTTTTAATTTGAGGTTATTACTTCAACACATTATCCCCCAGAAAAAGAATATGGAAGAAATCATATGCGATAAGGTGAATTTTCCATGCTTTCCACATTACCTAATATGAATTGACGAACAACATCAGTAAATATGGACCAAAAACTTAATATAAATTATGTCAATCAAGAAGAAATAAACACTACAATTGTTTATCAAATGGACCACTAGAGGATCACAAAAAAAATTTGGTTCTATGGAATTACAGTCTTGGTAATAATTTGGCAGGTACTCGGGAAACTGTAACGGCATCAGCCGAAGTTTTAAAACATGCCCTCTTCAGTCATTTGGTACTTATCAGTACAGATCAGGGAAATTTTGAAGCACATATCCAATTTTGCGTAAATTTTGAACTCACTACACATGGTTTGTGATCACAAATCTGAACTGGCACTCTGCAATCTTGACATGTGTTAGCTCATTGATAGAAATGCTAGTACATATCAGAATGCTGTGCCACTGAGAAGTTCCAAGAGGATCTTTTGGGGAACGGTGTTGTTCAACGGCAAAGGCACAATAGATCCTCTAAGACAATTAAGGGGAGGTTACAATGAGGCTTTCCTGGGTGATTTTTCTAATGTTTGTAAAATTGAGTGATTTCAAAGTAAAATCCAGCTACATACAAAGATATGGAAGACTGATTATGAGGTTAACACAGTCATTCTCCAGGGTTCATTTTGCTAATATCTAAATTCCATGAAATTGGAAGAAGAGCAATGTTCCAGCTCTGCCTCATTAATGAGATGTGAATAAACACCTTGATATCTATACTTTTGAATCTGATAAAATGTACAAATTTATTGACTCTCTGTATTCATGTTGATTGTGCTCCAGGCTCTCTCTTTCATGTTTCCATTCCATTCTGAAGATTATTTTTCCTTTTCCTTTTTAGTCTTTATTATCAAAACACATTATTTGTTCTTTCCTCTTGGGCAGAGGGACTCCTTGAAGTTAGAACCCACACTAAAGACAAATCAGAATTAAAAATAAGGCATCATATTTTAATTACAGTTTTTCAAACAGGGAGCATATTAACTAAAATCAGACCTTTGTCAAAAATTGTACTGAATACTTCACTATTGAACTTTTAAAACAAAATTAATATTCAATTTTTTTCTCCTAAATGCTACTCTTCTTAAAGATAAAGTCAGTTCAAGGAAGTCCCACAAGTTATATTATGAATAAACGTAGATGAAGTAACAATTTTTTGTTTTCTTTTTTTTTTTTCCTCCTGGACTTAAAATCTCAATCCTGATTCCCAAACAACTGTGTGGTCATAACTTTCCACACCCATTCTTCACCAACCCATTTTCATAAGATTTTCTCAGATGTTCTACAAAAAACAGAATAATCCTAAACTAATTGAATGCACCTATCCAAAGTACCAAAGCAAACACTTTTGGTGCAGAAGCTGGCCTTTTTATTGTCTTAGCAATAGTCCACTATTCATCGAACTGAAGTTAATTCCTTAATGCTTCCTTTTCCTCTCATCTTGAAATGGGGTTGTGCGAGTTAACTTCCTTGTGGCTAAGCCTGTCCTTCTTATAAAGCATCCAGAAGAATTGTGACAGTTCTTGGCAGTCTGAGCAGTAGTGTCAAGCACCGAATGAGCAAGCATTCAGTGCTTAGCCATGCATAGTCATGGCCTCATGCATAGCCATGGCCTCAGGATTGTTGCACGCTGGCTAGGCACTGTGGAGAAACTTGCAATGCTGTTTTCCCTTTTCAAACTAAATCTCCAAATCTGCCCATCCATGGTCACTTTGCATAGAGATGAAGGCTCAGTTTAGCCAGCTTAACTTCAGGTAATTACTGAACACACAGTAGGTTCCTATGGACCTCTATGAAAAGACATAAACTCCTTCCAGAGGATGAATGAACCATCCTTTGGAAATGCCTATTTCTTCATGGAGAAACACTAGATAATTTTGACCCTAATTTCAGTGGTCTTAAGAGTTCTGCAATTAATTTCAGTGCTTCAGGTAGGTGCCTTAAATCAGATGGATAAATCCAGGCATAAATTTACATTAGAAGTATGCTAGGGTTCCTGTTAGAGATGCATACGAGTAAGGTGAGAGGCAAAAAAATATGTTCTTACTGCACTGTTAGGACCAAGGTAGATCTAAATTACAGATCAGAAGGAGACACAGGATTGAATCATATGGGAAAGTATTTTAGGGAAGTAAATACTCTAAATATTTTAAAATAACAGTTTTAGTGAGCAAATGAATTTTTAACTGAAAGGCATTTTTTGTTTACAAGTTTTCACTGCTTTTTTACTGTACAGATAAAATAGGACTTCTGTCTGTTTAAAACACCAAGAAAACACTTACTGTTTGTATATTACATTGGAAGTAAGTCACCAGAGAAAGACATAGAAAATCTCCAATGATGACCTAAGTTCTGAGAGCCAACAGCATATTTGGTGTTAAATGAGAGCTCTGTAATAAGTCAAACTCAGTGTCCTTTGCACAAAAGTGGAGAAAATTTGGGATTTTTTCAGTAAGAAGTCATCACAAAAACCCTAAATATGGAGGAATAGATTTTTATTCTTACCAGTTTTAATTTAAACAAAACCACCCATAACATGAAAATAAAATACCTGAATAATTTCACAGCCTCTATATTTATTCAGATTTGTTGTTAATGGTCAAATTCTGTCCTTTGATGCACATATAAAGAAAGATTTACTGCCCAGAGATTTGCAAGAGCATAGTCTCCTACTCATTAATTTTGCCCTTACCTTAACTAAATTCCTAAAAATTCTTGCCTTCTGATAGACTTGTAGTGATATTTCCGTGTCCAGGTGTTAGACAATTTCATTTAACCTTAAATCAGTGACGAGATCAACGCAAAAGATACCATGAAAGACGTCAGTGTCTTCCTACATAGAGCAAGTCTGACAATGGTTATGTTTTTCAGCTTACATTCTATCAGCAACAAGAGAAAAGAAATAATGATGGAAGTCAAGAAGGATACACAGATGTTACATTCTGCATGACAGGTGGTCTTCAACATTGATCTGTACACCTGGTTTCTCAATCATTCCTCTTAAGGAGCATGCTGGAGAACAAAGCAATTTCTTCTAACCTAGAAACCCAGGTCTACTTATGAAGAAGTAGGAGCAAATAGCTCAGAATTGATACCACAATAAAGTCGGGATATGACTGGAGCACGTAGACTAAGCCATGAAATGGGATTCACTTTTCCACGGCATCTCAACTTTGAAATAAATAAGGAGAGACAGATCTCTCCTTAGTGAGAGAGTTGAAACATCTGGGTCCACGTTTCTGGTAAGTCTAGAAATTTCCTTGGGTAAATCTCATAGGTTGTCTTGCAATTTACACCAAAGGAAAAACATGGACTCAAATCTTTCCATGCCACAGGTAATATCTGCTGAAATATCAGTAGCACTGGCTCATGAAGATCCGATAAGTAAACTCATTAATACTTCTGAGATTCTCAAGCATGACAGAAGTCCATAAACCCAGATATGTCAGACCAGAATAACTCCAAATTGATTCCCCAGTTCTTGTGATGGATAGAAAATACAAAACTGTAGGGCAAAAGAAAGTGAGCCGCTATCAAGTTGCACAGCTTTTTGACACCGTACATGTGTTTATATATTGCAAATCCTGAACATACTAAAGTTAGCAGGAATGTAAATACATTTCCTGAATTCCTCCCAGAAACACTGAATTTCTGATAAACAGACTGTCAAAATATTCTACAGAGCTTCCTCCATTTCATTTTGAGGTAACTATGAAAGCACTTCTTTTTCAAGGTTTGTTCTGCTACAATCTGAAGGAACTGGGCTTTCCATCTCTCAGTTTTCTGGATTTTATAGCATTGTTAGCATGGCTCCAATTATGTTTGCTTTGATCTTGATGCAAAAGCCAGAATTCTGAAAAGTAGTAAGGATGTCTTACTTTATGTATATCAATGAATAATTCATTATGAAGTCACTCACAGATCATTTATCAGTATACCTCACCTTGAAGTGAACTTTTAAAATCATCAAGCAGTAACCTTGGAAAATCAACAGAAGTGTTTCAAGTGTTTGTTTTTCTTTTTTTTTTCCTTTAAATCAGAAAATAAGTACTATTCTTTAAATTTTAATTTTAAAAACCAGAAAATAAATAATTAATATATCTATGCTTTACAACATGCAAAATTGAAAAGAAAGGTAATGAGAATGGATTATCATCAGTCTAAAAGCTATAGTTCCCTACCTTGGCAGATCCATGGGCAATGACACTATGTAAGAAGAATCTACACCACCATATTATGTTATTACTCTTGCTTCCCACTTTATTTTATCAATATTCAGTGAGTGTAAGCAATATGAATGAAAGTATATTCCCTGTGTACTATAGATTGAGAACATTGCCTAACAGATCAGAGAATCCAAGTCGTAAAGTCCAATAATCTGAGTCTAGTATTGTATCAACCCCATTTCTAGATGTTTTTTTACATCTATAAACTAGTTGACAACTAATGACGCTATAACCCAGAGTTACAGCAATTTCAAATACTTTTTTTTTTCTTTTCTCAGCTTCTGCACAAAAATCCCATTTGGATGTGACCAAGATGGTCCAGAAAAGTATGTGAGTAAAAGTAAGTTTGAGGGGGTTCTCCTTCAGGATTTCAGTCTTCCTTCTGATTAAACTAAAAACCCAAACAATCAAACAAAAGAAAGTTGCCCACAGTTTTTCTGTAGGTGCAGTAAAAGCTTACTTACATTTTACTGGAAGAGCCTGGAAATCCAGTTGTCTTACTGAAGAACTGGATGAGCAGCAAGAGTTTCTGTTCTATTTTTTTTTTTTTTTCTTTGGGATACCTCCAAAATGCTAGATTTAATCCTCAGATTATTTTAGCAGCCTGTGCTGAGAGAGCAGTGACTTTAGCTCTCCATTACTCTTGGCTCTCAAATTGTTGAGCTAGAGTTAAGCTATTGTAACAGCTTTTTCAATCTTTTCAAATGTGCACTCGAATTAAGAAGTGCAGTCAAGTTGGTAAATTTAAATTGCCTTGACTCTGAAAATGTCAGTTCAAGCTGAAACAAAATTGTTTTGAAAAATAGTAATTTAATACAAATTGACTATATTACAAAGTAAGCATATATTTGAGTATGCAAGCCTTATCTAATGGTATTCATTATACTCCCTGAGAACCTGCAAAAAATTAATATTCTATACCACTTTTCCTTAGGAAATAGTACCAAATATATTATCACATGAAAGGAGAGAAAATGCGTGTTGTAAACCCACACAATCTGATGAGCAATGTTCTTTCTTGTGTTATTCCCACATAGCAACAGAAGCATAGTACACATGACTCCATAAGTACTGTCCCTTTCATCCTCTGTCAAACAATGAAGATCTATAAAGGCTCAAAACCACTTCCAAATTCCAAATTATGCTGGATACATAAAGCACTCACATAGTTTTAAAGAAATGCGTTTAAGTTGCTCTGCTTTCTCTGTAGAGTCATTGGAGCAAAAGTAACACCTTAAGGGCATTTCAGAATTGAAATGGGTACAGTCACTGGGAAAGCTTGTCTTTCCTCAATGACCATTAGTAAAAATAAAATAAAATAAAATATTTTTTTCTTGATCTCAGTTCCTTTGGGTTTTATTGAGGTCATTCTCAAAAGATCAGCTTACCTATGTGATAATATGCACTCAGCACTTGACTTCCACTATCATCATCATCTGTTAAATTCACTCTGCACTTTTGTCTGATTTCACAAGAACAGTGTAGCATTTGATCTGGCACAAAAATCTGCCGCATGGGCTGTTTCTTTAAAATGCTGCTTTTTCTCCCATTTTAAATACCTCAAACAATGGGGCTTCCACCTCCTCCCCTGCAAGACTATTAGCATTAAGTTTTCCTCATATACTATTCTCTTCTGTATTAGTAATTCACATATTTTATTATGTTCATTAATAATATGCATTGCTGTAATAATAGGTATTTAGTACTCCTTCAACGATCAAATTTTCTTGTTGTGAGCATGTAGTTATTAATGCTTTAGAGACTTTGTCTAAGCACAGTACTCAAAGTGGGTATTTTTCCACTGTAGTATGACTACAATTTTCTGGTATTAATTTAGCCCTTTATATATACTTCTTTACAATGATTATTGGCTTGGCTTTGCTGGATTATTATTCTTACTGACACTGTAATTGCTATCATATATAGCAATCTGTTTATAAATAAACATGTGGATGAACAGCAGAAAACAAGCCACCAAAATAATGTAATGAGGAGCAATTTGCATTTAGCAGAACATCACAAAATTGCACAAAGTAACAAGAGAGAAATAAATATTTTTCATATTATACCCAAAACTCTAAACTTCTCTTCTAAAGAATATGAGGCTTATTGATTGCGTACTGGGATCAAGGTCTGATCTGAGATAGGGACATGCTGTTAACTGTGGCAGTAAACCAGCCATGACCACAAATATAGCTGCCTGAGAAAGACTTTTCCCATCAAGATTTACTTTGTAAGTTTTCATACACTTTCTCCTACCACAGCTGAACAAGTGAAGGCCTTTGAAAGCTTCTCAAGAGTAGGGAGAGAGCTACATCCACTCCAGAATGACAAACTGGCGAGAGGGGACAACTGGGGAGTGGAGTCATGCATCCCCTAGGAAACTTATGTTCAAGTCCTTTACACTACTGAGACAAAGCAGGGGCATGGACTTTTCTTTACATCCCAGTGAATGTCAGTTAATGAATGTTACAGAGTAGGTATTTTTTTGTTCTTTTCTGAAAACAGTCGATGGATGTGAGAAATATTTCTTGGGACAATCTTCACTGAAACTGGCATGTCATTTCTAATGTAAAAAAAACCTCTTTCTCAACAAATCAGTTCTTACATTTCCAGTTGTAGAGTAGAAAACAAACCATCAGGCTTGACAGTGGAGCACACTGAGCCAGATCTTAGCTGACAAATTCTTGTCACAATGTAGCTTGTCATTACACAAATGGTATTTCTTTACTTCCTCTTGGCTTACAAGATATTATTTGCATTTCAAAATATTTTCCTCCATTAAACATTTTCCCCCTAATTTTCAATTTTTCTCATACCCCTTCCACCTCCACCCTCAACTTTGGTTTCTTATTGTTTGCTCAGCACTTTCAGCTACATAATAGGGAGGGGAAAAAAATATTGGTCTTTCAATGGAAAACATTTAGTCTATATTTACTCTGCTGAGAAAATATTCAAGTATTTTTCAAAATATTTTATAAATGTATTTTAACCAGCAGTATTTATTAGAGAAACGCCTAATGAAATTTAGTTGGTGTCTGAGAGTGAGCCGAGCTCTGTTGATTTATGTAAACAAAGGGTCTGACCCCAAGAGGCCCTGCTATAACAGAGAGAATAATAAAACCAAGAAAATACCATCTTTACATGGACATACATCAGTATATATCAAATACCGGAAGCCTGGAAAGCAGTATTTCACTCACACTTATAATTTCCATTCAGTACATCTCCTTAGAAAAAGCCAGCAAATTAAATAATTAGATATATAGACATGGTTGACAATTTAAGTTGTTTTAATGAGGACAACAATATAGCTGGTTTTGGCACAAAGAGACATTGTGCTTTAATAAAAAAACATTATGTTGTCTCTCAATGAACGTGCTGCAGAAACAACTACTGAGAGCATAATAATAATATAAAGTGAAAATATGATGAAGATCTTTTGCTCTAGTGTCATTTTATTTATGAATATTAAACATCTGAGGTTGCTGGGGCATGATACTCTTTTACTTACAGGTTCACTAAAGAAGGATCATAACTTAAAAAAGACAAAGCTTCAAATACATTCAGCTGTTCTTCCCCCTCATGCATGAGTAAGTATTGATCTACTTTCAGCTATCTCTTCAACTGCTAAAGCGACAGTATTCTTTAATTTATTTTTGTCACAATTTTAATAGTGGCAAAAAGTTAGAGAATAAAAAAAGAATTGCAGTTGGCTTCCACTGGAGCTGACTCTATCAGGACTAGGCCAGGCCAAAGACAAGGTCTGGTTCTGCACTTACTGCCATCTTGCGCAAGTCCAGGAACTAATCATGACTGAAATTAGTAAGTGTTGGAGCTGTATTTGCCTGAGAAATAGGAATGGTATATAAGACAGCCTTGAGAGGTGGGCTAGTGCAAATCACATGAAGTTCAACCAAACCAAGTGCAAGGTCCTGCACCTGGGACGTGGCAATCCCAAGCACAAATACAGGTTGGGCTGAGAATGGCTGGACAGCAACCCTGAGGAGAAGGACTTGGGAGAGATAGTAGATGAGAAGCTCAACATGAGCTGGCAGTGAGCACTGGCAGCACAGAAAGCCAACTGCCTCCTGGGCTGCATCAAAAGAAGCACGGCCAGCAGGTCACGGTAGGTGATTCTACCCCTCTATTCCTCTCTGCTGAGACACCACCTGGAATAATGTGTCCAGCTCTGGAGTCTTGAACATATAAAAGACATGGAACTGTTGGAGCGGGTCCAGCAGAGTGCCACGAAGATGATCAGAGGGATGGAACACATCTCCTATGAAGACTGTCTGAGGGAGGTGGGGTTGTTCAGCCTGGAGAAGAGAAGGCCCCAGGGAGACCTTATTGCAGCCTTCTGGTATCTGAAGGGAGCCTACAGGAAAGATGAAGAGGGACTCCCTGTCACGAAGTGTAGTGATAGGATAAGGGATAATGGCTTTAAATTAGAAGAGGGGAGATTTAAATTAGATATTAGCAAGAAACTCTTTACTGTGAGGCTGGTGAGACACAGGAACAGGTTGCCCAGGGAAGTTGTGGATGCCCCATCCCTGAAAGTGTTTAAGGCCAGGCTCGATGGGGCTTTGAGCAACCTGCTCTAGTGGGAGGTGTTCCTGCCGATGGCAGGGGGGTTGGAACTTGATGATCTTTAAGGTCCCTTCCAACTCTAACCATTCTATGATTCTATGAAGATAAACTCACTGTAAACCAGATATACTATCTGCTAAATTGCACTAGTATCCATCTTAGCTTACAGGTATCTGCAGTGGAAAAACACCAATTAAGAAAGGTCTTGATGGATGGGGATCCTCAGAAATTTAATTTCTCTGTTAAAAAAGAGGTTTCTCATATAATTTATTTCCTATGTTGTGATCTAACATTGTGTCTTTTATGTCTTTTCAGAGTATTTCCCAGATGGTACTGCGCAAGGGATTTGAAGCAGAAATATTGGAAAATTTGCACCATTTCCTTCCTCTCAGGTGACTCATGCAGCTGAAACAAGGAGGAATGGTGCTGGGAAGGCAGGGGGCCATCTGCTTTTGCACCAGCCTCTGCAGCTGGAAGAAGAAGGTTCGAGGCAAAGACCATTATCTTCTTAATCCTTCGCCTGACCAGCAACAAACACTACCAGATAATAAAAACATCAGTAGGGCATCTCCACCCTCTAACAAAAAGGACCTTTGCTGATGTCCAAGCCTTCCCAGCCAGAGATGGGGGAATTCATGAGGAGCTGAGTCAGCTCTTTGACACAGCCACATTTTGGTATGTCCTAAAGCAGATTAAAGACAGTATGAAACATGATCACCTCAGTGTACTTGCACTGCTGAAAGCTATCTTGAGAATCCTAAATAGTAAAGCTTTGAAAAGATTTATATAGTTTAAACAATGAGAAATCAAAAGGAAGTTGACAGAATACAAAAAAAAATTATTTTGGTTCATTCCCAGTTCTCAGGTTCCCAGTCCACACAGACAGAAATAGTATTTGTAAGCAAAATTAGGAGGAAATATGCTGACTGTGTCTTGTTGCGAATTAAATCCCTAGCAGTACTTTTTGTTGGACAGAGCAGAGTAATGCAGCCTAAAAGTAGAAATGACATCTTTCATGGCCACCTTAACAAATGATGATTTCAAAGGACTATTAAAAAAATAGACGTAGAGTTCCAGAAGGGTAAAAAGACATAGGAATTCGAAAACTGTCCACGATGAAGTACGAAACAAGATTTAGTTAGCAGCAGAGAGGACATTGGTTCTTTATTTTGTAACTTGCAAGGGGGTCCAGATGCAGCATAATGTCCTGTGCTATTAAGTAAAATGATGAGATGTAAAGATGGAACCTCTAATTCAGTGCATCCCATTAACACTCAGAAAGATGTCACACATATCAAGGATTTCCTGCTAAAACATGTAATCATGAAAGTATGATACAGGGATCTGACCACTGCTCATTACCCTACAGCCCTGTATCAGTGCAAACCCTTTGCATCTTGTCCCTCACACTGAATTCTGGAACCAGATTTACATTTGCATAACTTCCAAAAGTCTCCTTAACCTAACCTTTACATAATCTTCAGAAGGCTCTCTTTTCACATTAAACACTTATTCCAAGATTAAATTGCAGAGATGCCTGCTTCCACCAATAAAATTGTTTTGCTCTGTACTTGTTTTCTTTAGGATTTGTGAGTTTGGTTTTCTGTGGGTTTTTTTGTTTTTGTTTGGGTTTTTTGTTGTTGTTGTTTGGGGTTTTGTTTTTTGGTTGGGTTTTTTTGTTTGTTTGTTTGTTTGTGAGTTTTTTTTCTGTTTCTCATTTATGTAATGGTGACAAATCTTAATGAACATATGCTGCCTTTTAGTGTATGAATACTCTTAGCAATGCACACTTAAACTTGAATTGCTTTAACAGAATTCCACCAGTAACTCCTGAATAATGCATTTATTAAACTCCCTATAATATAACCTATAATTTATTGTACAAGACGTGATAAATGACAGAAGATGAATTCTTCAGAATATTTTGGAATATCATTCGGTATTCACTTCACATGCTCTCTTATACAAAACACCTTACAACACTTACCATCCTTGAAAAATAAAACCTAGCTCTAGTTATTAATATCTTTATTTAAATGCAGATCTTGATTTCCCCTGGAGACTGGTAAAGCTCCAGCATTGAGCTATCAGGGGAAAAGCAAACTTTGAATCATATATTATCCACAAGAAAGGACTTTTCTAGGGTTTGGTGTGTTGGGTTTTTTCCCCCTTTTTTGGTATGCTAGCAATCTCTAACTGTACATGTTTGCCTTTAATACTATACTGTACTTTCAGTTGTAGGAAACTATGCATAGAAATTGCTTTCATATCATGATCCAGTATGCAGATTACAATCTATAAATGTAATAGTAATAGGGATGACAATAATGCTTGGCTCTCCTATAGCATTCTCTTATCAACATAATTCAGTAAGTTTTAAATGGAGATATAATTACCTTCAGCTCATGGATGGGGAAACAGAGGCACTGGACAAACTTAAAAATTTAATTTCAATCTTTGCAAAACAGGTTATTAAGTTTTCTTTCTTCATAAATTCTTATTTCCAGGAGACCCAAACTGTTTGATTGAAACAAAAGTGCTTCAAAAGCCTATAGCAGGTGCTGACTCAATGTGATTACTTCTCATTCTGCTGTCCGCTGGCGTAGAACACGAGAATCTATTTTAAACATTTCATTCCAGGGCATTTAAAGACTAACACTTTTTTTCACAGACATTTTTTAACACAGACACAATGAACCCAACCAGTAGAGCTACTGAAATGCAGTCCCAGGTATTTTTCCTTACTAAGACACTAGACTGTAATAATCGCTTCTTTAATCACGTCATATATTTTAATCTAATCACAGTACACGCCCCCCTCTCCCTGACCCTCAAAGCCTGAAAGAAATGTTAAAGCAGTAAATAGCAGAAATTTTTGTGATTTAAATGTAAAATCAGAGTAACCCTGGTGCACGATCTTATTTAAGGTTTGAAGCTCATAAATGTTTACAGAAAGTACACAGAAGAAATTTGAGATGCAGAATATTGTCTATTAAGAACAGGCAAACAGCATGTCTAACAGAGGAAGATATGTTTTCTAGCTACGGTCATTTTCTTCATACTGCACTGGTTAGCACTGAAACAGAGGATACGGCCTACAAGAGGCTGTTTTAATTCCTTTCTGAAGTCAAAAGGAGCTTTCTTTGTACAAACAGCTGGCCATGTTGCAAAATAAAGATGAGTGGTCTGCAGAGATTAGGGTTAGTAGGGATCTTCTAATAAGAAAAGAGCACCACAGAGGAGGAGAGTTTGATAATCTGATTTAAGAATTATACACACTTTACACTGAACAATGAATGGAAACAAGAGGAAAGGGGTGCCAAATTAACCCTACAGGTTAGAAGCTATGGAAGCATTCTTGATGACAGGAGGAAGGTGATATTATTCGAAGGAATAGAAAATAGCTGAAAATTCTTGTACAATAACCATGGCTGCTCACAAACAGAAAGGATGTAAAGAGTTGGGAAAAAAAATAATATTCTTTTCAAGGACTCATTACTGAGGATAGAAAGACTATCCTGCATGCACAGATTATAGTATGGATTTATTTTTTTTTCCCTTTGGGTGGGATTCCACAGTATTCACTTGGGAATGTCAGCAACGTGCTGGAATGTCTAGTGAATGAAAAGAAATAACAGTTTCCAGAAGATGACTTGGGAATCAGCTAATCATCAAATGAGTCTTACCCCTGAAAACGAAAGATGGTAGTCCAGTTAACGAGGTTTTATCCAGGCTGTTTCTTCCACCAGCAGAAAGATTCCCAGATGCCTACTCATTCCATCTTAAGAGTGCCTCTAAATTTGGAAAATGGAGATACCTTTCTCCATGGACTACAGAGAAAGCCTATAGAGGAGCTTAGACCAGGTGCCTGATTTACATCACTAAAATAAACATTATCCACAGCATAAACCCAAGATTATTTATGCATTCTAGTCGTTGTGCAAGAATTTATTTGTGGTGGTTCATCCCAGTGCAAGTAGCATCTGAATTCATAGAACTTGTGTGGAATCAACTGACTCAGCCAGTGAAAGGATATTAAACTAACGACTACCATGGAGAATGTAAAGAAGAAACAAATGAACCCTCATTTAGCTCAAAATCAAGACATAAGAATGAAATTAATCAAGGCACCAATAAGCTTGAACTGAAATGCTTTAGTTGCCTGTATACGAGTGCTAGAATTCTGGCTAATAAAAAAGAGAAATTGGAATTTGAATTGCTCTTTTATGATCTAGCCAGTATTACTGAGACCTGGTGGGAAGATTTGCATGAGTAGAATGTATAAAACACTGAAATACTGCATTACACAGGACCTAGTGAAGAGGGGGAGGAAAGGTACTTTATAACTAAAAAGTGGTATTACCTGCTCCTGAGTTCTCTGCTAACTCTGAAGAATTACAAAATAATAAAAAAATATTTTGCATGTTCATAGGTTCATGCTCTAACAAAGAAACAAACAAAAGGTTTAAGTACGGTACTAGTTGGTGTCTGTAATAGACCAACAATTTACTCTATGGAAAAGGGTGGCTGACCTGTAAAGTACTGATTTCTGCTGTGTAGGTGGAAAATGGCATTACAACGTCTGAATTCAACTTAAATGGTGTATATTCGAAGTCTTATGATATTTATGATTTCTAAAAGTTATCAAGGAAAAAAAAAAGTTGCTTTCTAATTATTCTAAAGTCATTAGTTACCTCAAAAAAAATTCTAAAAATGCATACAAACATACACACACCCCCTCTAAAGGTTGCTTCTTTGCACAAATTATTGTGACTTCATTACATCTGTTACAGGTAAACAATACTAAATGCAAACAAGTAAGATATGCATTCTGATCAAGTTTGTAGCTGCTACCAAACTGAGGAGATCAATCAATATATTGGAGGACATGGCTAGCATTCAGAAGGACTTCTACATGCTGGAAGAACAGAATTCCAGGAAATTCATCAGGGAATTAAAGAATGACGAAATCATAGACCTGCATCTGTGAAGGCAGAACCCCCTGCGCTGATACAGATGAACTGGCTTGGTAGCAGCTCCATTAAAAAGGACCTGTAAATCCTGCTGGACTGGAGGCTAATTTTCCTTTAGCAGGTATTTGTTATTCTTCCTGACTATTTTACTGTAGCACTGTCAAAGATGCCAGTCAAGAATGGACCCTCAGGATAATAATAGAATATGGCATCTCACCACCAAAATCAAAGCCCAAACTGATCATTAAAGGCCTTAAAGCCAGGAAATATATACATATTTTTCACTTAGAAATTAAGTAAAATTTCACTTGAAACCATCCATGGAACTTGACACGGCACTTTTAAAGGCAATTCTTAGGACACAAACATGCTTTATTGCTATTTTTCTTTTCTATTCTGAAGTACATTCTCAAAATGACATACTGCTAAGATTTAGAAAACCCTCTGCCTTGAAGGAAAGAAATATGCTTTCCTTCTTAACTGGCAAACTAGTATGAAACAAATTCAATAAAAGGAATGTGAAATAGTCCAGGTAAGTTATGTTTTGAAGATTAAAGGAAAACTAAGCAAAGGCAATGACAAATATTAGTGTTATGGTGCAAAGCACTAATCCATAGGACTCACAGCAGAATTAACTTTGTTTTTTAACTCCTTTATAAGGACTTCAACAAAGCATTCCTCAGCTATACAATGAAAATACTGATTATTATAATACACCATTTCTCTTTTTTATCAACGACATCTACCTAAGTAGGGTACNTTTTAATATTTAAATATTTTAATTATTTGAAGTTTAATGCTTTTTTCACTGGGTATTTGAAACTAGATTTTAAAATCCATGGATTTTGATGAAAACTAATCTAATTTGTAGGAGAAAGNAAGGAAAGAAATATGCTTTCCTTCTTAACTGGCAAACTAGTATGAAACAAATTCAATAAAAGGAATGTGAAATAGTCCAGGTAAGTTATGTTTTGAAGATTAAAGGAAAACTAAGCAAAGGCAATGACAAATATTAGTGTTATGGTGCAAAGCACTAATCCATAGGACTCACAGCAGAATTAACTTTGTTTTTTAACTCCTTTATAAGGACTTCAACAAAGCATTCCTCAGCTATACAATGAAAATACTGATTATTATAATACACCATTTCTCTTTTTTATCAACGACATCTACCTAAGTAGGGTACTTTTTGGTTTGGTTTCTTTTTTTTTTTTTTCCTTAGGAAGAGTAATACTATCCTAACACATGCTTTACAACAGTGTGTAAAGATGAAGTGCCAATCATTGAACTTGGAAAAAAATAGAAGCAAAAGTGAAAAAGAGGACTACTTTGAGAGATTTTGAAATACCTTCTTGCATAGCTGGTATATATGATGTGAATTACTGATTTGAATTAGAATATTTTCCTTTTTCTAAGATGAATAGAAATAGCAATTTTTTATTTTAATTATTTAAATATTTTAATATTTAAATATTTTAATTATTTGAAGTTTAATGCTTTTTTCACTGGGTATTTGAAACTAGATTTTAAAATCCATGGATTTTGATGAAAACTAATCTAATTTGTAGGAGAAAGCCAGATTTTTAAATTTTTTTTTAAGTTCTTTCTGTAGTTTCAGTCAATTTTAAGATGGTTTATATATTCTACAACATGCAATTTACTAAGCCTTCTAATTATACTTACTCCTCCAAAATGAAAACTTTATTGCCTTGCGAATAAATAAAGACATTTGAAGCTTCTGTAATATTATTTCATTGTGCTACAAAAAAGCAAAACCTTGTTCTAGACAATCGTCAAACAAATGGTAAGTACTCAAAAAAAAAAAAATAGCTTTACAGCTGCAAAAATTTATTGAAATGCTTGGCTCTATAGCCACATGTGTTCGGCCATCTGAGCTAAACAGTACCAGAGAGTAACAGTAATTGTCAGTTGACCTTTTGATTAGACTTAGTCCTATTAAATGCTATGAGAGTAATCAATTGGTACTAAACAATGAGCAAAACAAGCAAACAAAATTATTTCATTAAATGACCTTTTTTAACAGCATTAGCTCAAGAAGCATATTTTTGGTTTTAGCTTGGCTGTGACATAAAAGTAAAACAAAATAATTTCCCATAAAGATGTCCAACCGAAATAAGGACAGAATCACAATTGTTACCTAAATACAGCAACTCTCTGAAAAACAGCTTCTACATTTTTCTGTGTAGCCTTTCCTCTTCCATTGTACTTATCCATTCCACCCCAAAAAAGCCCACCAAATGCCAAGGCTGAGAGGAGAACTGGAGCCTAAAGAACTGCACGTGGGTCAGTGCATAAGGACACTTTGCATAGGGATATTCCTGATGGAACTAGCTGTTGAATGGACCATACACAGTGATGCAGAGAGTAATATCCTTTATGGACAAGTTAGGGGTTCCCAGTCCATAGCCTTAACTTTTGGAAAGGTCTCTTTTGTTAGGGAAAAAAATCCTTACTTAACATTCTTATATGACAGTATGCTGTTTATTTGGTTATTTCATTAGTTATTTTTCTTACAGCATATTCAATTGCCATGGTAATGAATTTTCATGCTGACCTGAGGCTAGCTATTTTTATTGCAGGGTGTTCCATTCACTCTTCCTCTGAGATAGATCCAACCATTCAGTTTTGCTTCACAGCCCCCTAACTCTGAAGCAGAACTGCTCACCTTTTAAAACAAAAGTGGTTCCCCTCTAGGTACAATAACAAAATAAATTGATGGTACAGCTATATACAAACCTATTTCAGCCTTCAGAGACTTGCTTACTGCCTTTCATACTCAGCCACACATAAACATGGTAATTCACTCTGATTTTATGAATTGTCTCCTGATTATCATTGCAGAGTGATGGTTAGGCAGTGCTAAATGAAAGCATCTAAGGCAGGTTGAGAATGACTGCAGTGTGTCTCTAAAGATAGATGAGTTGGCAGGTAATGTTATAAATTACCATCGGGTGCCATTCACAGACGATAGGAGCTTCATCCTGCATGACAGTCATTGATCTGATGCACAACTAAGATGCAACCTTTGATGACACTCCTTGAGGATAAAAGGTTATGCTTCACATTTAGTTATGAATAATAAGGTCATGTTTTAATTAAAGTAGTATCTCAGTGGAATATTAGGGCAGTGAAAATGTACAAATTAGTATGACTTGTATAACAATTGTTGCTGGAAAACAGCCTAGTGCTGAAGATAATAATGCAGAATAGCAATGCAATTACATTAATGAGGCAAATAGCCCACCTCATTAAAAGGAGCTGAACTATTCAGACCCAAAAATTAAAATAAACAATATTTTTTTAGTTTAAATTTGACACTAAAACTGGCACAACAAGAAAATTTACATTTAGGTAAGAAATAAATTAGGCACGCTGCAATATCTAATTTTCAAGATAAAAATAAAATGGGATTGACCGCTTATAAAGGTTTCTGAATCTTCTTTTCTGGGCAACTCAAGGGACTGTTTACAATTTTCTTTCCATTGTGCAGTCCCAACAACATTCCTAACCACTTTTTCCAAAAATGAAACTGTCCATATAAGAAACTTATGTATGCAAAAACTGCTACTAAATGAAGGTTTACAGCAAATATTATTTAGAAATATTTGTGATATTTCTGTTATATATTATAACAAAATATAATTGATACAAATTTGTGATGATGATCTAGCAAAATACTTAAGTCTGTGCTTAAATTTAAGCCTAAATCATCTAACCAGCATCATTTTTCGAAAACTTAATTAAGGCATGTAAGGTGGGACAGAGCTGACATGCTACTTAATAGTCAATAAATAGCACATATTCCAACACTTCCCATAGTACATATAGCTGATACTCCAAAAGGTGATTTCACTCACCCAAGTCTCAAGAATTAATTTGCCGTATGGCAAATGCTATACAAGGTCATGTGTGAAGATTTAATAAGAAAGTACCATTGCCACTTCGTGCATTCTGTCAGCACGGCAAATTTTATTTATTTATTATTATTCTTACATACTGCAAAGCATGTACCACCAAGCCTGTCCTTCTTCCCACCCACAGCTGTTCTAGCTTATGGTGTCCTCAATCCAATCTAAATGTTCATTTTGCAATTACTCTGCTGTCAAATGATAAGTGAAATATAGGATATATACACAGTAAGTACTTAATAGCTTTAAAAATATTCTTTCCATCATAATGTCACCAGTTGCTTGTCAGAATTAGTAAATTTTAAAATGTTTAGTGCTCAAAGTAGCAGAACACATCCTGATCAGAAACCAGGGATAGTTTTGCATAGCAGGAGGCCAGCTATGCAAATGCCTTGAAAACATAATTTGCTCTGAAAAGGCTGAAAACACAATATCAGACTGTGAGGTCAAGAGATTATAGAAACGAGCTGTCCACCTCCCGTGGTGCACAACAGATTTTCATTTCCGTTGTTTTTCCCAACATGACTGGCTAGCCATAAAGTAAAACATGGTTACTACAGACACAGCAATGCTTGCTGTGGGGCTCTGAGTAAGCCTGTGCACTTACAGAAATGAAAAACCTCAAGGCAACTACAGGACCAGTAGAACTGTCTTTAAATCAACCAAAACTGGGATAGAGGTTGGTATGAATTTGTTTATAGCTGTCTTACAGTCATAATCCACAGCTTTGCAGGGTAGATTTACAATTTTCTCATTTTGACAAGAAATAAGTGACATTCCCCATGAAAAATGTAAATCTACTGAATATTTATTTTGCATATGCTCTATATTGTTGCTGCTATCAGACTAAGCTAAACTTGTTAAATTAACACATAGCACAGACAGAGAATCTTCTTCTGAAGACCCCACAAAATTCCCTAGAATCCTTACCTAAGCTTTTAGATCATTATTTATTTCGTATAATTTTTAATTCAACAGTTTCATGATAACAGATGCATGCAAAATTAAGAACATTAACTATTTAGCATAACTTGGTACTGGTTTTTCTTGCTTTCAGTTTTAGTGAGGAAATGCATATTCCTTGCTTAAAGAAAAATAAAATTTATTATGTTTCAAAACATGTTTGGGTACTGATATACATATTCCACGCTATAAACTTCTGCACTATGAGGAAAACAGGGTAACATCATTTTTACAACAAAGTCTTTTTTCAAAATTCTACTTGATATTAGTACCTTCTGGATTAGGGAAAATATTCAGGGTAATTGCGAGTGTATTTGGGAGTTTGGTGGGAGCACAAAGCAACCAGTTATAGCGGAGATAGATACTCATATAGATAGAGAGAAGAGCAACAACACTGGTGAAGGGTTGTATGAAGACTGGCTGAGGGAAATGGGGTTATTCAGCCTGGAGAAAAGGAGGCTGAGGGGAGACTTTATAACTCTCTACAACTACCTGAAAGGAGGTTGTAGCAAGGTAGGGTCAGTCACTTTTCCTAAGTAGCGAGTGATAGGACAAGAGGAAATTGCCTCAAGTTTCACTGGGGGAGGTTTAGGAAGGATTTAGGAAAAAAAATTAACCAATAGGGTTATCAAACATTGGAAAAGGCTGCCCAGGGAAGTGGTTGAGTCACCATCCCTGAAGGTATTTAAAAGATGTGTAGACCTGGTGTTTAGGGACATGGCTTAGTTGTAGACTTGACAGTGTTAGGTTAAGGGTTTGACTTGATGATCTCAAAGGGCTTTTCCAATCTAAATGATTCTATGATTCTGTGTTGATATAATACAAACACACAATATGTAGCTACCCCATTTACTTCTCTTGGGTGGAAAAATAAAATTCAATTGACTAGCTATAAGTAAAATATTGTTTTCTGGCAATACTGTTATTTACAAAAGCTCATTCTTTCTGTCTTTTGGGGGGTTTTTTCTGCTTGTTTGGTTTTTGGTTTTTGGTTTTTTGATTTTTATTTTTTTTATTTTATGTCAAAATTTTGCCTGTTTCTTACTGGTCCATGCTTTCTTATTCAAAAATATGGATGAAAACAAGAATCATGGTCAATATTCTTCAACTGAAATCAGTAAGAATTACATCAACAGTTTTAATGGGATGAGATAAGGATTAATATGTCGATAATAACTGCACTATTAATTTGTTTTTGAACTATGTTCAAATATTGCAGTTCCTAACAACATTTATGGATTATCTTCATTAGGGCACAACAACATGATATGAGTAAAAGCTAAAAACCTTGAGAACAGACTGTCATAAATATTAAGGTAAAAAATGGCATGCAGCTGTTCACCCGTCACCTCATACCCACAGCCTCTGAAATGGTGGAGGTTTGTCTGACACACACAGAACTTGGATTTGATTCTGAAATACTTCATGGCAGAAGCTCAAAAAGCCATTTTCAAGCAATCGAACAGGACATACATTGAGGAAATGGCAACAGATTTCTGTGTTGTCAAGGACACTTACATAGCCTGTGGAAAAAGTACAGATACCTGACTAGAAAATAAAAAGAAATAAGGTGGCAAAGAAAAACAAAAGTAAGAAAAATAAAAGAAAAAGTCTAATAGCATATAGTTTTTAATCTGAAGGCAAAGGAGACTTAAATGCTGAATTTCCAGTTGCAACAGCATAGTCATAGTAAATGTCAATATTAACACAAATTTCTTGAGAGCAAAAAGGGATTTTGAAGGTGCAGAACATTTTTGAAGCTCCTTTTAGTTACGCCTCAGTAAAAGAAAATGTGTAGAAACACACTGAAGATCAAAATTCTAAATAATTATCTGCTTTATTAATTCATTCTAAAATTATATTTCACCAATGTCCTTGTAGTACACTCTTCAAGGATATATTACCAATATTTTAATACGTTCACCTCAGTGCAAATAGTAATCACCCTTTGGTGACTTTTTAATTATTACCACATCAAGAAGCCTCTGCCTTACTTCACCCCTCTGGCAAAAATAATATTTCACTTTGCTTGCTTTATTTAGGCACTTACCCTTCAAAGAGGTAACACAGAGCATGTTCTCAATACACTTCTTAAGAGGAAACTTGACTTTTGAAGTAGAAAATTGACCAACAGGATTTGGTAAAAAATATCAAAAGGAATTATAAATCACATTGATGATAATATTTAAAAGCCTCCCTAGATTTACTATGTATTTACCTTTAGCTAGCATTAAAACTGGGGCTATGTTGAAACCTTTTAAAATCTAAACAGGATGTTGTGTACTAAAGACTGCTGTCCCCTAAGTTTGTTAAAATGTATTAAAATTAACACTAGCATTTCATTTCTACTCCATTTCCCCTTTGGGTTACACACATTTTCCCTTATTGTGAAACATGAAAGATCTATTGTATTGACAGTCATCTACATTTGATATATTAATTAGGAAGCAATGTTATCATTGGGTGAACCAGCAAACACTCTTACTCCACAGATTAGAAGTCTTCTCTAACTTAGTATTTCACAGAACTATGTTAAAACCAAACTGATTCAAAAACTGTTTTAAAATCACAAAGGCAACTACTGGGCGGAGACCTGTCTGTGGTTTTCGGTTGTTTTTTTTTTTTACTCAGACCCAACTGCTGATTTCAAAGTTCTGTTTTTATGGGTACAGAGACTCTGCTAAGTGATTAGGACCATCTCCAGCAAAGCACTTAATATGTGGGTTTGGAATATATGAGGAGATCCATTCACCTCAGTAAACTATAGGAATCAATCTACTAGAATTAATTAGAAAAAAACCTGAAGATTTTACTACTTTTCAAAGTAGTGGAAGAATGATGATGCTCTCCTTTCCACATTTTTACCATTTTTATCTTTTCTATCACATATGACTAGGAAGCAAACTAATATGAGCAAATTAATTAGTATGAGGCTCACTACTTTATATACCAGTTTGTCCTTTTTTACTTTCTGGTCTTACTCCTCTATGTCATTTTTCCTACTAATTTCTGAAATCCAAATGGTGAAGCTGTTCATCTTATTAGAAATGTTACAGAAAAAGTGCACGTAAGCTTACTCCCCAACACATAAAACACACATACATATCTGTATGCAAATATCTGTGTAGAGACAATATACTATTTATAAAATAAAATGGAGCTGAGTGAGAAATAAGTGAGATTCTAATCAGTAACTACTCAAAAATACATTTCTAAATCAATTTAAAACATATAATTTATTGAGTTTTCATTGTTTTAGAAGTGTTATTTTTTTAACAACTCAGTTCATTTTTATTTTATTAAACACAAATAACAATTATTTATGCACTTTTGTGATTGTTCAGGACACACTGCAACATTGCAACTGAATAGTTAAGAGATCGTGTAATTAATTTGTCATAACAATTTATCAGTGTCAGATTTATGCCATGATACTGCACCACTAAGGACTATGTTTTTTCTCTTATTTATGTTACAACTTAATGAAACATTGCAAACCCATGCAAGGTTTTAAAATTAAAGTTATGTTCTCACTCTGCTTCAACTCATTTTTTAATTTTTTTTCCAGAGTGACAGGTTCTTTTCCTTTGCAGCAAACCTTTTTCAGGGTCTCGGAGGCAGATATGGTTAATGAGGGTTCATCCTACGAAGATAGCAGTGAAGACCAACACTTGACAAGCAGGTTCCACTATATTAATTGTAACAATAGTGTGGTCAACCATGTTCTCCTCTGACCCTCACCCTAGAAGAGGTAAAGAGAAAAATAACTTGGGGTTAAGATAAACTTGAGTAATTCTGACCACAAGTGTGGAAGTCCCAAGAGAGATCACAGGGCCTTCAGAACTTATGGGAAGGTACTCTTCATGAGAGGGTGGAGTGATAGGACGAGGGGTAACAGTTTTTAAACTGAAAGAGGGGAGATTTAGATTAGATATTAGCAAGAAACTCTTTACTGTGAGGCTGGTGAGACACAGGAACAGGTTGCCCAGAGAAGTTGTGGATGCCCCATCCCTGGAAGTCTTCAAGGCCAGGCTGGATGGGGCTTTGAGCTGCCTGGTCTAGTGGGAGGTATCCCTGTCCATGGCAGGGGGGGTTGGAACTTAGAGATGTTTAAGGTCCCTTCCAACTCAAACCATTCCATGATTCTATGATTCTATTCGTATCTGAGCTGCAGGATGAAATAGTACCGTTCTGAATCATTTACAAAGAAAAAGCCATAAACCGCAAACCCAGGAAAATGTGAAGAATGCATTTCTCCATTATCCTCAGGCACTGGCTCTTTGTACAATTTTACATATGCTGCTTGTTATGATGATATTGATTAGTAAGTCAACAGAAGCTTTCACGAGGGACTGCAGATCTCTTTACTACTGCTCTGTAATATTAAAATGTCATTACTGAGTCACCAACTTTTTGCCCTGCTGTAATGTTATTCTCTGATGATTGCTTGCCTGAGCTGAAATTTGAAACTGTCACCCACAGACTTGTAGAAGTAATTCAACTTCACTTATAAGGCAAGTGGAATTAAATATTCATCCCTAGACTGCATTTCAGGTTCAAACTGACTGAAGTTCCTTACGGCAAAATGTACTTAAGCCGTAGAAGACTTTTTTCAGTTTCAGAAATCCAGGATGTCTATTTATCAGGGCTGGACTGTCAAATAACCATTTATCTGGAACTTTTATACGCAGATAGCCTTTTCCCTGTCTTGCAGCATGTTTTTTATTGTTTTGGCTAGGTAGACTCCTTCCCCAATGTGGATAACTTTTAGCAAACCAGACTGATTCCCTAACTGCTGTTCAGATATAATGACAATAAATTGTGGAAGAAATTAAGTTTGGACCGTGTGAACTTCCTTACAGTGGTGAGCATTTCTGCAGGTAGCAGCCTTTGAAATTAAGGTGAACTACTTTTGCGAATAAGTGATTACAGTAATAACTAAAGTCCTATTAAATCCTCAGACAGACGTAACGTCTTGAGACTTAACTTGTCTTCCAATTTACAGATTCACTTCAGAGTTTACCTACTCTTGAACCAAAAATGTCTAAAGAAATAAAGATAAAATATTAAACTTTCCCCTAGACAAGATTTCCTCTAAATACAAGACGTGAGAAAATTCACTGATACAGGAAAAGAAGCAAGAATTTTTTGTCACAGGAGAAATACTTTTTTTGGGCAGTTGTAGCCAAATTATCAGAAAATGGCCCACAGACTTGAATTTTGGATCATTTACAATGCTCACAGAGGGAAACACTATTTTATTTAGAGTTCTCTTGTTTTATTCTCAATATTCTTGCTCTAGTACTGGGAAGCTGGCATAGGAATTGGTAAATTTTAATGTCATATTAGTAAATGCTACTCAGAGTAAATTTTATTAGATATAAATACACTATATTTTGGGAGTGTATACACTCACACACAGAAAGAATGAGCCAGATGTTGCAGGTACCAATAAGGGCAAAGCTGCCAAGACTTTTTAAGCTACTAAGTTCTGGGCAGCCTCAGACCAACCCTATCTGGGCAACAGAACAAAGGGGAGGCAGAAGGATCTGGGAAAATGTTCAGTTCATGGCTGCCCTCCTAGGACAACTCTTAAAGGACATAGAAAATAGTAAAAATGGTAATATTTTTATATATATTCCCTCCTTGAATTACTAGCATCATGAAGCAGTCAAAATGCTACTAAGTAAATAAGGCATTTATGAAATTCTGAAATCAGAAAAATAAAAATGAGACACAATAGCCAGTAAAAGTGCACATTGATACATTCATATATTTCTCTGAAAATTACAGCAATTTCAGATATCCAACTTTCTATTTGTAGAAGGGCTTTCCCCTTTAAAAATTATTAGCACATTTCTTTCTGTTTAAGATAATTTGGTGTTGTATGTTAAAGATACTTCTGGGTATATTTTACGCGGTTCCTCCTTGCTTTATGACAGATAAGGTGTAAAGGATGAGGCAGGACATAAAATAATTGCCAGTAGAAAGGCAATAAAAGTGGAAACATGTTTTTGGAAAATCATCAAAATATATGATACATATTCGAGGCTCAGGGTAGTACCGGATTTAAATAAGAACCATTGGCCATAATGAACAGTTGTGGCTTTTAGGGAGTACTGTCCCCTTTATCTCTAGATTAAAATTCCAACTTTCAATTAAAAAAAAAATACATCAAGAACATACCAGCCAATAGCCTGATTCATGCACAAATTCTAACCCTGGGTTGGGGACTTCTGACTTAAGCAATGAGACATTTCTCCTAATATTAAAGCGTGGATTTTCAGTTTCTCTTGTTTGGTCAAAAAGACTAAGAGAAGCACTGAAAACTAGTCTAGAAGTCTTTGGGTCAACTTGTCATGTATAAAGCAATTTTCCTTCATTCTTTTAATGAAGGACTCAGTATGATTACTGAGGGTTAGGCTCCTCAATTAAAGAAGGGCAGAGAACTGCTGGAGAGGGTACAGCAAAGGGCTACAAAGGTATTAGGGGACGGGAACATCTCTTTTATGAGGAAAGGCTGACAGACTCAGGTTTTTCTTAGTCTGGAATTCAGAAGACTGAGGGGGAATCTGATCAATGCCTATAAATACTTAAAGGGTGGGTGTCAAGAGCATGAGGCCAGTCTGTTTTTTCAGTGGTGCCCAGTGACAGGACAAGAGGTAATGGGCACAAACTTGAACATAGGAAATTCTGTCTAAATACGAGGAGAAACTTCCTTACTTTAAGGGTGCAGAACACTGGAACAGGCTGCCCAGAGAGGTGGTGGACTTTCCGTCTCTGGAGACATTCAAAACCCACCTGGACATGTTCCTGTGCAACCTGCTCTAGGCGGACCTGTTCTGGCAGAATGATTGGACTAGATGATCTCCAGAAGTCCTTTCCAAACCCTTATCATTTTGTAATTCTGTGTGATTACATAGCATTCAATTAGTAGTAGAATTTAAACCCAGCAAGATAGATAATCAGCAAGATGTTTCTTCTAGATTACATTTAAAATTTTTACAGGAATTTTCAACTTCTATTAAATTAATGATCTGCTTTGTCTTTGATCCATATCTTACATACAAGTTTTTAAGATTTTAAAATGCCGGACAGGCTTGTGTTTAACGCTATGACTTTCATGCTTATCTTCCTTGTATGATGTAACAGTATTTCTCTCCCTAGGCTTCTCATCCATATGAAAGAAGGTCTTGGCCTCATGCTTTTCCTCCCAGTGCAAAGTACTGTGTAGGAAAATTACTTCTAGATTAAACTTGGCTTCTGCCTAAGCAGGTGTCAGAACCAAATTATGAAAGGACAAACTCAAACTACTAATTGCAGAAAACACATGTTTTATCTCTGCTTCTTTTTGATGAACAGCACAGCTAGAAATATTTAATTATTGTTTAATTATGTTTACCAGAAGTATATGCAAAAACTATAATCTTCAAGGGATGAATTCTGGCAATGAAATTTTAATCAATGCTGTCAATGCAGAGAATGCAATACTAAAACTTATCCACCCTTAGAGATACTTTTTCCTATTAATTTATATTCATAACAAGAAAAAAGAAATTATACATGGTTCCTCATGGATCAAAATTCCTACTTAACTGAAAGGAAAACTGGTTGAAGAAGACACAGGTATCAGTGATGTGATTGAATTCTTTATCCCCTGGTAACATGAATTCTCCCTGAGTAATGGCTAAGGCTTTGTCCCTAAATCATTACTACATTCTCTAGTACACTGTGCATGTACCTGATATCCCAACACATTTTTCATCTCCAGGGTGAGATAATAAAAGCAACAACATCTAGCTATTAAAAGCCCATTTCACATGCCAGATAAATTAATTCTCTTACTCCAGGACTAAGCCTAAAAAATCCAAAGATGGGTACTTGGAAGAAAGATTACTTTTTTATCATGTCACTACTTATAATTTCCCTCCAATTGATTCTGTGAAGTTCAGCACAATACTGTACTTTACACTGTGACAAGGAAAAAAAAATTATACAAAAGGATTAGAATTCATAAAACATAAGGTGATTTGGGGTTTCTGAATTTCATAGTCTTTCATAATGGACACAGTTTCTGAGAATTTTGGAATCATCTTCTGTTTCCAACCCTTTAAAAGCACCATAGAAAATGCTACGGTTAAACCCAGTGGTGAAGAAAGCTGCGTATCAAGGTATTATAAATACGCAATTCATCAATTTTTTACATAATAAGCATATCTTTCTCATATCTACAACAACCATAAAAGAAATTTTGAAAGTCTCAGCAAGTTCCTCTAGAAAAAAATGGGATAAAGAAAGAATAATTTTCTTTGAGGTTTATAACAAGAAGCCCCTTTTTTATATATATATTTGTTTGCAATTAAGTTAAACCAGATCATGTAAAAAACCCAGACTATCTCCCTTGATAAAAACATTATAGGTTTATTTTATCTCTTGATATACTTCATGCTCAGAGTAAATTGAGTAATACTATTTTTCCTAGGAAGAAAAATTGAAACACGCTACCTTTTTAAAAATCTATTTGTAAATGGAAAATGAAAATCATTAACATATGGATTCTCTGCTTTCTTAGATATGTCACTGAATTTTTATTAGTTTAAACTAATAATTTAGGATATAAAGAAAGAATTGTCTCACTTAACTTTAGAATTCTTAAAAGTTATATGTTTAAGTGTGCAGTAGTACTGCTAGTGTCCTTTACGATCAATGCAGAGAATTAGAGAGCAGTACAGAAATGTTTTAAATAATCATCTTACATATACGAAGGGTCACGCTCTTGTGGTGCCTTTGTCCTTTCACTTAGTACAAATCTGGTTGACTATGCCTTGTTCCATGGAACAGCTGAATTTAAGTCTAAGTTAATGTAGATTGAACTATTGCAGGGTATATAAAACATTTATTCTAACGTGAAGTATTTTTTTCCTCCATTATAAATGTGACAAAAGTATAGACTTCCAGCTGAGTCAGGTTTGCAATGTAATTTTCTGAAGCACCAAATAGAAAACTAATGAAAAAGTAGTGCACTCTCCTTTGCTTGAACAAAAATGCCACTGTTTTACCTTAAAGAAAAACACCACTGAAATCAGATAAACTGTATGATGGCTTTTATAAACCAAAGTATGCATGAAGTGGCATGAACTCACCTACGCAGATGAGAGTTACATGAGAACTCACAGAAGTCATGCACCAATTATTTTGTTTAGAATCATGTCGACTGTCCTAAACAAGGCCTGTTTGATTTTTTGTATTTTTGTAATAATGTTTTTAGTACTACAGGAAGTAATGTATGAATTCACATAAGAACTTGGGGGAAAAAAAAAAAAAAAAAAACGGTACCTGATGTATCTCTAAAAACTCATTTTTCTACTAGGTCTGGACAGAGCTGTGATTTGAATCAGAAAGATGAGGCTTCCTATTTCCTGGAATGTGGTGGGATGGTCATGCCTAATGAAAACGCAAGCAAGAGTCAGCTTCATGCAAAAAAGCAATAGACAGGGATTAATGAACCGGCCAAATTTCCTAAACCCTGGTAATAAAACATATTTCGCCTAAGCAAATTGTTATGTAGCAGAAGATATATTATACGTGTATCTGTCTAAATTTCTGCATACAAACTGCTATGAGATTACAACATCTATGGATTGTGACTTTGTTACAAAGAAACACCGTTAGGGAGATTTTGTTTAAAAATTAGCAAAATTGCTTGCACAATTAAACTGAAAGAAATGGAATAGATTTTCCAGTGTCAAGGCAGTTTTATATTAGTAGCCAACCATCAAGCAAGCTACTTTATTAGGGTCCACAAACCTTTTATTCATCACCAGACTGTAGATTACAATAAAGTTGAAACTTGTACTACTCAATATTGAATACAGTTCAGTTTGATTAAAAAAAAAAATAAATCCAAAACCTTATTGAAATAAGTTTCCTTAGTATGCCAACAGAAAATTCATGCATACAAACAAAATACAGAACTAAAATGCAAAGCTGAATCTATGTCTGTTTAGTTTTAAGAAACTGTCAAAAACAACCAAACCAATAAAAACCAAATAGGCACTAGAAGAATGGTATATTTCATTATTCTAATGTTCTAAAAGATTCCTGATGTTTAATTGAGGTGTCAAGAACATAACTTCAGTTTCTTGAAGCTCACCAATTCCTCAGTTCCATCACTACTGTATAATGACTACTTTCTACTATACTTAATACCGCAATTATGGGCACTATTTAGAATCTATTCTAAAAAGGGGCAGTTGAACAAAGAAGTTTATGCAATTGTCTAGGTATTATTAGTGACATTTCAGAACAGCGATTTCCTCACACCAATTTGACAAAACCTGAACCTTGAACCTCTTAAAAGTATAAAATTTTGCACATACTAAAAATACACTAGGATTCTTGTATTCATATTGACATTTGCAACAATACAAATGGCACTGTATGCATGCGTGCAATGTAGAATGCAACTAATGGCTGCAGTATTTTCCCAAAAAGCAGTAGCTCAGATTATGGTTTATTAGGTTTCAACTTGCAGCATTGCAACTTGCACAGCAAATGTTAATAAGAGAATTATTACACGTTTGGCATCTAAAAGCCACTACGCACGTGATATTCAGACATATGCCCAAATGGGGATAAGAAAAGAAGAGGTCTAGAACACTCTCACCTAAAGAACCTCTTTTCCATTTTTCATCTTTGCACAGCTCCCTTTATCCCTTCTCTTTTTCAGGTGGGTATATGCCCCTTAACTCTTATTGGTGCAACAGGGCTTACTTAGGGCTGAGGGACACGATCAAGGAAACAAGGTTTTTACATTCACATGTGAGTCAACCCATCTGTGCAGTAAGTAACAAACAGCATGTTCTTAGCCCACAGCAAATGCAGGTAAATCCGTAAGTTTAAAGTTCATTGTCAGTTACTGTAGTGCAAATGATGCATGATAACGTGTTCTGGTGGTAGTAGTAGTTTCATTCTGCATCTAGCTTAATTGTCCTCATTGTTCATTTCCAATGGGCTCTGCAGTAAAGTGGAATTTTTTTTACTGCAAGTAGATGAGGATGACAACTCCAATCTAAACTTCTTTGCCTCAGCTGCTCTTATGCTTAATGATAGTTGCCACATATTTCAACACTTGTGAAACTAAGTATCGCAAGGCAACAAAATACTCATAATATATTTTGGATGCTGATAGGTGAGTCAATGTTATGTTCCTCCACAATTTAACGTGCACAAGAGCAATCAGCAAACAAGACCATAGTATATTACTATAGTATAGTAATATAGTAAATATTACTATAGTACGTATCCCTCTCTTATTTTTCAGAAAGTGTATTTTACTGTCAATCAATAATTTCATTTCATAAAAAATACTTTAATCATTTTCTTCCCTTATCTCTGCGAACAAAGTAATCTTCTCCCTCTCTAGTTTGAATTTGGCACAAGTCAAAACTACACGATTTTATTTTTTTTTCCACAGAGAAATCTTACTCTGACAATTTAAACTTTTGAAAATGGGAGACAAACTACACTGCCATTTACCTGGACACTGATAATGGCATGGGTAAACTGTCTATGAAATTTAAACTACATCTCGACATAGGACATATTTTGCTGTCAACTCAGGTTAGACATCAGTACCTTAAACAGCAGTTATATCATTTTGTAACCCCAATAGAAGAGATATGCACAATATTGTCAGTTCAAGAACCACATACATGTCAATATGAATAAATATGATACTATACTACTTTTCTTTTCTGTGATGTTGAGGGGATTTTTTAGTATCTTTTTGCTTGTAGTAACATATATGTGGATGGGAATCAAATTACCTGGAATACCTTACTTTCAGTAATTATGTATTACTATATTATTATGTAGTAAATTGGTCTTTTGTTCAATATTCTTTGAAATTTAAACTTTACACATATTACATAGTAATTTAAAAAGCACGAATATTTCCTCTCTGTAGCCCTTTAATCTTCCAAGATACATGTTCCTGTACCTGTATGTCTTTTACATAACTTTGTTCTCGAGTAAAATTCCAATGCCCTTGCTCTTTGCTGTAGACAAAAAAATGAAGCCTATAAGCTCCAGGCATATCAATCAAAAACAAGAGAGTCAGCACTAAGTCTAATAATGAAAACCATGATTTCATAAATCATCCTCCACAGGTTGGGGTCATCTTTTAAAATTTTTTTACCAGGTGCAGCTCAAGATTTCTCAGACTCTCATTCTTCTTTCTTTAATGAAAACAATAGGAAGGATGTCAGCATACAAATGATGTGACCCTCTTTAGCTTAAAAATATCCTGAAAATGAAAAGATTATGCTTTGCTTTGTCCTTGAAATTCTGGAACTCAGGATTTCTACCTCCCCTCCCGCAAAGTTCAAAGGAGAACTTTCTCTCATAACTCCAAAACGAAATAAAAGTATCATCTAACCATATGTGGATTTAATTTAATAAACGGTAGATTTGATTTAAAGGACTGGGTGCTGTACGAGACTATTGCCTGTAGCCAGTATAGAACAATTTGTAATTCCTTAAGTGGTTTTTGTTACTGCATGTCCTTAAGCAAACCAGGAGCCCTCTATTAACAGAATTACATATTTTTTACATCCTTCATTTCCATCAAGTTTCAATGTGTTACTTTATGTTTTAGACATTACTATAATTTGGAATACACTAACAAAAACACCAGCAAAAAAAAAAAAATTCATTGATCTATCTTTCAAGTCTAAAATACTTTAAAAAAGGTGAGAATGGCATTCAATTGTTGCTAATAAAAAGCATATTTTTCAGCCTTCTGAAGATGTACTTCTACACTCACATAGCTCAAAATAAGAACTTGCAAAATTCCACTGTTAATTTTTTGCACGGGTCTAATCTGCTCACTCATTAAACAATTGATTTTCTCCCAGTAGAGAAAAAAAAAAACAAAAACAAAAACAAAAACAAAAACACAAAGAAAAATTAGTGACTGATATGCATCTTTAAAAGTAGACTGTAGAGAGTGCAAAACTGCAAGAACAGATCCAATTTGGTCAAAGTATGCTTTTTGAAATAACACATATGTAATCAGGGATCACACTGGCTGAACACTGAACTATATACCAGATAAAGTCATTGATTGCAATGAGAAATACCAAGTCGTGGATGGTACCTTGAAAAACGCAAGATCCTTTCTGTGATATCACAAATTAAATCTTCCTACCATTGACAAAAGCAATACAATTAGTGTTCAATTACAAAAACTCTCTAACATGAGGAGAGAGAAAATTCAGGAATGTTTCACAGGTAAGAAGGAACCATGTTCCTGAAAGGTCCTGACAACTATAATCTGACTTAGGTAAAACCTCACCCTGACCCCATGGTGTCAACTCTATAGGACCTTGTTCCTGCATCTAGGGATTTAGGTCACCCAGCACAGCTTTGCTGCCAGCACATGTAAAATCCACAATTTGAGCTGCTCAAATGCTATTTGGTGGTAATCCCTCTTCTAAAGTCTATGTAGAAGTCTTCCGAGTGTGTTCCCTCAGGCAGATGTTGCTATTAACTTTATAAAGGCATTTGAAATAATACGTTGCAAAGTGAATAGTTCAGATACAAGCAGACTGTATAATTTATGTGTAAAAATAATTAGACTTTTAGCATTCCATCCATAAATGGTGGAAAACTTGAGAAAAAAAATGTTTATCAAGTATTTTTCTTTTCTACTTTCCTTGAAAATATTTTGGAGCATATCTGTATTAAACTGCTCTGAGCTCATGGGAAGTTTAACCCACACTGAACAGTCCCATATGAGTGGGCACGCCATATATGAACCATGATGTATCCTGAACTATCAAAGGAAATGTCAAGATCCAATATATTTGAAATAAGTTTATTCCACCACTTTCTTAATTTAAACCCTGTCATTAGTATCGACTAGTACAAATCACTTCCAAAGCCAAAGAAACAGATATATTTTTAAGTTGTTTAATAACCTTCCAGTGACACAAACAAGCACAGAAGTCTCTTTAGAAGGGTAAGACTTGACTCTGAAGAGGTGGCAATGACAGTGATCAGCCAGTTCCTCCTCCAGAGGTCTTGGATGATATCATAGCTCCCAAAAGAAAAAAAATAGCAGAGTGTACTCACAAACTCAGCAATTCCCATAAAGCAACATAAATATCTCATCATAGTTACTATTGAATTTGCACAAACGCCTGAAACCACTTAATGGAGAATGAAAAATGTTGCCAGCTATATACAGAGAATCATTTGTATGGTCATGACACCTTGCAGTTATACAAAGCCAGGCTGAACAACCCTTTCTTTGTAGTTTTTCCAGGCTTCTTATCAGGCCTTTCCATGGCCCTCCTCCAGACCTGCTCTGAGGTCCATGTTGTTTTTGTACTGAGGGCCTCAGAGCTGGATGCAGTACTCCCAGTGAAGTCTCATGAGAGTTAAGTAGAGGGACAGAATCACCTCCCTTGCCCATCTGGCAACGCTTCTTTTCTATGCAGCCCAGGATATGATTGGCTTTCTGGACTGTGAGTGTACATTACAAGTTATACCTAATTTTTCATCCACCAGTATCTTCAAGTCCTGCTCTGCAGGGTTGCCCTCAATCAATTTTTCCCCAGTCTGTATTCATGTTGGGGATTGCCCCAATACAAGTGAGGATTGCCCCGACACAAGTGCAGGATCTAGCACATGGCTTTGTGGAACTTTATGAGGTTCACATGGACCCACTCCTGCCTACCAGGGTAAACCCACAAGAAGAATAATGTGTTTTTATTTATCTCATAAAATACATGAGTTTGTATGCATATGTCCATAGAATGGATACAAAATATGTACAAACAATACTTTGTATATATGGATACTCTTTGAAATGTTTTTATTATTGCAGGGCACATATAGTAATGTACTTTTGCAGGAGGTTTAACGTGTTTTGAGCAATTTTTTAAAAGGAAAGACTGTCTGAAGCATAAGCACTTCAAGTTTATTGAGCATCTAGCCAGACGTGTATCTGATTGGCTGCTTCCGTGCAACTCATAATCTTATGCATTGCAGAAGAGTCATCCCTTGGATTACCATGAGCACATACTTTTCAAAATTCAAAATACAATGCATAATCCTACTGTACGCAAGTCCTCCAAAGTTCTGTGAAAATTAATTGGTGTATAACACAGGCTGGCAATAAATACTTCAGCACTTCATGCTTAAAAAAACCTTGTAGTTAGGAACCAATACACTTGACTCCTTCTTAAAATGAAATATAGACACTTAAAATGCAAGTCCCAGGCAAAGATATAGTCCATCACTTTCTAATATTAACTGAAAAGACAGACATCTAACCTCACAAGAGAACTTTTTTGTCATGAAAGCTTTTTGTGTGCCAATACACCAGCAAGAAATAGACACTTAATGTCCTCTCTTGTACTCCTTTTTTTTTTTCTTTTTTTTTCTTTTTTTCTTACTGGTTAATCAGAAGTATCTAGTGACTTATGTAATTATTTTTTTTTTTTATTCCTGTATTCTGCAGGTCTAGTGTTGCAAAGCTGAATATAGTATATGGCAAAACAGGATAGTATTAAAAGAAATCAACTGATACTTGCTAAGGCTAAGAAAATATCTTTTCAATATTATAAGAATTCTTAACATGTCATTCTAATGTGATTTGAATCCCCCTGTTTTAAAAGGAATTACTGTATCAACAAAGATTACTTCTCTTTTCTCTTTCTCATTTATCACTAACCTAAGGAAGTATGTAATAATTCAATTTAATTTATATTTCCCTGAAGAAGTGTAATTCAATGGATAATACATACAGAGCTTCTGTATTAATAACACCTAGCTGGAGACAGTAGAATACGTATGGTGTGTAGTGGTTACAATTAAGTGGGAAGACCTGAGACAGATGCATTTATATCAGCAGCTTTGTACTGCTTAGGAAAGTAATGGACCCTGAGGCAAAGCTGAGGGACTTCTTTATCTGCTATGATTAAAACTGCAGATAATTCCCAAAGTGGTAGGTTCAGCTGCACTTCCACATTATATTGCTTAAGATATTAATGAGAAAACAGAAACACTGCCTGTGCTACTTAGTTAATAACCAGGGGTCATATTCCATTTGCCATTTCTTTAAGATTAGTCTATATTACTGTTGGTGATTTCACATTTTATGAAATGTCCCTTGGCTTAACTCATATACTAAGAGAGTATAATAGCATTATCAGTATGCCAGGTCTTTTGTGATACCTGAACAATATCTGTATTGTGATTAGTTCTACAGTTTCACCTATTTGTACTTGTCAATACTTGGTTATTAATCCAATCTACAATAAAATTTGTGGTTTCAATTAAAATGTTGCTTCCATATCTGATATACAGAGAACTTGTAGAAATATTGTAATGCTGAATACAGTAGAGAAATGCTGTCCACACAGAAGAGTGGTAGAACAGTCTTCTCTGTAATGATTACACTGAAATGATGCTTGACACTGATCTCCAGTCAACACAGACTTTGTAAACACTAAGAGTCATCCTTTAAAGTGGGATGAACAATTAAATATTCCATCTAAGCAGCAACACATTGGAAAAGCAAGGATCACTGGCTCAATCATTTTCACTGAAGAAGCACAGTCAGAAGCCAAGCCATGAGAGTTAAAGTACTGATTATAAAAATGAGAGATGAAATGGGTTTGTCAAGCTGTGGTGTCTGGTGGCAAGAGGCAGTCATGAGAGTAACTCTACGGAGTAGCTGCCTGAGACATGAGATTGTCAAGAACATCCGACTTGAAAATTCAGTTCTGATCAGAAACAACTCAGCAGAATTTTAAAAAGTGTGCCTAACTATTTAAAAGGTTAAACTTATTACTTTGTCTCCCTAGCATAGGGAGACTTGATGCAGTTAAATCACCACATTGAAGCCTTTGACCCACCACATTTTCCTTGTTAATTGTTCTAAATTTATCTTCAAAAGACCGTTGACAGACATCCTTTGTTTCTGTCCTCTTTTGGATGCCCTTTTTTAGGTCTGGTCAGTAAAACAAAGATAGACTTAAAAAAAAAATAGAGAAAGAAAAGAACACCATACTATTTGAATTTAAAATGAGTCTCTGCATGACACTCACAGCCTAGAAAGCCAACCACATACTGGGCTGCATTTTTTTTATTAGGAAAAATGTATGCACTGAAAGGGGAAAGGTTTATTAAACATTGGAACAGGCTGCCCAGGGAAGTGGTTGAGGCACCATCCCTGGAGGTATTTAAAAGACAGGTTGACATAGGGCTTAGTGACATTGTTTAGTGATATTTTTTTCATCAGGGTTAGGCTGATGGTTGGAATAGATGATCTTAAAGGTCCCTTCCAACCTAGACAATTCAATGATTCTAAAAGAAGCGTGGTCAGCGGGTCAAGGGAGATGATTCTTCCCCTGTACTCTGCCCTCATGAGACTCCACCTGGAGTATTGCATCCACCTCTGGAGCCCTCAGCACAGGAAAGACATGGATCTGTTAGAACAGGTCCAGTGGACAGCCATGAAGATGATCAGAGGGCTGAAGCACCTTTACTATGAGGACAGGCTTGAGAAAGTTGGGGTTGTTCAGCCTGGAGAAGGGAAGGTTCCAGGGAGACCTTACTGCAGCCTTCTGGGGGTCCTGCAGGAAAGGTGGGGACAAACCTTTTAGCAAGGTCTGTTACAAGACAGCAAGGGTTAAGGGCTTTAAACTAAAAGAGGGTGGATTAAGAATAAATATAAGGAAGAAATGTTTTACCATGAGGGTGGTGAAACACTGGAAAAGGTTGCTCAGAGAGGTGGTAGATGCCCCATCCCTGAAAACATTTAAGGTCATATTGGATGGGACTACAAGCAACTTGATCTAGTCAAAGATGTCCCTGCTTATTGCAGATGGAGTTGTACTAGATGACCTTTAAAGGTCCCTTTCAAGCCAAACTACTATATGATTCTATTACAATTACATCTGTGGGCTGGTAAAGTTATAGTACTTTAAACCAAGAGTTTAACATGTTTTCATATGTATTTATAATACTTGTAAAAATGGCTTCATGCATTTACTCTGACAGCCATGGACAAAAGCACAGAACAGTAATGCTTTGGGAATGGTATTGAATTGCAGAGGAAAGGATCTGGCTGGTTTGCTGGCAAAGATTGAGAAAGAAAAACCGGTATCTTGATATTTCGGTTTCTGAATTGGTTCTAGCCATTCAGATTAGAAGAATTAAATGATAAGAAACTATGGTAGGAGTATAATAAGGCTTGAAGGTAATATGAGACTATTTGGAATGAGACAGATGAGATAAGAGATTGTCTGTTTCTACCATCTATAAGGTGCTCAGCAGCTAGTTTGCGAGACACCCTGTCTGAAAAAATGGGCCTATACAGGCAGATTTGCTTCTTACCCATAAGCTTCTTACCTTCCCCAACACTCTGAGGGAAGAGTGCACCATGATACCCCCACAACAGATTAAACACAGTCACATATTTCCCACAGAAAATTGCAGTTACTATGGGAACAAGTTTTCAGACAGAAGCTTCTGGCTTTCACTAATAGAACCATCACAGAAATTTCAACTTTTCCGTGGAAAACAGACGTATTGCATGGCATATAAAAATATACATATTACACTATATACTGTGACTATGGATATATATAAATGTATTAAAAACATGTCCATAACTGTGGGGCAGAACCTGTATTTCACATGTATGTACAATTTTACTATCACTGTTTTATCAGCAAAGAAAAGAGAATGACCCTTGATAATTCTGAAATGGAAATTCTTTCAAATTTGCAAAACTGGCAGAAAAAATAATTAACTATTTCACCAGTGAAACCCAAATCTTTTATTTATTTCTCAATATTTCTTACATATATTTTTAGAAATATATATAGAAATTGGATATATTTAGAAATATATACATATTTCTTATATATCAAATGGGATAGACAACTCATACAATTCAGTATCTCTCTACAGAATCCATAGATCTGTGGTGATATAATAGCAACTAAAATTCCATACATATGTTTAAGGTACCTGTTATGATTATTCTGTTTTATACCTTTATGGAATATTCCTTCCTTTAAAATATTTTGCTCTACAATAATAGGGCTCACAGCAAAGTCTTCTAATGCCGACTTTTTTGTGCCACAGAATATCTGTTCTAATTTCTCTCACCATTTTCAGATGTTTTTGGTTTTTTGGCTGTGGACGGCAGCCATAGCTCACATTTGGGTGTCTTTTCAAGGGAGAAAGACTAACATGTTTAAGCTGCACAACTTACTCTTTTTATTTGACAGATCAGTGGCAGTCCCATTAAAATAAGATATATGCTTTTACATTAGCTTGACAAGGGATTACACTAAATAAAATGTTTTTGACTGGCATGAGTTTCCCATTACTCATTTTGTCCTTTGCTGCCAGAATAGGGATATAAAAAGGAACATAACATGAAAGTCGTTGTCCTCGGGCTCCTTGAAATTACTTGGAGGCCAGCAGTCCTGAAATTCACATGTATTATTTACTAAAGCTTTACTAGTATGCTGCTTTCTGATAATACTAACATTTAAATGCATTTATTTCTCAAAAATAAATACCATTCTGATTGATAATTCACTAGCAACAGTTTTATTTTGACATTTTTGCTTGTGTACAGAACTACTCTTTTATCTCAGATATCCATCTAAAAATAGAACTTTTGTCATTCAACACATTATACAGCTTTTTTCTGTTGTATTTTATTTCTGTGCCAAGTCAGAAGGTAAAGGCTGATGAACTTGGGCTGTTCCATGACACTTTAAGCTAAAAAAAGTGATATTGAAACAAGGTCACCAGTGGAACTGGTCAGTAGGCATCTCTGCTCTCAGACAGATAATTCATGATCTGGTTTATAATGTGACCAACATTATATGATTCAACTCTTCAAGTGACCTTCAAAGAATTCAGTCCTTGTCAGTCAAACTAAAGAACCTCAGTCAACACATAAATTATATGGGTCACTAACTAGCCTGCCTGTTTTAAATGAGCCAAAGTAAAGGTCCCCACCTGTTCAAGCAAACATACAATGTGTGTCCTGGTTGGAAATCACTCTTGCCAATTCTTTTCCTACTTAGTGGAAAGGACACATCAGAGTTCATCATTTCCACATTGCCAGCAGATACAGCCACCATGAAAACCCACATGCTAAAACAGGCTTACCCACCCCACTGAATCTTTCAGTCCATAGCGACAAAGCGTTGTTTCTTTACACCGCAGTAAAGAAAAATCAGATTCTTGCGGTTTAGGAGGCACAAAGTAATAATACACTATTAAATCTAGTCTTTGCACATCTTATCCCTGGTTTAGAATCAGCAACTTAAGCATTTCCTCAGTTTCCATGGAGTCAGAGGTTTCTACCTCACCAAATCAAAAGTGTGAAATAATTATGCTTTACATCTAACGACTCAAGTGGGTTCACACAAGCTACCCACTTGCAGACACTGAATGTCTAACTCCTTTGATCCAACTACACTAGCTCATTAAGCAATTTTTTTCTCAATAATTTTGTGTATGTAAACATTGAACAAAAGGCTAAATATTGTACCAAAGAACTGAATGCTGCACAGCAGGGTTTGATGCTAGCAGCCAATTGCCTCCCCTGCAGTTGGAAGACAGCTTGGGTAAGTATTTCAAAGATTAATGAGCAATCAGTTCTAAATTAAACGAAGACCTATGTTTAAATCTTTTTACCCTCACACCCTTTACAAGTCTGAATTTGAGTTACACTCACAGAGATAAAATGCAATATTTGGCTTTTTGAGTTGTAGAACATTATTAGCAGAGTGAAAAATTGCTTCTTTAGCATTTCCTTCACATTTTTCAGCTTTTATTTTCCCAAGCAATTTGAAAGGAAATGGACCGTGATGAGGTTTGCTACTTCTGCACCAGGCTATAAAGAGAAGTTCCCTGTCAGTCATTTCTAGAAACTATACAATCCCATTTTGAAACTGGAACAAAAGTATTAGATCTGTGAGATTCACAACTTTTCTGACACGCCACTTCCATAATGAGTTCAGTTTTTAACTACTGACAAAGCATTCGGGTAGTATGAAATAAACAGCATAGTGAATAATGTGAAGAAGTGTCTTTAAGGGCTTTTCAGCAGCTCAGTTATTTGTGCCTATGCAGCCTCTAGAACTCTGCGTCTCTACCTCTGAGTTCAGTTTTTAAGTACAATACTGATATAGAGCATAATACTGACAAAGTTAGGTGTTAGGTGCAGTTGTGTAGAAGCATGCAACAGTAATTACATACTGTAAAGACCAAAGTAGTTTTTAGATTAGACTAAGTATAGAATCATAGAATAATTTGGGTTGGAGGGGACCTTTAATGGTCATCTAGTTCTGGTGTATTTCAAGAATATAGGATGTACTTTTAAAAGGGTAAAAGATATTTTAGAAGGTAGAATCTCTCACTAGGTAAGAATAAAGAGCTGTAAAAAGGTCACAAGACACTGTGAAATCAGACACTTGGTATAAACAATAAATGCCTTGCTGATGAATATACTCTTGAAGAACAGAAGGCTGATAATAAGGAACATTCCACCACAGGAGGCACTGAAACCTGCTAAAAACCAGACAGCATTGGACTACTCCCCGCAAGCTACTGGAGCATGTGCACATCAGTTAAAGGATCTTATAACTTTAAATGAAAGCAAGAGGCTGTACTAAACACAGAAATTGTTAAGGTAAAATACTAACCAATAATTAGAATTAAAGGTGTGTATTCCTGTGTTTTGAACCATATAAATATTCCTAAGAGTTTTTAGTCCAGTGTGCTAGCTTTCTGGATTACCACCTAGCACCCATCTCTGCAGAAATTAAATAGATAATACCTCTACTCTGTGTGTATAGTGGCATCTGCACATCAGGTAAACGACCCTGCTTTGGGACCACAGTTTAACCCCCTGCAATAAACAGGGTCATCTTCAATTGGATCACGTTGCTCAGTAAGTAAAGGTGTTGTAGGATAAGAACACCATTCCAAATATGACTGCTTTTGGATAGGTTGCATAACAGACTAGCATAAATTCATTTCTTATATGTATCTGTTCTATTTTCCTGTCGTCTCTTTCTCTTCCTCCTCCCTTAATTCCAGCCTAAAAACATGAAGCAGGAATTAAAAGATACTTCAGAGACTGCCAGAGAGCAGAGATGCAAAAATTACTCATAAGAAAACTTTAGGAACATGTTAATTTGCTCTGTAGTTTCCTCCTCCCAGTGTGAATTTTTCCATGCACAGCTTATTGTGATATATGTGTCTGCAATAATGAATCAATGACATGTACCACCAAACAGTATTTTTTATTTATCCTTTGTATTGCATAAAGAGCAAAACCACAGAAGATCATTTTGCCAAGTTTAAATCTGCTAAGATTCTAAACATGTTGAGATTTATTAAAGGGTTTATGAGGGGTTAATGAATCACAGAGTAAATAGAATTAAGAATGTAATGCAGTTTGGTAAGATTCAGAAAAAAAAATATAACAGAGATACTGACCATTTTGAAACTGAACAGCAGTCACATCATGGGCCATTCTGATATACAGAACTGATTTTTTCCTATCACTTTCTAGAATATCTCAAACAAAAGAGACATATTTAGTTTATAGATATTTTTATTTTAGTAACTAGTTGAAAGGAAAAAAAAGCAGCATTACATCAGTCATCAATTTTGTACCTTCTTTTATATAAAGAGTTGACAGTAAAATGTATAAGTCAGTTTGGGTATTTTTTTTTAAAGTAATATATTTAAAGAAATTTCCAAGGAAATAAATTCTATTAAATCATTCTATTAAATGAAAAAAAAATTTAAAAAACCCAACCCAACTGTGTAAATTACAACATAGCACAACTGTATTACAATACAGCTATTACAGGTCAACCAGGTGACAGCGATTAGATAAAATACGATATCTATTTTGGAGCTCAGCCGTTATCTGAAAGCACACTTGTGAAATAGATAAGAGGAAGTACTTCTACGTTGGTGAAAAATACATGAATTAATATATTTAGTATTGACAATGTGGTTATTATTATACAAAATACAGTAGCTTCAAAACTCTGCCTTTTTACTGTTTGAGAAAATCATTATAATATGATTAATTTGTCCTGATACTTTTCATATACTCATGTGAAATCTATTGACGCTGATTTTTCTTAAACATACTAAAGTTATTACATACATATATTTCACTTAAAAATGCAATTATTCTTAACTAAAGAGATGAAATCTCAGTGAAAGTAACCAAAGTCTGAGATTTTTGCTGAAGTGTTGCTAGCTAAATAACCTCAGAATATTCATCATCGTTAAAATTTTTGTATGGTCCTGATATAATAAATTGCACCCGGGACACATATTGCTCACCCGCATTAGATAATGAACCTCTGACTCAGAACACTATGCCTATGTTTGTCCTATCAGAAGAGTTGGGATACAGAAACTTTTTGTCTGTGTTCATTTTCCTATCAGGATTTATCAGTTAGCCACAGAGCTGTGCAAAAGTAGTTTGTGTTCTTTAGACCCAAGATCTACGAGCTTAGGAATTTCTGTACCAAACTCACCTATTTCTAGATACACGATTGCAGGAAAAAAAAGTGTGAGATAGGACTCATCTTTAGCTGTCACCAAAGACAAACCAAGACACAGTATCTTATCTTGATACCTCAATTTTATATGTGCAAACATCCTTTCCACCTCTAGTTTCTTGTACAGTTTTCTGTACATGTTAATTTCAGTACATGAATGCTGCATGATAAAAAAAAAAGTCTCTGTATTACATAGTTTTTGAATGCTTTCTCAGAAAACCCCACATACTGGAAAGCTACCACAAGTCTTCCTGAGGGTAAGTAATTTGGGGTATTTTTATATAGCTTACCACATGAAACATTAGCAATTTATTTATCCATCACTATTTATTTATGTAAACAAGAAATACAAATCATAAATAGGGAGACAATCATGAGTTCTTGTTTTTTAAAAACTCATGTTCACACTATTTTATCACCATCATGTTAGATAAATTATTGTGTTATATTCAAATAAATGGAGAGTAATGGAAAATGAAAAAAGGAGTTGAATTGTCTGTGATAGATATTCAGAGTTTAATAAGTAACAAAGTTGTACAATGGTTATTAATTTCCTTCAGAACCAAACCTGCCCTTTTCTCACACACATTAGATTATAGTTTTGATTTTGTTTTTCATTACATGTTGATGCTTATTTACTTTGGGTGGTTGGCTATCCAAGTGTCTCAAGAATACACCATTTCACAAGATTGGTTGCAGCATTACAGAGAGTTTTCAGAAATATAGTCTGTTTCTCTTATATATTATGATTGAAAGCTTGACACATTTATTCACTTACTTATCTAACTACCTTGCTGACCTCCTGTAGTTTCCACAAGAGCAGCAAGTGCTGTCCTTCTTTACTCGGTGCTTCCTTGCCTCTGCTCTGTCCCATTCATCATGTCTGTCTGTGAATGGTCAGTTCTGAAGGGCAGATCAGCCGCAAGTCCCCAAAGAATTCACAGATGAGACTTACAAAAAAGAAAAAAAATAAAAATAATAAAAAAAAAAAGAACCAGGGACACTGCTACACTGCTAAAGGAAAGGAGACAAAGAATGAACAAACAAGTGAACTAAAAAGAGATTAGGAGAAGAACACATCAGAAAAGATTAATTTGAAGAGATGAGGCATAAGGCATAATATTAGTTTTTATAAAACAGCTAGAGAGACAGATTTAAAAAAAGAGAGAGAGAGAGAGAAGAGAAAAGGGGAGAAGGGAGAAAAATAAGATGAGCAAAGCCATTCAATATATATCAGAAAAATCCTAGACTAAAAGAAAAGAAATATGTGACAAAAGGGGAAGGATAAAAGAAGTGATGGGCATAAAGGAAGAAAGTGCTAATAAAACACGAAACGGGGGATTTATGCAGAAATTAACTGGTTAAATGCATTCACTGAAGTAGACTTTATACCAACAGACTAGGACACCACCTTCAAAATGTAATTCCAATGTCACCTGCAGTAAGGACCAAATAAATTATATTTTACTTCACCCAGAGGAGGCAAAGTTCAATTTGTCTATGCTCCTGAGAATCTTGCTCAGAGCCGACATTTACTTTCCTTTGAAAGGTAAGACCATTCAGCTGATGCTGAATCACATTTTAATGCATGCATTCACATCCACAGGTTTAATTAGTTATATTCTGCACACAGCTATGCTGAATGTCTATTTGTAAGCATGGCCCATGAACCTTTTTTTTTTTTTTTCTAAAGTTTATGGTCTAGTTGTTGAAAATCAGGTTACTTACCTGAAAATTAAACACTTTGTGAATATTAGCTGAAATTTAGACTTCAGTCAAAGGTTAATAGTTCTTATGACTGAGCAGAGTAGATGATAGAAAGTAGGGTCACTTTAGTCGCTTTTTCACATTAACTCATTTCAGCTGGAAATCTCTGAGGGCTGCAAGTGACTATTCTCCCTCTGTTTCTCAGATGAAAACAGTCTAAGGACATACCAGGGCATTAGTGTCTAATCAATTTGACATCAGTTGAGAGAAAAGTGCAAAAATCTAAATTTAGAAAAATCAAAAGTGATCTATGCAACAAATTATTACACAGATTAATTTTCTAAATATATGCTCAAAATGAGTAATCAATCCTGACTATCAGGCAAAAGTGTACCTTGAAAAAGTGTAAATCAAGACATTGGATATTCTAGTAATTGTAGACATGCTAATGTTTTACACAGGATGATGAAAGTCAGAATAGAATATGTAGAGAACAAAAGAAGTAAAGAAACAAAAATAAACTAGACCAACATATGCCTGTGTTACTGAAACACACAACACATCTCATATTACTTGGTGTAAAATCTTAAAATAGTTATAAAACTTGATGTTTATATGGGAAACTTTTAAGAAAAACAGAGTAAATTAAGGGGTAAATCATGCCATTTTTAAAATTGACGAAAGAGGAGGAAGAGGATTAGAAACAGCCCAGTCTTATGAGAACACAGGTTCTGTGCACCTGTTTGCCTGAAGGGATATGACCCTTTCTAATTCTTCTTTACAAAAGCATGTGCCAGAATATTTTTAGGAGGGCTTGTCAATCTACTCTATGTAAACAATTAAAAATTAACTGGAAGAGAAACAGAAAGCTTCATGTTTATCTGCTGGATGGATGAATCATCAGCAATAGCAAAATAATAGCAACATTTGTTTTAAACAGTAAGTATTTGAATAAATTCATAAATTGAGCAGAATGTCTGCAGCAGAATGTATTGAGTAAAATCCAAGTCTGAAATCCTTAGCCTCTAATATTTAGGGACCTATACTGAAAAATAGTCACTTAAAGCTCCTCAGACACAGAATGGATCTTGCTCTCTGTTTCTTGTTGAAAAGTTTAGTCCCTGAAGCTTTATGTAAAAGAAAACTTAATAATTAAATGCCATCTTAAACTTGCAAATAATTCCATGATAATGGAAACACAAGTTTTGAACATCATCATAATTGAGAAAATGTCATTCAGGTCTGGAGAAGACAATCTGAGAAAATAAAAAGGAAAGGGAAATCTTAGATTCAGCTCTTCAGTTATCCCACAGCAAACATTGTATTGGTGATGGAATAAAGATGAATTAGAAGCCATTTGGCTGACTACTCCATTTTCTAGTACTGTACCTCCACTGCCTTCCTCATGAAGGAGTATAGCTCCAAGATCAGGATTCTGACATGACTACACCCTCGCAATCAGTATCATTGGGTGTTCTTTTGTGTCTCTCCAATGCACACTAAGAATACTGGATAGCCACTCTCCCATCACGAAGCCGGCCCAGGATCACAAAGGACAGAAAACTCTGTGTCTCAGTTTCTTCCTAAATGTCACTTAAGTCCAGTGGCAGTACAGGGTGAACAAAAATAAACATCATAATTGAGAAAATATTAAATAAGGAAGACAACTAACCACTGAAGTAATGAGAGGGGGTGTTGTTCAGTTGGGTTCTGTTTGTTTCTTTGTTTCTTAATTCCCTTAATGGATAATACTATTTTTTTTTCCTAGAGACAGGATTTGTTTGATTAGCTTCTGATTTCTGAAAAATGCAATAAGAAAACAATAAGTAGCTAAAGCTAAGTTTATCTTACCAGCTACTGAATTGCTTAGGGAACCTTTGAAAAACATAGTTCAAAACTGGCCTAATAGAAAAGCTGTATATCAGTTACAAATGTCCGGTACTGCCTCTGATATACACATTTACTATCAGTATTCTATATCAGCTGCCAAAACACTACTCAATCTTTTGTTATAAAACAGAGATTGTGCACATCTAGATGATTTCTGCATTATCAGATCAAACTGGGCAAACTCAGAAGACCAACCAGAAATTGGAGTCAGTTTTAAGACATCCTGCTAAGATTAAGGGTGGATTTGAAGACAGAGCACCTCCAGTAAAGATGACTTGAAACTGACAAAAAGGTTACGCCTAAAATAATCACTACAATTTGAATTTTGGAATTGTTTTTCCTTTTTCTCATTTCCCTGTATCAGTAAAGAATGTATCTTACGTTTCCTGAATTAAAGGGGAAGCACACAAAAAAAAGTAAGATTCACTAAACATTGCTAGGATGATACCACCAATTATGCCCGCTGTAATCACATGGGAAAACTGTGGTTACCTTAACTTTGACACCAGTCACAGTTATTGATCAGTGCTGATTTTTCAAGTTATTTTAAGAGACAACATAATTTTCCTCCTGATGGACATTTTTCAAATCTTACAATGGCAATAGCCAAGCAAGTCGTTCCACACATATGATGCACAATGCAGTGTGTTGAAAGACATTTTTCTGTTGTCCACTACAAATACAGGAACTGAGTTTTTGTCTTCCTGTTCTGCTGCACAGGAATAATTGAAAAGTTCCAAAATTAGAAGAAAAGGGTACATTTGCACTTTAATCACTTGTCTGGATTTGCAGCACATAACTCAGACATTCAAACCCCATCAGCATATCAGAAATTATAGTGTCTTACTGACATTACTTAGCAATCTTATATGTTATGTGCTTTATGTCACAAGAAATTATGGAATCTGGGTTTGAGGGTCTTTTATTCTTTTATCTTTTTTTAAATTTGGAGTTAGAATGAAGCGAAGAACAAAAATGAGCGTTAACTTCATGATTTGTTGGAAATAAAAATATATAAACGGACAATTCAGTGAAAAAAAACCCCAAAACCAAAACCCCCAAAATCCTGTACAATATTACCAAAAAACCCCTACAACAACAACAAAGGATATATAAAGTTATGCACTGAAAATGCCAGATAGACTTATTTGACCACAGATATGCACAGGATTTACTCAGTCCAAAACAAGGCTGCTTCATGTCTGCACAGCAGCACTGACACCCACTAATCCTCAACAAAGCTTTTCTGACAAAATTATGTCACAGTATTGGCAAAATTTCAGGAAATATATGATTACTTAAAACTCCTGTTGTTTATTTCTATAAACCCTGTACAAGTTGTAATCACTCCCAGAGTACTGTAAGTCAGTGTTAGTGAAAGATTTCCTTGGTCATCCTCTTTACTTATACAAATGGAAGAAAAACACTGCAATTACTTGTTATTTCTCAGGAGAAGGGGTGTGGTCCTTGGGACAGTAAATTCCACTTTGGTTTTGGATTACAAGACAGTTAAATACCAGACACCTGTTGAACTGTTCTCTCTTTGACATCATAATGTCTGACCACCACTTTATCATTTGTACATACATTATTTCATATTTCTTAATGCTTACATTGAGCTTCTGTGGAATACTGACTTTGTATGTACACACTGAGCTTTTTGCTCATCACAAATACCACATGACAGCAAAAAGCCTTCTCATCACAATGACCTCTTTATACACTGACATTAGAATTATAAAGTTGGAAGAATTAAATTAAAAAAAAACAACAACCAAACAAACAAAAAAACCAAAAAAACCCCTATGTTTCAAAACAGGACAAAATAGAATCATGTAACAAATTATCCTTATTATCTTCAGAAAGTTCATAAGCATCCACCATCATATTCTTATATTTCTGACTAGTTTCTCATAAAAGGAATACCAAGACACCTTAGCAGATAAGAACTACCCAAATACCCAAATATGTTCATTTTAAAGCTAAATATTACTAATTTGATCAATAATTTGATCTCATATACAAAAGCAGTAGAGATTCACCTACCAATCTCTTTTTCATACGTCTGTGTATAAAAGTGCTTACTATTTTTTAATAAAAAATAATTTCCAATTACCCTTCATAGATTTTAAGGAGTAGTTAAAATATTATGCTTGTTGGTAAATCCTATCTATGGTTAAATACCTTCACCTTCAAAAGTGGCATTTAGTTCTCCTTTAAATTTTCCTTTAATCTCTGAAATTTAATTTTAAAAATCTAGATCTTAGAAGGATTTTAAAATAGAAGAACTAATGACAAAAACAAAGGAATAATCATTGTCAACACTGATAAATTTGCTCTAAAAGCACAGTAAATATGAGATTTTTTTGTAACAACTGAAATTTTGGAGAGGTCATTATATAATTTTGTCATTACATGATTTATCACAATTTAATCTACCACATACATATCTTCAGCAGCTCATGCTTCTTGCTAAGAAGTCCCTCCATGCTTTTTGCTTTTCAGGGAAAAAAAAAAAAGTCTCGTTATTCCCTATCATTTTTCTAGTCTAACTATTTTGAAAGCACTATTTAAAAAGTCATTAACCCAGAACAGTGAGCACAAATAATACCTGTCTGAAAAGAGATACGACAGTCTACATTTTTCCCCCACTACACTGGAAGTTCTCTGCCTGGCAGGTGGCTTCTAAAACAGCTCACAACTCCCATTGAGCAAAAAGTATCTGCTTTTTCTCCACGTTCATTCTTTAAACACCTCCATCGTTTTCACGATCTGCTGGCTCCTATAGCTAGGTAGGGATTAAAATCTGCCTGGCAGTCACTCGTATTAATTCCACAGAGGAGTGGCAAAGTCAAATGGTGCACCACTGCCAAGGCTTGAGTGGCACTGCTCCCGCGCAGTCAGCTTCCCTGGGGATTGATTGCTACCACAGCAGCCGAGAATCTCTCTGCTAATCTCCTCTAACTGTTGTTGACCTATCCCTGCCATCCCCTCCCAAGTATACAATAAATCAAGCACATTTTACATGAAAAATGAAGTAATTACTCGGTGAATCCAATGGCTAATTGCACACAGAAGCCTCTGGGAGATGTGGGACAAATCCATGTCAGATTTCGAAAGGCAGAGAAAAAGGAACTAAGTTAATAACTCCTCAAATACTGACAGACCGAGAGGGATTGAAATGCACCATTTGTTCAGAGAAACCAATACCCTGCTTAAGGGAAATGGAAAATTCTAGCTATGTAGTTTAGCTTTACAGCAACAACAGGAGTGATTTTGATGAAACATTTCACCAACAGCAACAAGTTACTGGAGAAAAATGTTGTGGGGCTGAAGCTTCTTAAATCCTATATCATCATTACATGTTATTTAAAGTAACCTCTTTGTTATAATGGCCTCTTTCCACCCACTCTGCAAGGGGTACTTCCGATCCCACGATTCCTTGTTAGTTTAATTCAGCTCACTCACTGCCTCTTTCCCCAGCTGCTCTCTCAATTGTTCCTTGTCCAGCCAAACCCTCCCTAAACTCCTATTACCTGCTTAAATGCCACATACCTGAGCCTGATGGCTTTCTCCGGCCATATTGTGGAAGGAGAGGTGAAAAGGGACTGGGACCTGGGGGAGGCAGGTGAAAGAGAGACTGATTTCCCTCCTCCGTTGAACTTCCTAGCTAACCTTTGTTCAAAGCAGATCACATCAAGTGTGATTAGTTTCACCCTTGCAGCTTGGGCTTGAATTAAATATTTTTGTCATATTTGAGCATAGCATCTCATCATCTGGACAGCAGTAGGAACTGTAAGAGACCAAAATATGTTCAGAGACATTTTTTAGAGGTAATAGTAGTGAAGTCCTGGTGAGTATCTACTGAACATATGTGCTTTTTCAACTTGGCTAAATTTGCTTGGATTGTCACAGGATAGCAAAAGAGACATCCATGACACAAATGTCACTCCTCTGCCAAATTTCAAGGTCACTTACCTTGAAATAGCTTTGAAAAACAACACATTTTTCTCCAGCCTAGCTGCTGGTAACAGCTGAACCATTTGGGTGGATTTTTTCAAGTCATCGTCCTGAGGTGACTAGCCAGCATGGAAAATTTTAGCCTGAATAGTTATAAAACCTGCCAAGTCTCATATGTTTAGTGTGAGACACACATTTTCACTTATTTCCTAGGTGTTCTGATAGCAGTTACCTTCATCTCACATAGCTACAGGGCAGTGCTGAGGTCTTGCCCGCAATTCAAGACACCATCAGCAGGATCCAGCTGATCAGCTGATGAGGTTTTTTTNAAAAAAGAAAGAAAGAAAAAGCTCGACATCAAGAACTTTTCAGTTAGTTCTTTAAGAATATGATCAAAAAAAAAATCACAGTGACTCTTGGAAATTAAATTTTGGAAGCCTATGCTTCTCTTCTCTTTATTGGTTAGACATCTCAGTAAGGGCTACAAGCCTATTTACAACAGGTGTGAGACATTATCGTGACAGAGAAAAGGAGAAACTGAAATCTCTGACCTACTGTTTTTTAGCTACCTGAAATAAAGCACATTTAGACTCAAAAGATCTGGGTTAAATGTTTTAGTTCACCAGTGGAACTTACAGACTTTTTAAAAGGAGTAAACAGGAGATGTTTGCCTAGAAGTTCTAATGTTTTAATACAGAGAAACATTAAAAAAATAAAAGAACGTCAAAAAGCTCTTGGGTATTGGAGAATGTGAGGCAATTGGATTTGATCAGATAAAGAGGGAGGCAATTATTTACATAACAAAAAAAAAATCCACAGAGGACAAATAATCTTCCTCTCATGATATCTTAGAAACAATCAGACATCAAAACATTACTTTCATGTGCCCATGTTTTATGGTCTCCTTAGGTTTAATCAACATGCAGGGATGAGCTGGTGATCCTCACAAACAAAAACTTCTTTACTGCTATCGATGTTTCCTTAAGTCCTCATCAAAAAAATTAACTTTGTTAGTCTAATATGCTTGCTTATGTAAAGCAAACACAGTTTCTTTTCTCATTAATACAGCAAAACACCAGTGACATATGTCACAGATAATAGAGGATACAGATAGTATTGCAGTTGTTGTAGCAAAAATATTAAACTTGGAAAGTTTGCATCAATCAGTACTACAAGGTGAATATATGGATGGGCACATTCAGTGGGCGTTATACTATATCTGTCTCTGTGTGTGTGTGTGTGTATGCTAGGCAGAAGAATCTTTATATTACTCTTACATCTTTTTAATGACTACTTTTTCAAAACACCTCTGATTTCAGTTGTTTTGACTTTGCAACCCCAAATTTCTGTCATCATTTCAGAGCACCTGAGTGTCACTGGCTGCACTTCAAACCTGAGAGAGTAGGAAAGACAGAAATAACAGCCTACCTCATGGGTTGGAAAAAAAAACCAAACAAACATGTTTTACTCTGCTGTTGATTGGTTAGACAGAGGAAGGACACTCAAAAGAAGGAGGTAAATGAGTTTGCTCTGAGCTTTGTGCTAACATGGCTAGCACTTCACTTAGCCTAATTATGTGTGTACAAGCCTGAAACACGGAAACAACACAGGGATTCTGTGACAATATATTAGTGTCACTATGGGGGAGGGAAGTGGGGGAGTGGACGTTTATTTATAATTTCTGCTGAAAACCTGAAGACCTTCAGAAAAAATAAAATTTTAATGGTGTACAAGCAGCCCTTTTTATCTCCAAGTACTCCAATTTAAAATTTCTGAGAACCAGCATTTCCTCCTAATTATGCTGAAGATGGACATCTACACAATTACTTATATATATGTGGTCAAAGCCTAGCAATGCCATATTAAATCCTAAACATATTTTTATATTTAAATATTTAAAACATTTTTCTGGCAAAATATCTTGCCACTAAGGAAATGCAAATGAGTGCAGCAAATGTATTAGCTTCTTAAATACTACCCCTTTGCAGAGAAAATGCACAACTGGGAATAAGATAAAGGAACTAAGAAATTTGTCTGCTTTCAGAAACTTGTATTTTATGTGTAGTGTAGGAATTTCACTATTTTTTTTTATGTTACCTTTTAAAAAAAAAAATTACATACATTTCGTCTTTTTTCAATAATAATCCCCCCAAAAGATGCTGCATTATGGTATATTATGCAGTGCAATGGTATGAAATTTGTGATGTTTTCTTTCACTGCAAACAAAAAGAGCTTCCACTGGGTGGAAAGTATTAAACATACTTTCTGATATACTTTATTAATAATTTTTTGTTTTGAAGTATTTGTATAATTAGTGTGGAAACTGTGATTTTTAGAAGAGGTTTTTGTTTTCTTCTCTCTCATGTTCAGTACTTGCATATTGTCTCTAAAGGAAACACTGACTTTTCTCTTTAACTTCACATACTTCTAAATACTTACTACTTTGCTAACAGTGTTCTTTAAACCCTATAAAGGACAACCTTAAATCGCTACAGAAAAAACCATACTGCTACATATTGAACCAAATACTCAACCTCTGAACTTCTTGCAACTCAATTCTTGGTTGCATTCCTGATACAAGACTAGGCAGTGATAAGGCCGTGAGTTTGGCGATAAAGCGCTGAATCTGACACACTGAAGATAAATGAGAATTACTAATAGAAATCTGCTCTACTTTTGCCTTCCCTGTATGCGAAGGTGGGTTCATTTCCATCTCCCTGTCAGGTACCTGAAAACAACAGACCTTATCCTTCCTTAATCTCAATGGGTTACCTTTATAAGCTCTTTAAAAGTTATATATGGAAGCTGGAGTAAGCCGATTAGCAACGGTTGTTTGCAATCGGACATCAGCAAAGTACATAATAATACTGCAACATTACTGGGAATACAGAATGAGGATGGTACCGGTGGGAAGATATAGCAATGTTATTTAAGACACAAAAGGGTCACATAAAACTCAGAAAGTAGCCATATACAACTTCAAACACCGTCTCTTCCATCTTGAAACAGCCACTTAAAATTTCCTGACTTTGAAGAGGGCACCTTTGCTGACACTGTTCAAAATACAGAAGCTTTACCGCAGATCCCTTTCTAGGTAGACGTTTACTCTTTCTCAAATTTTGACTTTCTGAAGTTCTAAAACAATGATTGATTGCACTTGTGTATGTCTATTAGGTATATTTTATTGAAATACCATCTGTATGCTTAATACTCTCCAAAGTACATTTTAGGTTTTTTTACTGGATTAATGCAGCTTTTAAAAATTCACACTAGTATTTTGTACGGGAACATTCCCTCACTAATATTTGTACTGTGACAACAGATCAGTTATGATATATGTATCTTCTCTATCTAATGTGGCAGTAAAACCAATGCTGAGCAAACTATGAAGCCTAATATCCCCTTCTGAACAGATTCTAGCCTGCCTTGCATCCTTTGAAATGGTATCTCTGTCACGTTTGCCCATTTGTCAGTCCCAAATAACAATGAAAATTGAGAGCACAGGAAAAAAAGAGGGAGTTGATTAAAAGTAAAAATAAGGCAGAATAGCATAGACGTTAGCTAAAGTTCTGTATGATTGTCCTCTGAGATTAGACAACCTTTTGATTTAATTTTTCCTGACAGTTCAGTATAATATCATAACAGACAGAATGTCCTTGGTTATCACTTTTGCTTCCTCTTGCTGTCTGTCCTTGTCTAGTGCGGATGCTTTGTCTGGACCACATCACTTTTTAGACACAGCAAATAAACCAGAACATACATTGTGGAAGGGGAACTAAGACATATGGTAACCCTGTATCATCCTGTGATACCTACCAATAGGTTAAGGAACATAAACACCAACTTTCAAAGCCAGACTTAACCCCTGCTTATATTAAGAAACCCTCAAGACATGCACATAGCCCAAGCTCCCAATATTCTCAGCACATTAGCATGTTCCTGTAATTGTGTTGACCAAGCACAATCACAGCCAAGCACAAAGTAGCTAAGAATATACAATAATTCCCAAGTACTGTGAGCATGCTTTGAGCCATTGCCACAGCTGTGCTATAGCAAACGATGTGGTCAGAAATAGTGGGCACCCGAGCTGGGGAAGGAAAGCCCTCTCTTCACCTTGTAATATAGAGCCAGAGATACTGGCATAGTCACCTAGAGCTATAAAGGTCTCTAGCCTTAGGGGGCGTTGATGACAGGAGGTTAATAACTAAACGCTATCCTAAGAGAAGTTTTAATGATCTATCCACAATAGCATACAATATTTGGGGTCATATAATGTATTTATACTACTGAAAAGAATTCCTCATGCAAAAATTAGAACTGCAGTCATAGGTCACTTTGCCTTAACATATTCCTGAACACCTGGATATGCGAAAAAATAGAAATATTTGTTAAATTATTTATCTCCTGAATCCTACTTTCAGAACGAGAAATTGCGCTAGATTTTGGGTTGCAGACTTGTACATTGTAATAGTGTTGTTAGCTTTAGTTATGTTTAACCCACACAATTTAGTCCATGTGCAATGCTAAATTTCCAGGTACATCATGAAAAGGATAAAAATTATAAACACAGTTTAAGTGCAACATGTATGAGGCTATCACCTGATCCTTAAACCAGTGAAATCTTAAAATTTCAACTTGCAACAAATATACAAAACCAAACATTTTTAATAATAATGATTATTACATATCTTTTCATCCATAAATCTTTAGTGCTTTGTTAATACAGTCATTTTACCCTTGGGAAAACAGAATAATGACAAGTGTCATCTTCCACAACATATCAGTAAAGATGGGGAAAAAAACCCTCATTTGGCATGACCCAAGATGGAGTCACCCTGTTCCCTTTGCATTCTTTGAATGTTCATATTAGATAGATGGCAATGCAAAACAGAATATAGTGCAGATAAACCATTCTGATTAAACAGAAAATTATAACAATCTTTTTAAAAATTATTCCATTATTCTTTTGCAGTTATACTAAAAATATTTCTAGGTCTCCAAGCATATTCCAATTTCTCATCCCGGGAGTTGCACTTCTCCCTGGAAAGGCTCAATATCCTACTCTTCATGGTTCACATGCCTCATTTCTTGTCATTTCTTCAGAGTAATGATTTCAGAAGTCTTAAAGGGACAACAGAAGTAATCTAGCTTTGAAAAGAGCTAGGGGTGGATAGAAAATTCTCACTCTTCCCTTTTGTGCATTTGAGGTATACAAGAAATGCTGTGAGAATGAGAAATTGATTGGCTGCAGTTTAAGCCACCAGTAGAAATCTCTCAAGAATACACATTAAAGATGTTTTTAAGTAAGCTGATATCCAAACCCCTCTAAGATTGTTGATTTTTGAACTGATTCCTTTACTACTTTTATCCCATTAACTAATATGTCTACCAGTTAGTTAGCCATACTGAAAATCTGAGAGTAAGTGTACTGGTAAACAAAAAAATGCATCAAACTAGCTCTGTAAGTTGAAAAGAAAATAATTTTATGTTCTTTAAACCAATGACAGCTACTACAGAAGGTGCTGCAACTAAGACCTGACTAAGCCCTGATTGCACGTTTGTTTCTGTAGCACTGAAAGGTAAATGGAAGTCTTTTTGAATGACCCAAAGTCCTTTTATATCTGTGGCTGCATACCAGAATAATTTGCATATCCTAAGAAAAGGCTGGTTACATTCTCTTTCCTGCCCTGTTCCATACGCTCACATTAACTCTTGTTAATGTGGATATGTACAAAAAAAACCCAAAAAAACAACTATATTAAAGGTGATGGATGACTGCCTGCTGGAGAGACAAAACCCTTTTGTAGCTCTCACTGCAAAACGATAGTTTTGCATTGCTTACAAATATTGCCCTGTGCCTTTCTAGTCCCATCTGACTTTCAGCACTGTGAGATAGTCACCCACCCACATATTAATCATGGCCAGTTCTCTTTCACTTCAACAACAGAATCAGTCTTGTTTCTTTTAAATTGTGGTAAAAACAGCTAATTAACTACATAGCAAACATCATTATGGCTATGTACATTATGGCTACGTATTTACTCCATTAACCAGCACAAGCAAAGACTGACCCACTATCATTGTCAGCAAAGTCGTTCAGTTCAAGTATCCAAGTACTGCCCTTCAGATGGAGAATCACTGTGTTGCTATCCTTATTTATCTCACCATTCACATTTATCTAAAATGTGATAAATAATGAAAACAAAAGGGATTGAGGTTGCCGAAATGACGTTCTTGGAAAGTGCTCGGACTAAACCTTATTAAGATCTTGTATCCGGCTTGTTCTTATTCTGATTTTTAAAAGCAAAACATAAGTAGATAAATGGTTGATTTGTATTATAAAATTAGGTGTAACAGAGAGACTACTGGATAGGAGTCTAGAACTAAAATAAATCTGAAAAATCCCTAACAAACACACGGCCAATCACACATCCAGTTGACTACTCCGTGTTTCTAGTAGGTGTATTTGGGAACAAAAGGGAACAGGTATAAAAAACCACATTTTTAACAAGACTAAGTGACCCTGTCCTCCAACCTTACACCTGGCTTTAAGATATAAGCACTTCTCCAATTTTTTATTTTTTTATTAACTGTTTTTAAAAAAACCCAAAACTGTATGTATTTTTATAGCAGCTCATACAATAGAGTTGCAATAGCATTTGAGGTTTCTGGTGTTTCTTGAATTCAAATGAAAGAAAGAAAGATTTTCTTTCATTTTCTTCATGAATCCTACACATACACATCAATAAGTTTTCAGCAGTGAATTAGAACATCCCAAAAGATAAATTGTATGAAATTCTCTGATGTAAGGATGCAGTGGTCTTTATCTTTACATATATATTGGCCATGTGTGAGACAGCATAATGTAGAGTAACCATAGCAACAATACAATATGTTGAGTAAATCAGCTTGAAGACTGCTGGGTGCATTAGATATGCAGGGCATAGAGGGTATTTTTATCCTGTCATTGGATCAAGACCATACTAGTGCTTTATATTAACCAGCTCTATTAAGAGCTCTATAAAGTCCCCAGACCTTCCCGAATTAAGCAAGAACCACTTCAGGCACTAAAAATGATTGCGCACTTGAATACAGTTAGGAGAATGCTTTGTTTGTAGAATGCTTTGAAGGTAAATCCTAAACAGAGCTTTTAATCTACACAAGAGACAAAATAAAGTGCAGCCCTGCACATATTTGTATCAGAGGACATTGGGAGCAGTCAATATATAAATAGTGGGTGAATTTGAGGAAAACACTGTTGAAAATATATGATTAGTGTAGTGTTCTAAAAAGCAAATAACAAAAAAATAATAATCTTGTAAAATACATTTTAAAAGACAACAGAAATTCTGAGATCTAAACCCACAATTGTTTTCTATTTATCTTCCTCCAAACTATAAACTACACATTTTTAACAGCTGAAAATGTGTGCTGATCACTAAAATATTTGAAATGGAAACTAGAGAATTTAGTGTAATTCCTGGGATTGGATCACATGGGATTAGGCTTCTGAATGCGTCCATAAAAATGAAGCAAATAATTATGTCCTCATGAGACTGTATCTATTAGTGGTTTTTGCAAATTTATATAGTTCTTGATGTATTTTATATAAGAACATTATAAGAACAGAGGACCATATATTTCTTAATTTACAATTACATAAACGGGCAGTTAATTCAGACTTATGGCAACCCCAAATCTATCATTAAGATTTTCATTTTCATTCTATTTACACAAAGAAATGGTAACATTTCTTAAATATTAATATCTGGATAGAAGATAAATGCTCACTAAACTAACTAGATCAGGTGAGGCTCCTACTTTTTCCCATCTAATCGAAAGTAAATCGCTTTGAGCTCTCAATAGTTAAGATTCTTCACCAAGGAAACCTGCAGTCAGTTTCAGTGTCATTTCAGGTGTCATATTTTAACCCCTCAAATTTAATTGTGATGGAGTCCAACCCTCCTGTATCCCTTAGTAAACATTGCTGGGGCAAAATAACTGGTTTTGTGTGTATTTCCTTCACCTCTGCATTCCGTTTAGCTGTAGGCAGCGTTGTGGAACAGCAATAGCCACAGCACTGTTGAAGAGATGGCAGCACACATCAGTACTCACGGACTCTAGGGTGCTTCTACGAATGTACCAAGGTAATCTGTTTTCAGAGTCATTGAAATGCACCACAAATTTTAAAATGGCTTTTTTGTAAAGAGTGACAAAAGATATAGTCATTAACACTCAGCATCATTTTTCTTTCTTTTGTGGTTGCATAAGAGACTCTCAGAATATTTTTTTTTCTGTTCTTTCCCATGGTGCCTTCTCTCTCTACGACCTCCATAGGCCAGCTGTTTCAAATCATGGGGTATTGTTGTTTGGTTTTTTTTTACTAAACCATGCCTATAACAAAAATCTTCAAATAATAGATGGACCAAGTATGTCAAAAGCCTCTCGCTAAATTCAGGTTGCCAGTTAGGAAGCCTTCATACCCCGTTAGCTGCTATAAGGTATATGTGATGACTGAGAAAGCAACCTCTGACCCACTGGCTTTTTCATGCTCTAACTAGTAAGTAGGAAACAACAGGGGTTGAGGGAAGCTCTATGAAGCAGTGCTCGTCAGAGCGTGACAAATTGGAAAATGGGCTCTTCTGTATTCTGTAATGACAAGAATATTTAATAGGCTATGTAGGGGGTACATTAAAAAAGATGTTAGCTAGCCTGAAAGTACACTCCTGGGGTGAAGTCCTAGTCCCACTGAAGTCAATTGCAAAAAGTTCCATCAGATTGAATGGGGCCATAATTTCACTCCTGGTGTACGCTCAGTTGAAAATGTCTATTTAGTTTTACAATAGATAGGTTATCTGATGTATGCTTTTTGATTCTACACAAAACACTGAAAATACCTGTTTAGGTAAAATGGCATAGGCCAGCATCACAGCTCTCCAGGCTTAAATTAAACCAATTTAATTTTGTCTTCCGATTGTACCACTTTCAAAATAAGAGTCTGCCTTTAGGTGCTCAGTGGTGAATTATGTCCGCTGTACTTTTTTATCCCACAATTCTATAGGGTGTAGAGGACCATAAAGTGGATTATTGAAAAACAGCTTGCAAGAGTGCAAAATAAAATTTATCCAAGTAGGCTTTTCCCCCCTCTTGGCTCATAACTCTGATATTAGTAATTTTGCTCCTACTGACATTTATAAGAATTGTGACCACAGAAAGACTGAAAAAAATACTGTGAAGAAGTGATCCAAGGGCTGGGGCATAAACCTAGGATCAGTGTTAAATTCCTCTCTCTTCCAATAATATCTTGGCAAAGTCACTTTGGACTCAATTTTTAAAGGTGTTAGGCTTCAAGAAATACAGACAGGCACAGATTAGATTTTCAAAAAGCACTTAAGGTATCTAATTCTTTTTAGCTTCTATGCTGACTTTACAGAATGGGGGGAGAAGACACAGATTTCTAAGATGACTATAACAGTACATGCATACCTTACACATGCCTTATAAACATAAAAATACCAAATGCTGTGAAATACTTGCACATAATTCACAAATATCTAAACAGTCACAAGAAGAGAAAAACAATCAGGTCCGTAATGATATCTTTCCTTAAAATGAGCATTATATTACTACTCTATCTTATTTATAAAACCAGATATACTGGGTGGTAAAATAATAAAGTAAGAATAAAGGTAGCAGACTTGGCCTGAAAATTATTTTGTTTTCACATGCAACATTAATTACCGTTTGGATTAGACTAATGTACCACTTATCACTCAGAAGTGACGTACAGGGGAAGGTGGAATGGACGAAACCTTAGTGTAATTATTATCCTTTCTAGGAGAATCAGTATGCTTTACATGTCTGTTTTCTTTAATCTACTGGTGTAAAAATCCTTTTTTGCAAACTGCTGAAGAGTTCATTTCATTAATCCTTTAGGAAGAGTTTCTGTCAGATGCTTTAACTAATGGCTCTTAGCCCCCAGATGAGTTTGAAAGGAAAATATTACTTGGATCAATAATTAAACACCTGAGGTTTGGGGTTACTTTTTTAAAAAGGAATTATATATTATTATTCTTGTCAACCTTGCTTGGCATTGACTAGTGACTGTAGAAATCTTGTTATAAGAGAAATCTTTTATTTGCCATTGGCCGTTTCTTTTAAGCTTAAACGTCCTAAACATTGTGATTTGGAGAACATACCTTCCAAGTGCTCTTTAATCACTACCATATTAACTGTTGTCAGTAACCAGCCACCTCCATGAATGTTTAATACTGGGATGACTGATTTTTACTAAGGTTTGTATTAACCGTGGGTAAGTAAACAATTACAGTCCAGAAAAATCTATGAATGAAACCCATGATAAACACATTGCAGCAGCTTAAATTTCTCTTTTTCAGTATAAAAAAAGCTCATATATTAATTCTGGTCTGCAAATGAGTCCATCGATTATGGATCCTGAACACTGTTATTACTACTTTAAGATAGATTTTAATGTTCTTATTCACATTGGGTAGCACTTCACTGTGAAGCAGTCTCATTATTGATTTTAATAGGACTATTTATTAAGTTAAGTAGTTTTAAATAGGAGTCAAGATTTAACTATTATGTATCTATTCACATTAAGTAGGGTACATCTTCACCAGCATTTTAGTTTTGATCAGGAGTGCACTTTAGAAAGAAAACTCTTGAACTTCCCATTTACTGCACTTTGGCTTACAGCTCAGAGAATTCTTGGAGCACGCAGAATTTTTCTTGGATAAAATTAAGACACAAAAGACACTCTAGTTTCCACCATTAACAGTACTAGGTACTCAGTTCACACGATCAAACCAGAGCTACTCTCAAAAGTACACATACACACCCCAAAACACGTCCACTGAGGACATAGAGTCCTTAAAGCCACCGCTTTCATTCTATACGTCTGCTCTTACTAGGTCACTCCATTTACTACTGTAGAAATATTTCTAATGCATTCTAACCACCAACAGGCATTTAATCTCAAAGATTAAAATAAAACCAGTCCAAAATAAAAACTCTGAAATGTGTACAGTATGAACACTGTAACTTTCACCAATTTATTTGTATTGGTACACACTACTTATTAGTCAGAACATAAAAACAGAATCCTAACTTCCCCATATGCTTAATGGAGATAGAATGCAACTCTAGAGTGGTGATTCAGAACTGGTAAGTCAGTGATTTAAAGAAGACAGTACTAATACTCTTCTGTGACTACCTTATTCTTTCCTCTTTTACAGCCAGGTGGGTAACTTTATGTTTTAAGAATAACAACAGTGCAAAATAATGTAGAAAAAACAGCTAAGGAAAGACCTCAGGCTGGACAATTTCAAGATGCACTGGCGTAGTATGTTCCAAGTAGAAAGCTATGCAACAAGCTGTCAATGGGAGCTGTAAAATCATAAGCATCTCCCCAATTATCATTTCATGACTTATAAACACTTTATCTCTCATTATCATTTTAAGAGATTGCTACTCCATTTCTATCTACTTATCTCTCTGTGCCCAGCCACTGAGCTCCTGCTCACTGCTAGGTTTCATTCTCTCACTTAATGTTTATCTCCATCAACAGCTGGTTCAGCTGCTGGCCTAACTGCTGGGGTGAAAAGCATAAGTGGTGAGGGAGGGAGAGAAGAAAGGGAAACAAGATGAAAAGTAGGCCTGATTTGCTTCTGACGGAACGGAAAGAAGCAGTGCTGTTAAAGTGTTCCTGTCCTTACTTAATATATAGTTCCTATCCCCATCATTCATTCTTAGTCTGTTTATTATATCACAGCATATTGTAAAAATAAATAACATCACCATATTTTTATTCTGGTTTATTTTCAGATCTCAAGATTTTCTTATGCTTGTTATGCTTATTTGGGTCCCTTTTTTCCCCATCACCTGTTATCACAAAATTACAAAAGAGAGTTCAGCCACTGCAGGAGAAAATTGAATATAAATAGTATTTCACAGCTATGTTCTATGCAGGAATATGGACACAGAGATAAAGTTTAAGCAACAGAAGTCTCGGTCACAAAGAAAATCTCCCTTGTTTCACACAGTTTGCTAAAAACAAGGAACTCAGTTTATTTCTGAAGTAAATCTCAGTTGTATATAGCTGGGCTGTACTCATGTTTTCCTCGGTGGCCCTTCATATATGTAATAAAAGCAGAAAGTTACCATTTATGCTTTGTTCTTAAGATAAAAACAATATTAACGTAAGATGACTATAAAACCGTGTGCGGTTGGGTTGGGGGGAATGGTTGCATGAAAAAATAATTGGGATTTCATAAATAAAGGGAATTTTAAACCATTAAGACTGTTAGACACATCTTTTTCATACAAACCTCATTAGTACAAAAGCAGCAAGCAGCATTTGTGTAAAACAACATTTTATAAATGTGAAAATGCAGTTTAGTATTTAGACAATTAATTGTGAGGAAAGACATACAATCCCAGCAGAATAGTAGAATGTCAACAATCATTTTCTTCCTGAAGAAAGGAGAAAAACTTACTACTCTTTGCTAGAAAAAGAAAAAAAAATATTTTAAAAATTGCACTAACAAAGGGCAATAAAAAAATCTAGACTTCAATTCAGCCACTGTGATACTTGCATTTTAGACAGCTATAGCAATTCTGACTATTATTTGTGGCTGGTGCTTGTATGCACACAAGAACATGAAATAGGTTATGGCTTAGTATTTGTCTCAAGCCTGTGCCCTAATTCACCAGCTGAACATACTTTTAAATCTTTAATTCCATACTATAGATTTCAACTCTTGATACTCACTGGGTTTCCCAGACTTAATGGAAAGCCTCCCGAGTTGCAATACGTCAAGCAGACAGAATGGCAGGTTACAGGCAGCTGCAGCTGGAAATCTGCTTGTAGCTATCTCAGCTTGTAATTGCTGCTTCACAGCTGAGACCAGAACCTGACTATATGAGTATTCCTGCTTTGCTTCATACGTTGGAGGTGGCAGCTAAAAGTATAGTTTCACAGCTGAGCCTGATGCCCAGCTGCACTTCCTATGCAATGCATGCACCCACCTAGGCTGGATGCAGGTGTGAGGTGTGAACCAGTGCTGTTAACTGATCATGGATACTATATTAGTGCTTCTTTCTCTCCAAGGTGGAAAGATTTGCATTGACTCTCAGAGGACACTTGGTCTGCTGACTCCTTCCAAGTTAATGCGAGAAAACTAGGAAACTCTCATAATGGTAGTGGTAGTTTCAGCTGCTAGTTCCCCACCGAAAGCATCCCCACCCCAACTTGTCCTTTTCTCTGTCCAGTAACTGTCACTTGGATACAGCAGATAAATTAGTAGTCTTGCCAAACCTAAGATAAAGATTTTAGATCAAGACACTTAACAGCACATAACTTTAATCACACAACTAAAGAAGGCAGAATGTATTACCTGTAATTCTCAAACCTCATCACAGCTCCTGAGGTTGGTTCTCAGATGAAAGAGGTGTAAGAGCTGGTATAATATAGAAAATACGCACACTCATCAGTCCTTTGTTTTTAAGAAATTGGTTGAACATTTTAATGTTCAAGCTGCTGAGCAAGCTGACCAGTTCAGTGCCAACCCATCTCTCACTGTAAGGAAGACACTTAATTATTTTGCAATTCTAAAAGGTCAGGTAATTTAAATTAAATACAAATAATTTGCAGGACATGACACACAGCAAATAAAATGTACCAAGAATCAATATACCACAGAGTTGTTTCTGATGCAAATAAATCAATTAGACTATCACATAAAGCCTATCTTTGCATCCGTTTCTGAAACAAAAGAAAGCTTAAAGTAGGTATAAATCAGCCTGCTTAATGCCATTTCTTATTGTCATATTTTCAACTATAATACAAAATAAAGTGCCAAGCTACCTGGCTGGCTGCCAGGAGCCTACCTCTCAGTAAACGACCAATACTTTTATTACAAGTGAGGAAACGCAAAAACGGACTGCTCTTAAAAACTCTGGTCCTTCTGCATCAAATCACAATGCTGCTGGAGACAAAATGCACTATGCCTTTCTCTGTTACATTTTAAGGTTACCAATTACTCTTTTGCTAGACGTGCACACTGTAAAGATAAAACCTATAACACATCAGAACAGTTATTTTAATTAGAATAAATGAGTGGTTTAGCCTGGATACCTTTGATCATTGTCATGTTAACAAACTGAATAACAATGAAGACTTCGAACAGCAGGCTCTGCTGGGATTTGTGTAGCATATAATGTCCAACTACAGCTAAAACCGTCTAAGCCAATGCTTTTGTTTCTTTAGTGCAGTTTCATCGTAAAGGTAAATGTTATCCAGTATAGTTCTACGTTAAACACCATCAATGACTGTTAAGTCTTTTATAGAGAATTGTCACTGTCAAAGGCTAATCTTCTTTCCTTTTTATCATTATTTTTCTGCCTGACAAAAGGCACAGATTGGGTTTATATGGATACAAGCAGTGGCTGCTCACACTCATTAAACTTATCCTACTTGTCTAGGTAAGAGACAAAGGTGCACTTAAAGAACACTTTCCATCCTAATGACATGAGTAGAAAAATGCAAATGTTCTAGTCATGCTTTTAATTAATTTAGCTCACTTTTGTGTGTTTGCTTTCTTATTAACTTTAAAGTGAGAGAAGAGAAAAAGACAGAGGCAAACAGTTATATAAACTCACATACATTTTAATGTTCCACCACTGCTAGCACTTTATTGTGTCTTGAAGATGCTGATATTTTCATAGCAGACATTTCAGATCACAAGATGAACTGTTTGTTCTTTCAGTCCCCAAGTACAGCTCATCTCTGTGTGTTCTATTTGATTTAGAAAAAGCGAAAGCATGTGACAGCAGGACTTCTTATCAAATAAGGCCAGTAGTTTAAAGAAGCTTTAATAGCTTTAAAAAACTAAAATAAGAAAGCCTATCATCCTTCAAAACCCCTACAGGTTTCCCAAAGTGCTGGAAACAGAGTAACTTGCAGTGAGCAGGTGCCAGGCATCTGACAGAGGAGTTCACAATATATATAACACTACTTTCTAGATAATAATGGGAAAAAAAGAATTAATATTATCCTAGATCATTATTCAGAATGGTTAAAGCATGCCACAATTTGACCTTGCAGACAGAGTCATCCAGAACTGTAAACTCACAGAGTGACCTCCCTGACACTGCTTCATCATCATCATCAATTTATCATTCCCACAGGCTCAGTGGTGTGGATGCACTGCTTCAACACACAGCCACGCACTGTCACCACTCCACACTACAACTACCACGCACCTTTCTTTCAACCTTCATTTGACACAATGGGCCGTATGTCCTTAAATGCCCCAAAACCTAAGACAGTGGAATCTGTGGCCAAACGACTCCTCTCGCTGTGAACATGACACAGTATCTTATTTGAAATGCAAAAGGAAGGAGAAGGGTTTCCTTTTCTTCCCTTATGTCCCTTGTTGCCAGTGCCGGCCTACCGACTCAAGTCCTGTTGTAGTACTGCAGAGGAGATTTGCAAATCCAACATGATTCCCGTACTTTTTACCAGTAGTGTACTGGATAATTTAGCATTTTTACTAGTGAAGTTTACAGATGACAGAAAGATTGATGGAGTAATAAATACTGCAGACAAGTAACTTTTACAGAATGATGCAGATCACCGAGCTCAAAGGCCCCATCGAACAAAACACATTTAATAGAGCAAATAAAACCTAATGCACCTGGGAATTAACAGTTTAATCTGTACTTAAAAATTAGGAGCTTTAGAAAGCAGTGGATTAGAAAAGGATTGTCAAGTCCCAGAGGGTGCTCACAGGACTCACTGTTCCTGCCCAGGCTCCTCTAAGGCCTCCCCATACCCTGCCCAGGGCCCAGGCCCCCATCTCAGACCCCCAGGGCCATCAGCTCCAATGACACCACAGCGTGGCTGATCTGCAGCTCCCCACAGCCCTGCCCTGACTGGCCATGGACCCTGTCAAGTTGGGCCCATCCAGAGGCCCGTGGCCTGGCCTGGCCTTGGCTCATCCCCATGGAGACACTCAATGCCCAGGGCTGGGGCAGTGAGATGGGCCCTGGCTGGCAGGCCCTGCCCTGGCTGGCAGGCCCTGCCCTGCCCTGCCCCACAGGGAGCCCCCATCCCACTCAGTACCTCAACAAGTGTTTGTGAATCAACATAAATAATTGATTTCTACGCAGTGCTATGAGCAGAGAAAATATTTTAATTGTTGCTGACTTGACACTGGTTGAGATTATAAAAATCTCAAAATAGGCATGCATGCTTCCATAAATGTCAAGAAAATACAGGAGTCAGCTCAAAGATCATCTATGAAAAATCTGAGCGTGTGACTTAGTACTTACACATCCAGAGCAAGAAGTCTGATAGCGGCAAGTTTCAGTCTTCCAGACTGAAAAACAGTATCAAATGGCTTGAACCTGAATTTAGATAAACTCAGCCTTGAAACAAGACTTGATTTTTCCAGCTGTCAGGGTAAGTAATCACTGGATGATGTGATCGTGGTAAGGGCTTGTGTCGGGTTCCATATGTATTGTAACCATAGCTCAGCATTACCATTTAAAGATTTCTCATCTTTTGGAAGGGTAACTATAGTCCAGATGTAGGAAACTATTTATATAGTACGAATTCAGGAGTTCAGCCAAAATAACAGAGCAACTGCTGGATTTCTGAATGCTTTGACTTGTCTCATAATGTCAGGTGCTTGCTCATGCAATCAGTACTTTATCTACACGTCCCAAAAGGGCAGGGATTAGAAGTCACACAGATAAAACAATAAGCACTCTAAAACAATGATATGGGGTGATTTAGATCTGGATGTAACCTATAGATACATATAGACCTAGATGTGGAGAGCTTTTGATCTTGTCCGGTTTAGCTTCATAATGCTTAGTTGTGTTTAATTCTGTACTGGTGCTATGCTTATTCAGTACTTCTCTAATGGGCTGAGACATAGCCCCGTGTTTCTGTCTAAATTTGACTTTTGCCTCCTTTTTGGATTTAAATCGTCTAGGAACAATAGTTTCATGACTGTAGAATAAGTACAGAGAGAAAAATTATGAAGGTGCTGGATTCACAGGTTCAAATGATGCAACTATTGCACCTTCCTATATCTGAAGTTACAGGAAAATTTGAAAATACAGGAAAAAATGAAAAATTAACTTATACAGTATGTAAACCTCACTTCTCTGAATTTTATATTACAGAGACTGGTAATGGGAATCACATTAATATGGAGATTTAACTGTATATTGCAATTGTTATATTTTGTTAAGCATAGCTTGCATTTGTACTGTATTTTCAGTATGTTTCGTATTGCACCACTAAATCAGAAATCCCATGTAACATCAATTGTCTTTAAATAAGTAAAATCAATATTAAACATTACACCCTCCACACGTGGTATATCTAAAAGAACTTGATCAGAGAGTATTGGACTCTGACACTTCATGTGAAGTAATAAATTCAAGTTCCTTCACTAACTACCTGCAGCTCTTGATACAGAGGCTAAGTCGATTCTAAAGCTGGTGTAAATAAGAGTGGTTTCAGTTGTGAGTGAAATTATGCTAATTTACACCAGCTGAATATCTGATAAGTGAAGTCTACAAGATACGGGAGACTAAGCACATGCTTAAATGATTTACTGAATTAGGATGATAATGAAATATTGTTAAAGTGCCTTCTCTCCATCTGACTTGGAAGGAAAAAAATGAAACCTTATGCAAAAAGTATGTTTACCTGATTTTAGATATGCAGACAAAGGAAATCTCATAGCTCCTTTAGAGGATGAGCTGAAGAGAAACAGCTGAATGGCAAAACACATAAGCAGGAGGATGCGGAACAAGCTTATTGGCTGCAGAAACTTATATATAACTCTCCTATCATCAAAGAGATCGTAATACGCTGTGAGGAAAAAAACCTCCCTGACTTCTATCAGGATATACAGAACACAAAAATTTTGGGGTGTTTAAGGTACCATCTCATATTTTGACGGTATATTTTTGAGCTGCACGATACAGTTTTCTTCTGTTCCTTGTGGCAGCCTCTTTCTTTTTGGCAGTCAGAGATTTAGTAAGTCTAATAGATTATCATGTTGCCATGGCTGAATAGGTGCTTAGCAATGGTCACTCAGAAGTCTAACTTCTGCCCCCCTGCCCCGATATCTGGAAGTAGAATAGAAGATCCTTCTTTAAAGAAGGTTTGCCTATTACAAGAAGGCAAGAAGATAACCTCTTTTTTGCTAGCTCCCTGGAACTTTTTTCATGTAGACAACAGCCCTTCAAGGCCTTCAAAAGGTGGAACTGATTGCAGGAAAGGACAATTTTATCACAGTTTCCTTAAATGTATGTTATGCTGGAAAGGCTGCAGTCTAGTTAAACTAAGTTCATGATACTTATCTTTCTCTGCAGCAGTAGAGGGGAGAAGTGTTCTGTGATCTTAGAAACTTCAGGCTGGCAGTGTGAAAGCCTATGAAAATCTGACAGGGCACAGATCCCTCTACAGGATCTATAACTCTAAGAGAAACTCTTCCTTCCCTCTTAAAATTAAATGGAATCAAAGAACAGAATAAATATAAGAAAGAAAAAACCTGATGATCCATCCCCTTCTGCTCAAAGCTGGAGAAAACAAGATTGACAGAAAAATTTCTAAAACCCCAAATATTATTGAAAAAAGTCTGGTAGATTTGCATAGCGCATTTGATATGGCTGTGCCAATTTTGCCAACTTAGTCATTTCAGCAAGAAACTAAATTTGATCTGAACTATGTATCAGACTGGCACTTCCATTCACTCAAAGTAAATGCAATTTATGCTGTCTGAACAATGCAATCAGCAAATTAGTTATTAGGTATTTCTGACTCTACACCCAAAGTTTAAAGTTCTGAAGAACTGTTGAGGTTAGTTTTATATGCAATGCCACTGAGGACACAACTAAAAGTTTATGTACCCTTACACTGCTGACATTCATCAAGGGGAATAAAAATAGAGAGAAGGAAAAGCTCTGAAAACTTGAACTGTAAGAGCAATTAACACATATTCCCAAAGGAACTACTGAAAGAAAGAAAGAAACCGAGGATTCCCTTTGGGGACAATAGTAACTGTATGAGGCATTAAATATGCAAGCAGCCATTAGGCATGATTAAAGATTAATTTTGTGTCATAGACAGGACCTGGGGTCATTACAGGTCATGACCTTCATCTTAATTATTTGGCTTACTGTTTTTATTTAATTAGCTTGTCTTAATGAGTCTTTGATTATAGATATCTGGTACACTGGATTATTGTGCACCATTTATGAAGTAAAAGACACAGCTATTTCACTTCTTAGTAGGTAACTTCCAGAATCTCAGAAATAAGATTCTGGATAAAACCAGAGTGGATTCTACATAATGTTACAATCTTATTTACCTCTCCAAAATGAGCATTAGAGTTTCTACTGAAATTGGTAAGATATATATAGATATAGATATATATGAGCTCATAATTCAATGGCAGTATTTGAAGTTTGAGCAGAAAAATTATCTTTCACACTTGCCTTTTTTGGTGCTGCTCATTATATTAGTTACTTTGGTGAAACTCTCTGTAAATCAACACTCACAGCTTTCACGAAGCACTGTGTATGGTGCTGGCCACATCAGGGTATTTCAAGTCTTTGTGGTAACTTTTTTTTAACACAATATATTCAGTCAGAACATAAAAGGACGGATTATGTTGAAATCAATATAAATATTTTTTTATCTAAATGACAATATTTCCATAATAGAGATATAACTAAGACCTTCACATACCTTTCAAAATGAAAACAGATTTTAATGCATTTTTTTTAATTGAGTATTTGCATTCTGCTTTTAAGGCCTGTCATTCCTTCCCTTTAAAATCATAAAAACTGATAGTTCATTTAAATCTCCTAGCTCTTCTGAAACTTTGCCTGACCATCAAATAAATCACAAGTATGACCGAATCTCAATGTAATCTCCTGTTTCAATTAGAGGGGTAGTTAGTCAAACAAATAATAATTAAATAGAGCTCCTGTAAGAAGGAAAGGACTGAAGGAAAAAAGGCTTATGATGCAACCATAGCTAGGGGAACAGGAGAATCTAGAATTTAGAACGTATCTAGCATTTAGAATTTCAGAATGGTTCAGGTTGGAAGGGATCTTAAAGACCATTGAGTTCCAACCCCCCTACCATGTTCCAACACCTCCCACTAGATCAGGTTGCTCAAAGCCCCATCCAGTCTTGCATTGAATGGAGGGGGCATTCACAGCTTCTCTGGGCTTCTCTTCTCTTTCTCCTTTTCAGATTCTCTGTCTTCAATGATGGAATGAAATGAAAATTATTCTGCCCTTGAATGACTTGAAAAAATAACCAAATCTTCAGAAAAAACAGAAGTGGGGTGTGTGTGTCCTTTGCTCAGCGTGCCCCAAATGGACAGACTTTCTCAGGGCAAAAACTAGTAAAACCAGGACGAAAAATTTACTAAGAAAGATAACTAAGGCCATTGTTCTCCCCTTGCCCCACCAAAAAAAAAAAAAAAAAATTATAATCTAAGGCTTAAATCAGACTAATCAGGCTTCAGGAAATTCACAGAATTAACATTAGAATAAATTTGCAGCATATGTGGTGCACAGTCAGATGTACTGGTATACTGCTGGTAAGCTATTAAGTGGCCTGGTACATACTGGTTTAGAATCCTCAAGGACAACTAGGAATCCCAGTACATCTAACAGATACATTTAGGATTTTCTGGAGGATGAGGCTAAGGGACAAATGGAACAAATTATAACTTTTTTGTTACTTTCAGACCTAGAAATTTTCTTTCAGAGGTAGCAAGTGCTTGTATAGGTACTTTGAATAGGACAAATATTTTGCCTATGAAAATAAATCTTTCTTTATATTGAAATATTTGGAGATGGATCAAAAGAGCAAAAGGTCCTAGAAAAAAGAAAGGAATGCATTTCCTGGTATCAGGCCTGCTAAGAGAACAGAATACTCTGTCCAGCAACTTTTGTTATAGATATTTTTTGGTATTGGTAGAGCAACAATAGGACAGATGTTCTTGGCCATTGATCCCTGTAATCATGTTATTAAAAAAACTTGTATCCGAAAGTTAATGATTTAACAGACTCTTAACAGTTAATGATGTAATGGGCTCTTATACCCATTGAGCCCCAAATGCAGCCAAGTCAGCTGAAAGTTCTTAACTGTGCATGAAGGATGAAGCCATTCTCAGTTATGGAGTCAGTGTCTCTTCAGTACTCACTGATAGCTGAGCAACAGGCAGATTAGCTCTTAATTGTTTACCTTGATAGTCACCAGAAGGCTTACAACAGAATAAATCTCAAAATTAAAATTCAGAGGACACCAAATGCAATGGTAGCTATTAGCAGTACAATTAGATTGGTTGATTAAAAATGTTTATGAAAGTTTTCCAGACACTGAGTTTGTGCCAGGCTCTGGGGAAAAAAAAATTAAAAAAGCCCAGAACAATCTGAACTATAAAGCTGCCAGTACAGTATCTTCTGAAAATGTGGCAATTGCACAGAGGTCTATCCGATATATCAAGTAGATGAACTATTTAGGGATGACAAATTCTACCAGCTGAACAATGCAACCATAGGGGACCAACTTGGGCAAAAATACTTGGGCTAGGAAAAGGGTTAAAACAAACTAATTTTTTCTATAATGGCAAATACTTGTGACATGGAGAACTAAGAGAATTTGGGGCCAGGAATTAGCTTTTTGCCTAAAGTTGTCACAAACTGAGTTTCTGACTTAATGTTATCTTCTCCATGTGGAAGGAAGCAAGTATGATTCAGAGCTGAAAGTGTCTTACTTTAATTATTAGGTATTTAACTGAACACCAGACCAAGTTAAATCAAAGTTGAATCTCTTACACCGTTCCTCTGCCTGATCTTACATTGATAAATTCTGTATACCTATCATCCACACCATTTCCTCTATCACCTGTTTTCCTTCATCAATAACTTCCTTGGCTTCACTCCCATCTCTTGTTCCCTTCTGAATTTCTGAAATAGGGATTGTGCCTCACTACAGGGAACCTGTATTTAGTTTGGTATTAACAGAGCTTTACTATAAACACATGGTGCACTGAGAACAAAGACAGAACTGATGCTCTGGAATGGATCCAAGATCTATTTAGTTCAATAACCTGTCTCTGACAGAGGAAGACATAAGAAACCTGCAACAGTCAGATCTAGGGTTATTCAATCTGTAAGACAGAGAATACTTTAACCTTAGAATGAAATATTTATTTCAAAGCAATGGTTTACAATTTACTACAAGAAGTTAAATGTGTTGTCAGCATCATTATTTCTTTTTTTAAGGATCTCCTCAATACTTGTTCTAAACCATGTCTTGCCTTATGAGCTTTATAATCCATTTACATGTGCAAAAAAACCCAATAGTAAGTGTGTAAGCATTTCTGGATTGCACAACATTTAATTTCAATTTATTGTCCTCTTTTTCTTGTGTAACAGACAGAAAGAATTTGCCATGTAGAAATATGTGATTTATAACAAAAATCAGGAAAACTATCATAATGTTCCTCATTTACTCATTTTCTTTTGCAGCAGTTTCAGGGTTTTTTTCAACAGAACTTTTCCACACCCTTCATGATTGCCTCGCCTATTGTTTAACCTCTTTTTGTTCTGTGTTATCTTTTAAGATACAGGAAAGTCAGTATTACATAGTATTCTAAGTGAGGTATTTAAAGCATTATAACTTTTCTATTCTTTGCTATCCCTTTTCTTACACATGCTAAAAGCTTGCTTTTTTTTTTTTACTACATTTATCTGTTAAGCTGGATTTCTCAATGAGTTCTGTACCATTATATATTATACATATGCATTTATTACTCTTTTAAATTGGTATATGCAAATTAAAAACCGATAAATTATAAGACTGAATTAAACTATAAAGTATTTTTCCTATAATTTAAATGTATTGTCTTTTCATTAACCATTTGCTTCAGCTCTCATGGATATCTAAAAAACCCATGATTTCTCTGATATTGAACAAACAACACTTTGATGTTAATTATCTCATCTGCAAATATATCCACCTTATTACCCTCTGTATTTCCAGGCAATTAATATGGATATTTAAAAAATAAAGTGAAATGTAAAAGACCAAATACGGAACCTGAACTCAGCTTTATTGCTGGAGCTTCCCATAAGAAAAAAATAGCACGTAAGTTTTTTCTTTGCATCCTGTTTTATCCAATATTTGAGCTGTGACAATATTTCACTTCCCCATGTGTAATTGCTTACTTCTTTTAATAACCTCTCAGAGCAATAAAAATTGCTGTGTGATAGGGATATTAGCAATATTAAGAAATAAAGCAAATATTTTGATAATAGACTATTGCTGGGTCATCAGAATGTTCCTTCTGTTATAATCCCTTGGTCAAAGAAATTCAGCACTGAATGTCTTTCAAATAATTGTTAATGCTCTGTTTTTCTCAAAACAATAATGGTTTCTTTTTTAGTTTTCACCCTCTGAGCAACACAGAAAAACATGTAGAAGTAAAACCAGAACAACGGAGAAATGACCATCACAACTCTCACAGAGCAAAAATGCATAGTCCAAGGATAATGCCACAACAGGGTGATACTGGAAATAATCTCTATTTTAGGTAGCAAACAGACAGGGGAAAAGTCAGTGGTTGTTAGGTGGTGTGTTTAGTTATTTATTCAACACTTAGTTCCCTGTGTGTTTTACTGGTAGCTTATCTTGAATACATCCTGAACATAAGCAATAGAAAGAGTCAATTTTCCATGTCAAGGAGGAGAGTATGTTAAAGCTTAGAGTAAGCCTTTTATACTCAGCTGCTAGTTTAATGAAGAGCTATAAACAATTTATATGACCGAGTTTTCAGGGGAAAAAAAGGTTTCCTCCTTTCTATTTTCTCAATTTGCATAATGCTTTTCCTAAGGGAATGTCATGAGGGAATGGGGAAATCAATTGTACATCAAGTTGTAGAAACACTGACACATACTTCTAGATCACTAAAGTTATCAGACAGTAAGTGAAAAGTGTATCTAATTTGTCCATCAGAATTTGTCCATCAGAATTTGTCAAAATATTATATGACAATTCATTAACCCACAAAAATTCTAATCACATCTGGCACTAAAATCTTGTATCTGTCTTGCTAACAGAACATCACCAATCCAAATTTCTAGGGGGATAAAAATAGTGCAACATAAGTAAAAATCTAGTTTAACTGATGAACGAAAATCTGCTTAGTGCTGTCATTCTTTTTTTTTT